>CM070730.1:39734159-40105068 GCA_036346275.1 Otatea glauca
ATTGGTGAGAGAGAGAGGAAAAGCTTATTCAGATGAGATGAGAGGAGAGGAGAGAAGAGGCGCGCACACACACACGCTCACTATCGCACCCCGGTGGTGGACGAAGGGAGGAGAGCATCGGTTCCGACTGTAACATCTCTAGTACTCTTCAGTCTCAGCCTTTTTTGGTGATCTTTAAAATATTTCACCGACCGTCCACTATAACTTAAGAAAACACAACAGTACTAAACATCTCTTTATTTTTTCTCCTGCTTACGCCGCTACCCCACCCGCATACGGCATGCCCTGCTCAATAAGGCGCTCGCGTCGCGTGCCAATCCCCATGCCATGCCTCCTCTCGCCTCGCCTGGTACAGTGGTGCCCCTCAGCGCCGTGCTGTACTGCAGGTGCAGCACAGTGCCCTGCAGTGCACTGCACTGCCTCTCTCTCTAATTACCGGCAGTAAGTAATTTTGATAATAATTTACTGTGAGGGACTTAATAAAGGGTAGCTAGCTGCATCTGCGTTCACAGCGTCGTGCTGTTTGGACGGAACGGGAGCACAGATTCAGCAACAGTGCCGATGCGTGAGGTGAAGCGGGCTCCTCTTGCACATGAACATGATATCTAGTGCGACGTGACGCGGTTAGATGCCGCATCAGATCTCAAGTCGTTGCACGGAATAGAGTTCCAACCTACTTCTGTTATTCTCTACCGTCACAGGGAGAATTCTTTCGAATTTTTTTTAAATAATATATTTTATAATTCAAATTTCAAAAATATACCACGAATTTTTTTTATTGCAAAAATGTGCTACTGTCGCCCGTTGGTTGGGCAATTGCCACGTGTCGCCCAACCATTCGGCGAGAAGTATTGCGTCGCCCAACCAACGGGCGACAAGTGGCGACGATCTTGGTTCGCCTCCCCATGACGACAATGAAAAATCGCTCACTTTGTAGAGGGCGACAGTAGCGTAGCGTCCCCTTGTCGCCCAACCAGGGGGCGACTTGGCGCAAAATAAAGCCACAGCTCAGCTCGGCCGAGAGAAGAAGAAAGGGAAGGAGAAGAAAAGAGAAGAGGGAGGAAGAAGAAGAAAGGGAGGGAGAAGAAGAAGAAAAGGAGGGAGAAGAAAAGAGAAGGGAGGAAAAGAAGAGCGGCGCTGAACGCAGGTAATTTTTTTAGCGCTAATTTTATTTAGTGTTTAGGTTTAGGTTTAGGGTTAGGGCTAAGGTTAGAACTAATCATTTTCGCAGTTGGTTTTGTTTAGTGTTTAGGGTTAGGGTTAGGGTTTGATCTAGTTATTTTCGTGATTTATTTTGTTTAGTGTTTAGGGTTAGGGTTAGATATAGTTATTTTCGCTGTTTATTTTGTTTAGTGTTTAGGGTTAGAGTTAGGGTTAGATTTAGTGTATAGCAAGAAATCATGGCAGTGTTTAGCAACAAAATTTAGTTAAATCTAGTTATATTTTTTAGTCGGTTTGCGGAAATGCATGTAGATCGATATGTTTTTGTATATATAGAAGTGCACATATATATATTGTTAGGGTCAGTATGTGGATAGAAGTTTAAGTAGGGTCGAAGAGCGTACATTTGCTTCTGTGTTGAATTGGTTGTATTATACGTTTCAGATGGAACAAGAGAAGTGCCAGCTGAAGTTATCTTGTCTTTGCACCATGCGAGATGATCATGTTTATTGGGAGTTAGTTGAGCTAAAGGGAACTGAATCTTGGAGGTCATATGTGAGGGGGGCAGGACAATGTGGATGGTATCGGGTGCTTTTGGTGCAAGCGTATGAAAAGGTTGTTGCCCCGCGGCAGCAGCTAGACGCCGGTGAGTGTAGTGAGCCTCAAAATGAGTATACTTATGGTGACACTGAAATTGGAGAGTCTAGCCGGGAGTCGCATATTCAGGGTTGCAATGAGGATATCGTCTACCAGAGTGGTGAGCAAATTGATATTGGGGAGGATGATGGAAACATTGGGCAAGATGCGCGGGGGCAAGTAGACGAAGGTGAGGAAATTGAGGAAGTAATAGCACAGATGGAAGAGGAAGACCTTGAATATGAACAAGTAGAAGTGGAAGACGATGATAACTCGGATGAGGAAGATGAAGATGTTGAGCCACTTGTGCCAGCAGATTGGAGCACGCATCAATTTAATAACCTGGTTGTAAATGAAGGCAATGATACACCTTGGCAGTATAGCGACAATGAGGTGAGACCTAACAGCATGTACCCCACAAAAGAGGCAGTGCAGGATGCTATCAAAGATTGGGCCTTATCACTAAGAAGAACTTTCAGGGTTAAGAAGTCCACCCCAACCTGCTACGACGTGGTGTGCGAGATGCAAGGGTGCCCCTGGAGAGTGCACGCGTACAAGCCCAAATGGGGCACCCACTGGCTATGTTCGAAGGTTGAACAACATAGTTGTATGACTGAGGAAACCCTGGTGGCTCACAGGAACCTGTCGTCCGGGTATATCGCGAGTGTCATGTACCCGGAGATAGTTGAGAACCTGAATTTTGAGCCCCTTGCTATTATCCGAGCAATTGAGAACATATTTCAGTACACAATTAGCTACGAGAAGGCATGGAGGGCGAAGCAGAAGGCCTTGGAAATGAGATTTGGGAAATTTGAAGACTCGTACCATAATCTGCCTGCACTGCTCAGTTGCATTCAGGGAAGAAATCCTGGTCCTTTTTATGATTATCAGGACTGTCCGTCAAGGAAGTGGCCGAACAAGAGGCATCTGAAGAGAGTTTTCTTCGCATTCGGAGCTTGCATTAGGGCGTTCTATCACTGCCGTCCATTGTTGTGTGTGGACGGCACATTCCTGACCGGGAAATACAAAGGACAAATAATGACAGTTGTGGGCGTCGACGCGAACAACCAGATTCTGCCTGTTGCCTTTGCCTTTGTGGAAAGCGAGAACTATGAGAGTTGGCTGTGGTTCCTGCGGAACTTGAAGATCGGGGTGGTGAAGACTCGCCAACATATGTGCATACTGCATGACAAGCATGCTGGTCTGCTTAGTGCCATCAGACAGTTGCAAACAGGGGAAGAGGAGCCATTTCCCTGGACTGACTTGCAGAGCCGATGGTGCATGAGGCATTTGGACGCGAACTTCTATAAGCAATTCAAGAACAAGGAACTGATGAACATGTTCAAGAGGCTATGTAAGGTAACCAAGATAGCAAGTTCTGCCCTTTGGAAGAATCTTGATGAGCTAACAAAAACACAAAGAGACTACTAGAAGTGTAACACGAGAGCAGAGCCTTTATTCCTCCGCAAGAAGATGAGGCGACGAGTCATCATCGAAGGCAAAGGCCGATCAAATGTTTCTCGGACTGGATAAAGCACGAGCCCAAAGAGAAGTGGTCATTGTTACATGACACACATGGTGCTAAATACGGTGTCATGACGACCAACTTGACGGAGGTGTACAACTGGGTAATGAGAGGGATGAGGTGTCTCCCGTTGGTAGGAATTGTTGAGGGAGTGCTGCGGGGTACAACCAAGTATTTTGTGGATAGGCATAAAGCTGCTGAAGTAGTAATGAGAGATGAGAATGCCTTGTACTCAAGCATGATAAGTAAATACATGGATGAGAAGAGTAAGAAGGCGGGCAAGCATAGAGCTATCAAAGTATGTTCACGAACACTGCGCTTCGAGGTGATATGCAGGGATAAAGGACGACGGGGAACAAACCAGAAGGTTATCACCCAAGAGTGCATCTTACAGGCTGAATGTCAATGCTCGTGTAACAAACCCCTCCTGTTGCATAGGCCATGTTCTCATGTGATAGCTGCATGTGCATTATTTGGAATGCGACCCGGTACATATCTATCAGAATATTTTACAAAGGAAAAGGTGATGGCAACCTGGGGCGAGGAGCTGTATGGTTATGGTGTTGTCGGTTCTTTCACCACAACCCCTAGTGTCGTTGAAAGGTTTTGGGTCCCTGACATTGATGCAAGATCATACAAAGGAGGTCGTCGCAAAACAAGGTGTATCAGGAATGATATGGATGAGTCCGAAACTGGTAAGCGCGTGAAGAAATGTTCGTTGTGCAAGCGAATAGGTCACACATTCAAGAACTGCCAGCCACATAACGAAGAGGACGAAGGAGGAGATGTCAACCCGATGGCGGGGGAAGGATCGTCGTTTGCAAGGCGTGGTGGACAACGTCATCGGACTACCGGAGAAGCTATTTGAACTATTAGATGCTATATGTCAAATTAATATTTTGTTCATGTAATGTGCGTTGTAATCTGTTTTAATATAATTTGCTGATGTAATGTGCGTTGTAATCTGTTTTAATATAATTTGATGATGTAATGTGCATTGTAACCTGTTTTAATATATTTTGCTGATGAAGTGTTCGTTGTAATCTGTTTTAATATAATTTGATGATGTAATGTGTGTTGTAACCTGTTCTAATATATTCTGCTGATATAGTGTGCGTTGTAATCTGTTTGATTATATTTTTTGGATGCTTGTGTACTTATTTGTACGCATTTGGTTCGATGTATTGTTCTCATGCTTGTGTATTTATTTGTACGCATTTGGTTCCATGTATTGTTCTGATGCTTGTGTATTTATTTGTACGCATTTGGTTCGATGTATTGTTCTGATGCTTGTGTATTTATTTGTACGCATTTGGTTCTATGTATTGCTCTGATGCTTGTGTATTTATTTGTACGCATTTGGTTCTATGTATTGTTCTGATGCTTGTGTATTTATTTGTACGCATTTGGTTCTATGTATTGTTCTGATGCTTGTATAGTTCTCTCTATATAACTTTCCTTTTTGTAATTTGCAGGTATGGCTCACCAGGCTGTAGATGACGTCTGGCCCTTTGAGTTGGTAGACCCAGTCGTTGACCGTCGTCACCGTGCACACTTCGCCACCGCTTCACCAGAGGAGGGACAGGATCCTCAGGAGCTGTGCGTACTACGGCCGAGGCCACCGCAGGAGCTCTGGACCCTCGATCCACGTTGGATCCCCAGGTAACATATTTATCTTTTAATTCCAAAATATTCCCGATGCAGTATCATAATCTGTTTTAATTAACTAGTGCGGTGCTCATATTAATTTAATATTTCTGTTTCGTAGGCTGCGAGCAGCAGGATTGTTGCCACTGGCACGGATGGTGGAGGCGCACGCAGGTTCGCAGGGGAGGGACGCGAGCCACCGGTTCCCATTTGACAGGTCCCTTCTCACCGCTCTGGTGGATCGGTGGAGACCGGAGACGCACACCTTCCACTTACCTGTCGGGGAGATGGCGATCACTTTGGAGGACGTCTCCTACCTCCTCGGTCTCCCGATTGCTGGTGACCTTGTGGTGCCGCAGGACGTCGACCCGTTGTGGTGCAATGAGGTACTTGCGCGGTTCCATGGTGTGCTACCGCCTGCTGCGTACCAACCCTTCACCAGCACCCATGGTCCGACACACAGGTGGCCTCGACAGTTCGTGGTAAGCAACTAACCTTTCGAACTTAACTTCGCATATATATATTGGCTAGACTAAACAAGAAAACTTAAATTTACAGGCGGAGCACATCGTCGAGCCTGCGGATGAGCAGAGGGTGAGCCGCCACCTTGAGGCGTACCTGCTCTGGCTGTTTAGCTGGTGCATGTTCACGAGCTCCCACGGGGATAGTGTGGATAGGCACTTCGCCCAGTTCGCGAGGGCGATCGCGGACACACCCCTTGATGCTGTGCCGCAGTACTCCTGGGGGTCAGCGGTCCTCTGCACGACGTACTATGGGCTCTGCGACGGCTGTGGGCGGATCGCCGATGGGTCGATCCTCACCGGTTGTCCACTGCTTCTGCAGCTCTGGGCATACGAGAGGTTCCAGATCGGGCGCCCCAGGATCGACACGAGTCCTCTTGTACACGATGGTGACGATGATGTCGACGCGCCGACTATGGGCACCATCTGGTGCCACCGACGGGTAAGATATTGCAAACCACGGTTGTGAAACCTACGCTTTAACATTTGTCAGTACTAATGCTAATGTTGATTTTTCTGTCGTCACTGCAGCCTAGGTGGGCACACAGCACGGTGCGGCTTAGCTACCCGCAGTTCGTCGCTGCGTTCGACCACCTCACCGAGGACCGCGTACGCTGGACGCCGTACATAGCGGGAGACATCGAGCTACGTGTGACGGGTGGATTGTCCACCCTATGCACACGCGATGCAGCGTACTGGCGTACACGTCAGTTCCTCGTGTTCGACGTCCTGGTCGAGGGCTACGCTGTCCATCGAGTGATGAGGCAGTTCGGTCTACGACAGGAGTTCCCGGTCCAGGTCGGCCGGTAGGTCCCACACGGCGTCCACACGTAAGTTCCCTACATCGATGTTCTCTAATTTGTACGGTGTAATGACATGTAATAATACTATATTTTTGCTTATCCGCAGGCAGACTAGGAGGGGCGGGCATGGGGGCACCCCATGGCACGTACGTATGGCGCCATGGGTCGAGGAGTGGGGAGGAGCCTTGGACGATGTCCATGCCGAGGATGCACCGTACGACCCGCAGACGTACCAGGGGTACCGACAGTGGTACACTTCCCGTACCTGTGTGTGTTTGGTACGTGTCGACCCGAATACTCCTAGACACATCCCCAGGGTGAGGGACACGTATCCCCGCAATACGGACTCGGTTCTGCACGGTGCGGTAAGTTTTGTCTAATGTACGATGTATTTTCGTATTGCATTTTCCAGATTAATGTGTTAGGTTAATTCGTAATATATTTTTCAGACTGATGTGCTAGCCCGGTACTACGAGGAGTCCGGGATCTTCCTGTCTTGTCTGACTCGTGGGGTAGACGTGACCAGAGAGGATGTGACCTCCTTCTTCGCGAGGTTCAGGGAGAGTGCCAGACGCACCCTCGAGTTGGCAGGATGCCGCACGCCTCGCGATGTGGCTGACGGCGCTCGCGGCGTGCCTCTTACTGCAGGGAGGAGTGCTCTAGGTACATCTTCACACACCATGTCCTCCCGTCCCACCGTCACGCCGACTTACGCGACAGGGCGAGCTGCTGGACACGCTGGTCTAGCCCCTCACGTCGGAGGAGAGTACTTCGTCACACTTCGTATGTTGTCTAATTATTTTTTGAATGTTACCAACAATTCTTCACTTCTTACAGGCTCACAGGCACGGTGGTTCTCCTCTGCAGCTTCACCTGCCCCTGACGACTACGAGGGGCAGTTTGATGATGCAGCCCATGCGGATTTCGACCTCGACGATGGTGGCCTGTCGAGATACTTCGCTGATCCGGATGAGCCTGGATCATCGCTGTGAGACCCCGTTATGATGAACAGGAACCTCCATGTGATTACTGTGCTATTCCCTGGAACAGTAGCTAGCAATCACATGTTTACAACATTCATATCATAACGATACACACATACAAAAATAGGGGCATACATAACAATATTAATTATACAGAGTTCAGTACAAATCTAAAACATTTAATAGCGGAAACCAAAAGAAAACTGAAAACTCCAAACAGCCTTGTGGTTGCCCACTAAACCCTCAGGCAACTGACTAGGCAACCTAGAAGAGACTATCGTCAAAACCCCCGAGACCTGCTTGAAAGAACGCGTCATCTGGCAGATCGCAGTCTTCTTCCTCTGAGACAGCAGATGCAAGATTGAGTACATTGGTACTCAACAAGACTTATATTGGTTCACAGATGCAATTAAATAATTATGCAGGCTGAACAATAGACAGGCTATGGTTATTTTGCAGTTGCACGAAAGCATTTAAAAAGAATAAGCATAATAGATTGCAACATCGCATTTTAATAAAAGCAATTGAAAGACAATATGTTAAGCAATTAATCCAGATTTTCAACCCAGTCTACCCGACTGCATAGATCCCGGTGTCGATCCTTTGACACAAAAGATGGTTACAAAACGGTTTCCAAAACCACCACCCATTTTTGAAAGCACCAAAAGATTCTAGCATGGAATAACGTCACCAAGTGCCCTTGACCGTGGGCGCGGCTAATCGATTAGATTTACACTCTGCAGAGGTGTACACTTTACCCACAAGGAATGATCAACCTCTTTTGCCAGGCCAGATAACACACTTCCTTTGGTGTGTCGGCAAGGAGATCATACAGAGCCATTACATTATCTAGACGTGGCTTTACACCAGCCCGGGACGTTAACCCTCGCCCTGAAGACAGAGACACTCACCCAAGCCGTGTATCCACATGTATCACACACATCACGTCTCTGTCCAGGGCAAGGCGTACACCGTTGCATTGGTATGTAGAAACCCCTACAGACAGATCTGACCGGAATGCCTGTGCAATCTCCCGCCTTCTATAGATGCAAAGCCACATCTAAACAACTTAATAGGCTAAGAATCGCCCAAACAAGCCCTCGTGGTTGTACGAAAAACATGGATTCACCGTCCCATCGCTCGGTCCTTAATCCGACACGGGCGATACTCCACCCTAGCTACGTGCATATCCTTTTGCACAACCGGCTAGTGCCAAATAATCACCCGCGTCAAACCATAGTTTTGTTTGAGGGTTTTTAGCAAAATATCACCAACCATTTTCCATAAAGATCATATATAGGTTGAAAAGGCTGAAAAGAGCCAACGGAAAGCTTAAGCAAGGATATTATGCTAGCGATTATACCCAAACATGACATTAAGTATGTCTAGCTCAAACTAAGGTTTACAAGGTTCACATATCCATACAGATTGAGACAAACCATAATTTACAGGATTAACTACGGATCTAATCCAAATTAGCACTTTTATGGAGAATTATCCGGATGCACTGTACATAAGAAAAAGCAACATAAGGTAGCTGAATTATCGGGCTCAACATGTTCAAGGGATTGCTTGCCTTGCAAATCACTGTCAGGAATAAAATCCGGATCTGCAGAACAGTCGTCTTCTTCTTCGATGACGTCGGTGTCTACTCGTCGACAAAAAGAAGAACAAACGAATATCAGCAAACTCCAAATGGCAAAAAGAAAATAGACAGACAAACAAATAAACACATTTCGAATTTAACAGGAGGTTGCTATTTATGAAATATTTGAATTCAAACATCGAATTATAGATGCTAAAATTATTTGAAATGAAAAGATTGTTCATTAGCTTCTTTTAGAGGATGCCATGCTTAACCAACACTAGGAAACAGAGCTCTCTGCTTTCTCAAAAATTCCAAGAAGAGAGCACTCAAAAACTATATCATTTAGGGTTATATATCTAACAAGATTTATTTGCAATAGCTAAAGAAATTAGGGTTTAAGTCTTGAATTAGCTAGAGCATACTTTGATTGTCAATTCTAACAACTTATTTTAACTTTTAGGGTTTGGATAAAGCTTGAAAACTATTGTTGAAAAGGCTTAGTTGGACTCTGGACTTAGGCTACAAAACTGGCCAAGGAAAAAAGACTAAACAATACCACTTAAGGTTATTACACTTATGAAAACTAATTGAATCAAAGCTTAAAAACAGAATATTTTTCTGGAATCTAGTAATACAAACTTTGGTGATCATTTCTACACTATTATTCCTAAAATTCTCATTTGGATGAGTTATTTTACACATGGTTAAAAAGGCCTAATTGTTTCAAACATTCAGCAAAACATGAAAAGTAGACTCATTCCACTAACTTGTTTTGCAAACAAACTTTAGCAAAATGTCATTATTTTTCCAGAATATACTAGTATATACTTTGTGAAGTGTTTCTATACCGTTTTTACATTCTTTCTCATTTATATAATCTATTTTATCATATGTTGAAATGGGCTATATGAACACAAAAACTGCTTTATAGCCAATCCAACTTGCACATTCATTTATTACTAAACTACTTATAAATTTTAATTCATTTTCCCCCTGACATCAGGGCATGACCTTAAAAACATATCAAAACAGAAATTGAGTTATTTTGAACTTGTTCATAGTAAGTTACATCTATTTTTGCCATTACAAGTGTTGCTTTTCCTTATTGAACAACCATTACTTATACTTTTCCATAAGTATTTTCACAAGTGCTAACTCCCAATGATTTATGTCCCACCAGGATGAAATTTCAGGCATTTAAACTTTAATCCTTTCTTTTATTTTCATAACTCCACCTTTGTGCTTAGTATTCATTTCTGAGCAAAACATGATATATAATAAGGTATCATGGGAACATTTTTGTTTATTTGGAATACTTATAACCCAGAGGTTCCATAAAAATTTATCTTACCTTAATTGGATCATCCCAAAAATATTTTATTCGTATGACCCTATTTACACCTAAACATCTCTTTGATTTTCCCAAAATCAAATATTACTCATATTCAACAAATTTTTGCATATTATGAAACTACAGAATTGTATACAAATTTAGAAACTAGTTTCACTCAATTTGGCTAGATGATTCAAAAGTTATTGCCATTTGAATTTCAGCCGGTTTCTGAAAATCATCAAAAATCAGGAATACGTTTTCGCTTCAGAGAAAACGGTTTCCTCACGCGCGTGCAAAAATGCATTCAAACGCGCTGATTCGCTGACAACCGGGGCCCACCGGTCAGTGACCCAGAACAGGGCGCCGCGGTTTCTTGCTCGCCGCCGGCGTAGCCTCGCCGCCAAGAATGCGTGCGCCTCTAGCTTCACCGCGCCAAGGCGAATCTAGGGGTGGTGCTACTTCGTCGGGAGACGGCCGGGAAGGGGGCGGCCACCGCGAGGGTGCGGCGGCGCCATGGCCGCGACGGCGAAACCTCGGCTAACGGCCACCATTCCGGTGAACTAGGGCTAGGAGAGCTACAGTGACTCTAGGGGATTCGAACTCACCGGATGGCTGGGTCGGAGAATGCTTGCACCGAGCTGCCATCGTGCGCCGGCCGAGAGGAAGAAGAGCGGCGGTGCGGCGACGCTGCAAGCAAAACGAAGCCAAAACGGCGATTGATCAGTAACCCTGGGACACTAAGGATGCTTCAGGTGGAATCGATTCGAAGGATTAGGGGCGAATTGACCTGGATTGATGGATTTCCCCTTTCGGGCTCTTGTTGCGAAACGGGGAAGAAAGCCTCCGTGTGAGGCTCTCCACTCGGCGAAATGGCAATGAGAGGTGCAGGAGAGCACTGCGACACGAATGGATGGCTTAAGGATGAATGAGATCGATCGATTTCACCGTTTGGGCGCATGGCCTCGGTCGCCTTCCCCTGTGCCGAGCGCGAGCAGCGGCGCAGCCACCTCTCTGTAGCAGGTCAACCAGGAATGACCAGGCACAGGCGCGCGGGAGACGGTGCGCTATGTGGACGATGATAAGCAAGTCCGGACATAAGTGGTTGAGGCCGGACGGCGAAGGATGAGCGGCGTCGACGCTGTCGGCGACTCGCCTCGGTCGGGAAAAGAGGAAGGGGAGAAGAATGTCGCTAGGCAGCAGATAACAGGTGGGGCTGAGGCCCACCGTCAGTGACCACGAGGCTTTGCCTCAGCTTGCCAGTGCGACAGCTCAACAGTGGCCGGGCCCACTTGTCAGTGAAAGCGGACGATCAATGCGGTGGGACTGAACGGGAACTCTCCAGATTTCGGATTTTTTTAAGCTTCAAACCCAGTCAAGATTTTACCAAAATGTTTGACCAAGATTTAATAGGAGTCACTCGTCTATTGTAAAACCTTGAGACAAAAACTCGTTTTAGATAATTTATTAAAAGTCTGACACTGTACCCTGGTCCTAAACCTTGATTTCGGTTTTTGATTTAATTAAAGATTCATTTTCTAGGATTTATTTCTGAAACTTTTTGGAGAGACTCAGATCCTTTTAAATAGATCACCATAAAATTTTCAAGTCAAAAACATGAGTAATTATTTTATAAAAATGCTGACAACCGTTTTCCTTACATTTTGGACCCAATGTATTTGAATTTTTAAGAGGCTTATATCAGTTCATTTAATTATAAAAATTTGACCAGTGGTGTATTATACCTCCAGGGATTTATATAAATTTTCTTGGCTTTACTTGACATTGGTTATTTTTCTTCCTCCTTTTTGATTCACTGTTTTTAGTCAAAAAGTAGATACATGCTTTATTTAACTTAACCCCAAGTTTGTAAAAATTTTATTTACTGGTCAAACATTATCACCAGCTTGAATAGGACCCATGTTAAACTTTTCTAAATTTTATCTTCCTCTTTTTACCTTTTCCTTTGTTTTTCCTTTTATTTAATCTTTTCACAAAACACAAAAGTCTAAGGAAATTCTAATTGGAGCAAATAATACTGAAAACTCCAGAAATACTTATTCTCAAATTTATACCATACATCTTTTACTGTTCAAATTTTTCAGGATGTTACAGATCCACCCCCCTTACAGAAACCTCGCCCCCGAGATTTGACAGGCCGAAAGGAAAAGGGGTCTAAAAGAAATCCGGAAACTCTTCCCTAAGTCGATCTTCCCTCTCCCATGCCGCTTCCTCTTCCGTATGATTACTCCATTGCACTTTTAGCATCTTATGGGCTTTGTTTCGAGTATGGCGCTCCGCTTCTTCCAGAATCTTCACGGGACGCTCTCGATAAGTCAAGTCAGGTTGAAGATCAAGATCTTCCAACTGGGTAAGCTCAGTCGGAATGCGAAGACACTTCTTCAGTTGCGACACATGGAAGACGTTATGCACACTGGATAACTGAGTGGGCAACTCCAATCTATATGCCTTTTATCCCATTCTTTCCAGGATGCAATAAGGTCCAATATACCGAGGAGCTAGCTTGCCTCGAATTTGAAACTGACGAACTCCGTGAAGAGGTGAAACTTTAAGATAAACATAATCACCAATCTCGAAACTTAAGTCACGTCGACGAGTGTCGGCATAACTCTTCTGGCGAGATTGAGCTTCCCTCAACCGGCTTCTGATTAAATCCACTTGCTCTTGGGCTTCATTAATCAAATCAGGACCAAAGAACTGTCGTTCACCCACTTCAGACCAGAAAAGTGGCGTTCGACATTTCCTTCCATAAAGGGCCTCAAATGGTGACATCTGCAGACTAGCTTGAAAGCTATTATTATAAGAAAACTCTGCAAATGCGAGGCACTTCTCCCAATTGGTGCTATAAGACAACACACAAGCCCACAACATGTCTTCCAGAATCTGATTTGTTCTTTCAGTCTGCCCGTCAGTCTGCGGATGGTAGGCAGAACTAAAGTTCAATTTAATTCCCAACAACTTGTGCAGCTGTTCCCAAAAATGAGATGCGAATTGCGATCCACAATCAGACACAATTGTTTTTGGGACACCATGCAGGTGCACAATGTTGCTAATGTACAGCTCTGCCAATCTGTCTCCAGTATATGTTGTTTTGACAGGAATGAAGTGGGCTACATTTGTCAGTCGGTCGATAATAACCCAAATGGAATCATTTCCTTTCCGGGTTCGAGGAAGACCAGTAACAAAGTCCATACTGATATCATCCCACTTCCATTCTGGAATTTGCAATGGCTGAAGAAGTCCAGCTAGACGCTGATGTTCAGCCTTGACTCGTTGACATACATCGCACCTTACGACATATTCAGCGACATCCTTTTTCATACTGGGCCACCAATATTCCCTTTTGAGGTCCTGGTACATCTTGGTACTACCAGGATGAATAGATAATGGTGACTCATGAATTTCTGTCAAAATCAGCTTCTTGATCTCAGGATCATTCGGCACATATACACGAGTTCCTCTCATGATTATCCCATCAGGGTTTTCCAAGAACTCAGAATCTGCACCTTCTTTCAACTGATTCTGAACCTCAATAACGGCTTCATCTTTGAACTGTGCAGCTTTAATTTGACTTTTAAGAGCCGGCTGCAACTGCAGAGTGGCCACATAACCATTCTCAACTAAATTCAGATTGAGCTTCTGAAACTCATGCACTAACTCAGACTGATTTGAACCCAACATGCAATAAAGCTTGCGACTAAGAGCATCGGCTACGACATTGGCCTTACCAGGATGGTAGTGAATGCCGAGATCATAGTCTTTAATCAGCTCTAACCATCTTCTTTGTCTCAAGTTCGAATCTGGCTGAGTAAAGAAGTACTTGAGGCTCTTGTTGTCGGTGTAGATTTCCGTTCTGTTTCCAATAAGATAGTGCCGCCAGATTTTAAGGGCGTGCACGACTGCGGCTAGCTCTAGGTCATGTGTAGGATAATTCTGCTCGTGAGGACGGAGTTGTCGAGAAGCATAAGCGACAACCCTGCCCTCTTGCATCAACACACAACCCAAGCCATGAAGCGACGCATCACAATACACCTCAAAACTCTTGTGAATATCCGTCAAAATAAGCACCGGAGCAGATGTTAACTTTTCCTTCAGTTTCTGAAAACTTTCCTCACAACCAGGAGTCCATTCAAACTTCCTTTCTTTTTTCAGAAGCTGAGTCAGCGGCTTAGCAATCTTAGAGAAGTTTTCAATAAACCGGCGATAATAACCGGCGAAGCCCAGAAAACTTCGAATCTTTGGAACTGATTGCGGCCTTTCCCAAGCCAATACTGCTTCCACCTTACTTGGGTCAACAGCAACTCCACCTTCAGACAAAACATGCCCCAGAAAAGCGACTTCTCTCAACCAGAACTCACACTTCTCAAACTTGGCATACAACTTGTTCTCCCGAAGTTTGCTAAGAACCAAGTGCAAATGCTGTCTATGTTCTTCCTCATTCTTAGAATAAATGAGAATGTCATCAATAAAGATCACCACAAATTTATCTAAATACTCCATAAAGACTTTATTCATCAGGTTCATAAAGCTTGCTGGAGCATTTGTCAGTCCAAACGACATTACGGTATATTCATATAAACCGTAACGCGTAGTGAGGGCGGTCTTTGGAATATCTGAGGGTCTGATTTTCAATTGAAAATATCCCAATTTCAAATCTATCTTGGAGAAGACTTGCGCCCCATTCAACTGATCAAACAGATCATCTATCCGGGGAAGCGGATACTTATTCTTAATGTTCACTTCATTCAAGGCACGGTAGTCTACGCACATACGCAGGCTATCGTCCTTTTTCTTCACAAAAAGAACCGGACTCCCCCAGGGCGAAGAACTGGGACGAATGAACCCCTTATCAAGCTGCTCTTTGAGTTGCTTTTTCAATTCTACTAACTCATTTGGAGGCATCCGATACGGTCGTTTTGATATTGGTGCAGTTCCCGGCACCAAATCAATAACAAACTCCATATCGCGACCCGGAGGCACTCCCGGCAATTCGGTAGGAAATACATCAAGAAATTCACTAACGACTGCCACTTCCTTTAAACTAGAAGCAGATGTGGAGTACCAGACTGTCTGAGGTGTTGAAATCTCAGTACTTGAGGTAAACTCTACACGTACTCCCTCTTGATTCTCAAGGGTTATGGATCGATTAGCACAATCTATGCAACCCTTACTTTTTGCTAACCAGTCCATGCCTAGAATCACATCCAGACCAGATGTCTCTATCACAATGAGATCAACATAAAACATAACTTCATTGATCTCTATGCTAACCCCGAAACAAAAACTAGCAGTTCTAATGGTAGCTCCAGGTGATTGCACAATCATATGAACAGGCAAAAGAGAAACCTCCAATTTGTGTTGCTCAGAAAACTTCTTAGATATGAAGGAATGAGAAGCTCCTGAATCAAATAGAACCAAGGTAGGAACGGATTGCACAAGGAACATACCAAGCACGACATCTGGCGCCTCTTGCGCTTCCTCAATCGTCACGTGATGAAGACGTCCAACATTACCACCTTGAGCAGGTGGTGGAGCCGATCCCTGAGACTGCCGCTTTGCCACATCTTGCGAGCGGCCTTGAGCTTGAGGTCGCTGTCCAGCCTTCTTCTTAGGACAAGCGTTGGCGTAATGCCCACGCTCGTTGCAGTGAAAGCAAGTGACACTAGCGCTCGCCAACAACAAAGACCGATCTAGGTTGCTTTGACCGACGGATCGGCCGTGACGATCGCCACGAACAAAGCGGGAGCGACTCAACCCGCTGAGCCTGGCGCTGGACCCTTTGGGCCTGAATCGGTGGTGGTCGACGGACATTGGTTGACTGCCACCCTGATGATCGAGATGATCCAGCTCCAGTAGAACAACGCGCAAGCCACTTGCGCTTCCGGCTCTCCAGCACACTGCGGCTACTGTGTTCCACCCTCACTGCCTTATCAACGAGGGTCCGGAAGTCATCGATGTCTTGGGCAATCAGGGCCCACTTGATCTCCTCATTCAGAATTTCCCGAAACCTCTCAATCCTTCTGGCCTCACCAGCTACTTCATAAGTAGCATATCTTGACAGCTGATTGAAGCGATGCAGGTACTCCATCACTGTCATTGACCCTTGCTTCAAGTCCAGAAATTCCCGCTTTTTCACCTCAATCACACTAGCGGGAATGTGAGTGCGGCGAAAAGCATCCCTAAAATCAGGCCATAGGACCACTCGACCTTCCGGCAGTATTGCTTGGTAGTTCTCCCACCAAACTGCTGCGGTCCCCTGCAGCTGATAGGAGGCATATAAGACCTTCTCCCTATCATCACACTGTGCAATGGCTAACTTGCTCTCCACAGCTCTCAACCAGTCATCAGCATCAAGAGGCTCGACAGTAGGGGAGAAAACGGGTGGCTGGGTCCTTAGGAACTCACTCAACTTGGACACCTGAGGCGCTCCACCATTTCCTCCGCGAGCCATATTCTGAGGCGCTGTATTCTGGGCTATCTGCTGCAGCAACAGAGCATTCGCTTGTCTTCCCTGCTCGATCATAGCCAACACTTGCGCCATTGTGGGTGGCTGAGGTAACTGTCCCTCCAGAATCTCCTCTTGAATAGGCGGTGGATCAGGGACTTCACGACGAGCGGCTCGTGAAGAAGAAGCCCGCGTCGTGGGATGTTGAGGATTCGGCTGGGCCGGCGTAGAAATACTCGCTCGAGGATCGCGAGCATCCTGAGCCGCACCCGAACCCAAAATCTGACTAAGGGATCTCGTCGGCCTCATCCTGCAATCACAGTCTTTTAGCATACTACAGAAAAGAACGCTGTTTAGAAACTAATGGTCGACAAAACACTTCACACGATTAACTCATGCTACTTTTATTTGTCGTGAATGATTGTCTCATCGAAAATTTCTACTCCAAAGCTAAAATTTGCGAGAGAAAATCATCACTTTTTAATTCACATAGAGAAGAAGCAGTTCAAAAATCTTACACTACAAAACATGCTACACATATATTATTTACACACATACATACGGATTAATTCACATCTTAGTTACTACTAAAACATATGCATATATAATTTACTTCCACACAACAGCCAGCACATCCTCCCAGTCACTTAGGTTCATGTTTCCAAAACACCAGTAAGCACACAACTCACATACCAAACACCACTGCTCTTTTCTAGAATCATGATTCCTACACTTTGGATACTAACCAACTCAACATATCAACATCCAGGGAAGAAACTAAAACACATTTCTTTGCAACATACTCAAAGCACTTAGCAAGTACAGAAAATTCCAACTTCTATCTAGCTCTTACTACTACCAGTACAAAATGAAACCTTTTCCTTTAGCATTTCGGCAGCAATTTCCAACACAACAACAACTTCATTACAAGTCAGAACACAAGAGGAAACCAAAGTGCATTTTTCCACAAGCACACATACAAAATACTAATCCAACAGAGAAGGTCCCAAGCATTTTCAAATTTCTATACTCAGCAGCAAACTTAACATTACTAAAATCAGAAATTTAGCACTTGTTTAGAAGCATACACACTAGTTTGAACACACAAAGCTTAATCTCACACTTACATTTTTACAAGTCTTACTCTTAATTACAAAATAAGACTACCTTAACTAATAATTCCAGCACAACCATCAATATTTACAAGGTTCTTGCAACATTTATATTACAACAAAAATCACATTTTTGCAACTACCTTACTAATACACAACCAAAATACTTCTTCCATACATTACCACATCCTACTAGATTTTACTACATTCCATTCCACTACTTCATATTCCCACAATCCTAACCACACACCTCCTTTGGTGATATACCCGCGGAGTGCTAGGGCGGTAGGTGCAAATACTATATGGATTGATGCCCTTGTCATTTATAAGTCTAGGGCAACTTCCAATAGTTGACATCAAAGCATTTGCACCCACTCCCGGCGTAGGCACATAAGACATAGGTGGAGGGCGTTGCGCCGCCGGAATTCCCAGAGCCTCGCTAGTTAGCACCGTGCGTGGTAAGGCACGCCTCGCCACACACAACGCTACTCACGACTCCAAAAATGCCACACGACGCCGAGTCTCAAGCAACTCTTGCGCCAACCTTACATAGTGGCTATCCATCTTATTAATAAACTCCACCATGACTTTCAAGCTGCCATTACCCACTCCAATAGGGTCCCTGTACACATTACTCCCTACCAACGGTCTCCCAGGTAGGTAGTAATGGTGAGGGCTCAAGTCGGGTAGCACATGCCGAAGTCGTACTATGGCTAGGTATGCCGGTTCATTCATAGAAGCGTCTATGGACGACCCACTACCCACTAGCTCCTCTCTCCCTCACTGTGGGCTGGCCTAGGAGGGATAAACACTCGAGCGGCGTACTCCTTGGTCACTGGGCTCAAGTACGCCTGGAACACCACATATCTTGGGCATCCCTCAAACTGGCAACTCTCAAGCAACGACTGCAGCACTCCCATCATACCCGAGTGCTCCAGAACCCTCGACTCGTGGCAAGGAATAAAACCGGGCCATCTACAAAAATACAAAGCAAGATAAGCTTATAACATAATTAGGAGAAGTTAAGAAACTACAAACAAGAAAATTAGCATTAGGCTAAATTCCATTATTAGTAGTGGACGGATTTTGTTTACTTCCAAATTAAATTTTTAAACTCCTAACTAACGATCAGTTCTCCCCAAGGTTCCTACAGTCAGTATGGCTCTGATACCACTGCTGTGAGACCCCGTTCTGATGAACAGGAACCTCCATGTGATTACTGTGCTATTCCCTGGAACAGTAGCTAGCACTCACATGTTTACAACATTCATATCATAACCATACACACATACAAAAAGAGGGGCATACATAACAGTATTAATTATACAGAGTTCAGTACAAATTTAAAACATTTAACAGCGGAAACCAAAAGAAAGCTGAAAACTCCAAGCAGCCTTGCGGTTGCCCACTAAACCCTCAGGCAACTGACTAGGCAACCTAGAAGAGACTATCGTCAAAACCCCCGAGACCTGCTTGAAAGAACGCGTCATCTGGCAGATCGCAGTCTTCTTCCTCTGAGACAGCAGATGCAAGATTGAGTACATTGGTACTCAGCAAGGCTTATATTGGTTTACAGATGCAATTAAATAATTATGCAAGCTGAACAATAGACAGGCTATGGTTATTTTGCAGTTGCATGAAAGCATTTAAAAAGAATAAGCATAATAGATTGCAACATCGCATTTTAATAAAAGCAATTGAAATACAATATGTTAAGCAATTAATCCAGATTTTCAACCCAATCTACCCGACTGCATAGATCCCGGTGTCGATCCTTTGACACAAAAGATGGTTACAAAACGGTTTCCAAAACCACCACCCATTTTTGAAAGCACCAAAAGACTCTAGCATGGAATAATGTCACCAAGTGCCCTTGACCGCGGGCGCGGCTAATCGATTAGATTTACAACTCTGCAGAGGTGTACACTTTACCCACAAGGAATGATCAACCTCTTTTGCCAGGCCAGATAACACACTTCCTTTGGTGTGTCGGCAAGGAGATCATACAGAGCCATTACATTATCTAGACGTGGCTTTACACCAGCCCGGGACATTAACCCTCGCCCTGAAGACAGATACACTCACCCAAGCCGTGGATCCACATGTATCACACACACACCACGTCTCTGTCCAGGGCAAGGCGTACACCGTTGCATTGGTATGTAGAAACCCCTACTGCATGCACTGACCGAATGCTGTGCAATCTCCCGCCTTCCATAGATGCAAAGCCACATCTAAACAACTTAATAAGCTAAGACACGCCCATACAAGCCCTCGTGGTTGTACGAAAAACATGGATTCACCGTCCCATCGCTCGGTCCTTAATCCGACACGGGCGATACTCCACCCTAGCTACGTGCATATCCTTTTGCACAACCGGCTAGTGCCAAATAATCATCCGCGTCAAACCATAGTTTTGTTTGAGGGTTTTTAGCAAAATATCACCAACCATTTTCCAAAAAGATCATATATAGGTTGAAAAGACTAAAAAGAGCCAACGGAAAGCTTAAGCAAGGATATTATGCTAGCGATTATACCCAAACATGATATTAAGTATGTCTAGCTCAAACTAAGGTTTACAAGGTTCACATGTCCATACAGATTGAGACAAACCATAATTTACAGGATTAACTACGGATCTAACCCAAATTAGCACTTTTATGGAGAATTATCCGGATGCACTGTACATAAGCAAAAGCAACATAAGGTAGGTGAATTATCAGGCTCTACATGTTCAAGGGATTGCTTGCCTTGCAAATCACTGTCAGGAATAAAATCCGGATCTGCAGAACAATCGTCTTCTTCTTCGATGATGTCGGTGTCTACTCGTCGAGAAAAAGAAGAACAAACGAATATTAGCAAACTCCAAATGGCAAAAAGAAACAGACAGACAAACAAATAAACACAATTCGAATTTAACAGGAGGTTGCTATTTATGAAATATTTGAATTCAAACATCGAATTATAGGTGCTAAAATTATTTGAAATGAAAAGATTGTTCATTAGCTTCTTTTAGAGGATGCCATGCTTAACCAACACTAGGAAACAGAGCTCTCTGCTTTCTCAAAAATTCCAAGAAGAGATCACTTAAAAACTATATCATTTAGGGTTATATATGTAACAAGATTTATGTGCAATAGCTAAAGAAATTAGGTTTTAAGTCTTGAATTAGCTAGAGCATACTTTGATTGTCAATTCTAAAAACTTCTTTTAACTTTTAGGGTTTGGATAAAGCTTGAAAACTATTGTTGAAAAGGCTTAGTTGGACTCTGGACTTAGGCTACAAAACTGGCCAAGGAAAAAAGACTAAACAATACCACTTAAGGTTATTACACTTATGAAAACTAAGTGAATCGAAGCTTCAAAACAGAATATTTTTCTGGAATCTAGTAATAAAAACTTCGGTGATCAGTTCTACACTATTCTTCCTAAAATTCTCATTTGGATGAGTTATTTTACACACGGTTAAAAAGGCCTAATTGTTTCAAACATTCAGCAAAACATGAAAAGTAGACTCATTCCACTAACTTGTTTTGCATACAAACTTAAGCAAAATGTCATTATTTTTCCAGAATCTACTATTATATACTTTGTGAAGTGTTTATATACTGTTTTTACATTCTTTCTCATTTATATAATCTATTTTATCATATGTTGAAAAGGGCTATATGAACACAAAAACTGCTTTATAGCCAATCCAACTTGCACATTCATTTATTACTAAACTACTTATAAATTTTAATTCATTTTCCCCCTGACATCAGGGAATGACCTTAAAAACATTTCAAAACTGAAATTGAGTTATTTTGAACTTGTTCATAGTAAGTTACATCAATTTTTGCCATTACAAGTGTTGCTTTTCCTTATTGAACAACCATTACTTATACTTTTCCCTAAGTATTTCCACAAGTGCTAACTCCGAATGATTTATGTCCCACCAGGATGAAATTTTATGCATTTAAACTTTAATCCTTTCTTTTATTTGCATAACTCCACCTTTGTGCTTAGTATTCATTTCTGAGCAAAACATGATATATAATAAGGTATCATGGGAACATTTTTGTTTATTCGGACTACTTATAACCCAGAGGGTCCATAAAAATTTATCTTACCTTAATTGGATCATCCCAAAAATATTTTATTCGTATGGCCCTATTTACACCTAAACATCTCTTTGATTTTCCCAAAATCAAATATTACTCATGTTCAACAAATTTTTGCATATTACGAAATTAAAGAATTTTATACAAATTTAGAAACTAGTTTCACTCAATTTGGCCAGATGATTCAAAAGTTATTGCCATTTGAATTTCAGCCGGTTTCTGAAAATCATAAAAATTCAGGAATACGCTTTCGCTTCAGAGAAAACGGTTTCCTCACTTGTAAGAAAACGAATTCAAACGCTACCGACTCGGCGACAACCGGGCCCATCGGTCGCTGACCTTAACAGTAGCGCCATGGTTTCTTGCTCGCCGCCGCTGGCGTAGCTCGCCAAGGCGAATGGGTAGCGGTTCTAGCTTCACCGCGCCAAGGCGAATCTTGGGGTGGTGCTACTTCGTCGGGAGACGGCCGGGAAGGGGGCTGCCACCATGAGGGTGCGGCGGCGCCATGGCCGCGACGGCGAAACCTCGGCTAACGGCCACCATTCCGGTGAACTAGGGCTAGGCGAGCTACAGTGACTCTAGGGGATTCGAACTCACCGGATGGCTGGGTCGGAGAAAGCTTGCACCGAGCTGCCACCGTGCGCCAGCCGAGAGGAAGAAGAGCGGTGGTGCGGCGACGCTGCAAGCAAAATGAAGCCAAAACGGCGATTGATCAGTAACCCTGGGACACTAAGGATGCTTCGGGTGGAATCGATTCGAAGGATTAGGGGCGAATTGACCTGGATTGATGGATTTCCCCTTTTGGGCTCTTGTGGCGAAACAGGGAAGAAAGCCTCCGTGTGAGGCTCTCCACTCGGCGAAATGGCAATGAGAGGTGCAGGAGAGCACTGCGACACGAATGGATGGCTTAAGGCTGAATGAGATCGATCGATTTCACCGTTTGGGCGCATGGCCTCGGTCGCCTTCCCCTGTGCCGATCGCGAGCAGCGGCGCAGCCACCTCTCTGGAGCGGCTCAACCAGGAATGACCAGGCACAGGCGCGTGGGAGACGGTACGCTACGTGGACGACGATGAGCAAGTCCGGTCGGAAGTGGTTGAGGCCGGACGGCGAAGGACGAGCGGCGTCGACGCTGTCGCCGACTCGCCTCTGTCGGGAAAAGAGGAAGGGGAGAAGAACGTCGCCAGGCAGCGGATGACAGGTGGGGCCGAGGCCCACCGTCAGTGACCACGAGGCTTTGCCTCAGCTTGCCAGCGCGACAGCTCAACAGTGGCCGGGCCCACTTGTCAGTGAAAGCGGACGATCAATGTGATGGGACTGAACGGGAACTCTCCAGATTTCGGATTTTTTTAAGCTTCAAAACAAGTCAAGATTTTACCAAAATTTTTACCAAGATTTACTGGGAGTCACACGTCTATTGTAAAATTTTGAGACAAAAACTCTTTTTAGATAAGTTATTAAAATTCTGACACTGTACCCTGGTCCTAAACCTTGATTTCGGTTTTTGATTTAATTAAAGATTTATTTTCTAGGATTTATTTCTGAAACTTTTTGGAGAGACAAATCCTTATAAATAGATCTCCATAAAATTTTCATGTCAAAAACATGAGTAATTATTTTTAAAAATGCTAACAACCGTTTTCCTTACATTTTGGACCCACTGTATTTGAATTTTTAAGAGGCTTATATCAGTTCATTTAATTATAAAAATTTTACCAGTGGTGTATTATACCTCCAGGGATTTATGTAAATTTTCTTGGCTTTACTTGACATTGGTTACTTTTCTTCCTCCTTTTTGATTCACTGTTTTTAGTCAAAAAGTAGATACATGCTTTATTTAACTTAACCCCAAGTTTGTAAAAATTTTATTTACTGGTCAAACATTATCACCAGCTTGAATAGGACCCATGGTAAATTTTTCTAAATTTTATCTTCCTCTTTTTACCTTTTCCTTTGTTTTTCCTTTTATTTAATCTTTTCACAAAACACAAAAGTTTAAGAAAATTCTAATTGGAGCAAATAATACTGAAAACTCCAGAAATACTTATTCTCAAATTTATACCGTACATCTTTTACTGTTCAAATTTTTCAGGACGTTACAATCGCAGTTGCAGGGAGCACCACCACCGACGCAGCATTCTCAGCCGTTGTACGCTACACCCCCAGCTAGACCACAGAGGGCCCACCACGCACTGGCGCAATTGACGTACTCGCAGGGGCAGGTTCGCAGGAGGCCTGTCTAGCCGTGAGGAGGCGCCCAGAAACGGGGGCGCCAGTAGTTTGTATTTGGCTTATGTATTTTGGCTTATGTATTTGGTTATTACATTGTGACGTACTTTGCATCTTATGTATTTAGTTGTATACGATATATTTTTGTTATGTTAGTAACATCTTACTTTTGGTTATGAAATATTGTTATTCTTTGTTACAGTAGCCCTGCTTTCAAGCATGACGAAGTACTGGCGTGCAGCAGCTTTTGAGAGTGAATAGCCTACTCACGGGCGTGCAGCCTTGTCAGGCCGATTAAACAAGTCACATGCATCAGCTTTGTCAGTCTTGTCGGGCTGATGAGACAAGTCACATGCATCAGCTTTGTCAGCCTTGTCAGGCCGATTAGACAAGTCACATGCATCAGCTTTGTCAGCCTTATCGTGCAGCTTTGCTGATAGGTGACACGTCGTGCAGATTTTCACAGAGGATGCCGGCCCATCAGTGCTGTAGTTGTGTGGAGCAACCCCTCACCACCACTATAAAAGCGGCCGAGGGGTAGACATCCAACACCACCAAACAAGCAATACACGCCAGCTGAATCTACACAAATTAGGGCACGATGTCGTTCTACCGTCGCCTCTTCAGCAAGCAAAATTCATCCCGCCCCGAGTACCCGGATACTAGTAGCGTTGACGCCCCAATTCTGCCGGAGTTGCCCCGACCCAATTGCGACTGCAACCTTTCGGCGAAGATGATGCAATCTACCCACGGAGAGACGGCCGCGCGCTCCTCTTGTTGTGCGCTCTTCACGGGTAAACCTCATCGTGTCCATACAATACAGGTAACATTACCATTTCATGCATCGTTCTTTCTTTTCTCAGCACAAGGACCGGTGTTGCTTCTTCAAATGGATCGACGGGCCGGAACGACGTGATATCGAATTTATCTACAACTACCGTGACGCCTACCCCGCTTCGCCCGAGAACTTCACCCGGTGGGAGAGGCCGCCAGGACATGTCCCCGCTCTAGATCGACCAGAGTTCTGGGCCGATGGGCAAGGGACCAACCAACCGGTGAGTTTCATGCGACGTACTCATGTTTCACTCACAAAGTAGTAATTCTAAACCAGTTCATCGCATATAGGAGTTCAAAAAGAAAATTGCGAAATTGCTCGAGTCAAAGGAGAAACCTCCTCAAGGGCCACCCGAAAGCCCCGACTTTTGCGAACACGGCCTACTGCGCGTGGTTGATACCGCCACGATGATCTAGCCGATCAAGATTCTACCGTGCCCTTGGCCGAGGATGAATGGTGCGGCTACTTCAACTGGGTGGACCCCGAGACGTACCACCCACATCTCAAACTTCCTGTATGGGATAACTGGGGGGAGAAACCCTCTCCGTGGTGCTACTACTGCCCAGAAAAGCCAGACCCCGAGTACGCCTACGGTGTTATTCAACTACCAAAGCAGGCATACTTCATTGACTGCAGGGCACGCTTCTGGTTGTACAAGGATAAGCCCAACACACACCTCTTGCACCATATAGTTGAATGCGAGCCGAAACAGAGCAGGCGTCTCGGCAAGTCTCCACCAACGGCCAACGCAACAAAGGTGCAAGAGGGTACCTCCTCTCGAAGAGGAAGGGACAAGGGGAAGCAGCCGGCCGAGGTCCGCACCACGCAACAAATCCTTGACGCGTTACGCAGACCATCTGGGAACCTGGGTGGTATTAACATAGGGGACCAAAAAATCCTGTCTTACACACCCGAGACGTACGGCATAGGCCACCCAATCGGCGACACCTGGGAGCACTGCGGATCCCCATGGAGTTCTTTCATAGTGGGGATTGAGCGATGTCCGAGTACAAATCTCAAAATTTACACAGGTCAGGTAATATGCAGAAAATTTGGGACATCATTCATTTCGTACCGGATAGGCGGAACGATCATCTGTTCCACCATGACAAACAATGCTTTCGTTAGTTAGTTCGTCAAGCAATTTCGTCACTGTTGTAATGCCCTTGTCATATAATCTAATCTTTTGCTTATTTTATCATCTGAACTTTCGGTGCATGTGCCCTTATGTATGTTCAACAAATAGTTTAAGTGCTTCGTACGAACTATTCATAACATGAGTTGTCGTCGACTATAATAATTATGGGTTATTGCACTAGTGGAAATTACATGCAAAGCAAGGTGTAAATTTATTCACATGCAATAACGCACTTTTGTCCACATGCAATAATGCACAAGGCTACGAATTGTTCACATGCAAAAACGCGATTTTGTCCACATGCAATAACGCGGAAGGCTGCGAGTTGTTCACATGCAATAACGCAGAAGGCTGCGAATTGTTCACATGCAATAACGCGATTTCGCTACTTAATTAGTACCGTTATACTAATTATAATTTTACTGACACCCTCATAATATTGTAGTGCATATATCAAAGATCAAATGTGGTCCACTGTTCATAAAAATACCGTTTAGACATGATATTTTACGGGCCGCCGAAAAGGCTAAAATACAAACACTCTACTTGTTACCCTTGAATTTTGAAAATTATAATCTGCTGTATTACTAGCACAAACAAGTTGCTTTAATTAGTCTGGGCATTGCTTGCCAATTGAGAGCCTGGCCATACGTTGAGCTTAACTTTCTACAATCACTAGTTGATATATACTTGAGTTCCACACCAACATTTTCTGTTGCAAATCCTACTATATTGCAGTGTACTTGATCTTGCTGATGCTAGTTGATCATTAATGTCCCGTGTTGAATGAATTACTACTGATGTCGTGATTTTTTAGTTGTCAGCTCACCAGACCAGTTGTTCATTGATGTTTGACGAGTGTAGTCAGATGCATGTGCAACAGTCTAATTCTTTCCATGAAGATATATGCAATCTATAGGTGAACGAATTCCTACATAGTCCTGAAATTTATAAGCAAGTGAGTAAGCGAACAGCAAAATGTGATAGTTGTGTTGTACCATAAATATTATTTATGTGCAGTGTTATTCCTTGTGTCCATGTGTTGTACCATAAGTACTTTCTTGAATCCTAAATGTGTTTATCCAAATATTTTCATCTTTTTTGAAGTGTCTCAGAATTTTTTTAAATATTTGAAAATTTTCTCCCATGTCGCCCTTTCATTGGGCGATCTCTGCATGTCGCCCTACCATTGGGCGACATGATCCTATGTCGCCCTACCATGGGGCGAGTTCTACGCGTGTCGCCCTACTGTTGGGCGACTTATCCTGTCGCCCAATTGCAGCGCGAAAAGTCGCCCTATGGTAGGGCGACAGTAGCACATTTTTGTAATTTTTTAATTTCGTGATATAGTTTTGCAATGTGAAACCGATTATGATGACCACATTATCACAATCGGTTCTTTCGAAGAACTGATTCTGATGAAGGGTCATCAAAATCGGTTCTTTCAAGGAAGCGATTGTGATGACCCCCTCATTAGAATCGGTTCTTTTGTGGAACCGATTCTGATACGTTATCAGAATCGGTTCCACAAAAGAACCGATTCTAATGAGGGGGTCATCACAATCGCTTCCTTCAAAAAACCGATTATAATGATGGGTCATCACAATCGCTTACTTCCAAGAACCGATTGTAATGGTATGCTTATCACAATCACTTCCGTACACTTCCTCTGATATACAACACAAACATGCTTAACAATCAGTACACTTCCTCTAATATATATCACATTAACATATATTATTAATATTGTTTACCTATGGACAAGTAAGTGGACAAATTTTGGCTGCATATAAGTTGAATTTCAAATGGTGCAAGCTGTAGATCAGTGTGCGACAGATGAATAGCTCTGATCACTTGATATAATTCAGACTTCTTTGTTGCATTGTCCCAAGTTGTCATTTGCAGCTTATTAACTTGGATAAAATTATATAAAATAGTGTGAAGCCTTTAATGAATGTACTAGTGCCCATTGCCATAGTTACGAGGTTCCAGACTAAATAAAATTGCATCCTTGGGACTGCAGTACATTATAATGAACATAAGGTACCTTTTTCATTATTTAATCTCTAGTACTGCTCAGAGGTTCTTTTATAGCCAGAGAGAAAAATAAGAGCTAAACAATCAACCATAATAATAATAATAATTTCTCTTCCGTTTGGAGCCTGAGTAAGCCTCTAAAATCGAGGTCCCTGTCTAGTTAGCAGGGAAAAATGTTTCGCCATAACCAGGCTCCGGTTGCCACTGTCATCTTTTTATTACTTTGATGCTGAGTTGCGACTTTTTGCCTAGCCTCTCATTGAACTTAGGTTGGTACATTTTGGAAACTGCAACACATCTTATTGGAAACAGAACAACTACATGAGTAAATTAATTTATCACTAAGAAAACCCCTTTGTTTGCCCCTATATTTGTGGATGGGCATTTGTGATGACTGATGACCCAAAGCTCTGTGAAGCAGAAGAATAACAACATCTTCTACTATGTATAGATCCTTTCTACAATAGTCTTGTCCTATAAATATCGAATTCTTGATCCAATTAATAGGGAAAGAGTTTTTTATGCTGCAAAGCATTTATTTGTAAGATTCAATATTAAAGACAGAGTAATGACAATATTTTACAGACCCCCAGTTCTAGAAAGCCAAAAGGAACAAACTTTATATGCACCAACAGGATAAATTTTAAAGTCCATAACAAATTAAACTTATCGCAACCAGAATCAGATTTCTACATAGGATAGGATAGCTGTGAGTTGTTCTCTAATAGGATAGCTGTGAGCTGTTCTCTAAGAATCAGATTTTATTGTTAGTGGTCTGTCATCAGAGTATTACAGCCTGTAACTATTTTCATTCCCGATCGCTTGCTCGCACGCCATCAAATGCCACAACCGTAAATCATACCAAGAAAGACTGCACCACTCCAAATTGCTATTCTCTAGGGCATTATATAGTTCTGAATTTGGAAAAGAGATCACAAGCCTGAATCATAGAGCTAATTTAGTTCATTATCAGAAGCCTTACCCGCATTTCATCGAAGTTAATTTAGTTCATTATCACAAGCCTGATCTAGGGCATTATATAGTTATGAATCATCGAAGTTACCATCGGGGCGTCGGGCGGGCGGGCGTCGGGCGGTGCCGCATTTGGCCAGCGTCGGGGCGACGCGGGCGTTAGGCGGCGCCACGTTCGACCGGGCGGCGGGCGACGCGCGGCGTCGGGCGGGCGGGGGCGCGCGTCGGGCGGCGCCGCATTCGCCTGGGCGCGCGTCCGATCGAGCTAGCTAGGGTTAAGGAATCGGGCGGGCGTCGGAGCTAGCTAGCGCGAATGGGAATAAAATGGGGACTAAAATCGCTGGAGACCGACGCCAGATCAATATCGCTTCACATAACAAATCGACGCCGATGCTTTCGTATCGATGATCGCCGATAAAAACCGACATCGATGTTACTCATCGATGATCGCTTCACATAAAAACCGACATCGATGTGTCTCATCGATGATCGCTTCACATAAAAATCGATCATCGATATTTCAATATCCGTGTCGCTTTTCCAAATAAAACCGACACTGATGCTTCAATATCCGTATCACTTTTGTAAATAAAACCGACACTGATGTTAGTATATATCTGTATCGCTTTTTTAAACAAAACCGACACTGATGTGTCTAGTACCCGTATCGCTTTTATAAATAAAACCGACAATGATGATGCTTCAATATCCGTATCGCTTTTCTAAGTAACACCGACACTGATGCTTCAATATCCGTATCGCTTCTTTAAAGAAAACCGACACTGATGTGTCTCAATATCCGTATCGCTTTTATAAATAAAACCGACACTGATGATGCTTCAATAGCCGTATCGCTTTTGTAAATAAAACCGATACTGATACATAATTATCTCCATCGGTTCTCGGGAAAAACCGACACAAATGTAGTTCATTGCACTATTGCCTTTCCAGACAAACCATGAAGTCTAAATTTTCAGAATTAGAACAAAGATTGAAAAACTTTTGCAAATATCGTTGGAATTATTTGAAATTTTGCAAAAATATACTTTGAGATACTACAAATCTTTTCCAAAAAGAATTTTGCAAAAAAGAGTTAGCATTGAAAAAAGATGCCAAAATTCACTTTCTAGGCATGAATTTTCCTTAAATAGTTGAAAAGTCAAAACTTTCTCAAATGATGTCCAAATTCTTTGAAAATTTTGGCAGCATCTCCCCTCTGTTCTCCATATACACGTATCGACAATAGGTCAAGAGGGGTGTGCATATGGAGAACACTAGGGAGACGGTACCGAAATCTACTCTGAAGTTGTACAACACAGCTCAGGAATAACTTGCCTGAACCACATATCCTCGAACTGTCCAAAAATCGTGGACAATTCGAGACCACTCGCTTATAAATATGTCATTTCGTTCGGCATATTTATAAACAAGCATCCTCGAACGGGAGACGTAGGTTCCGCAGCCTAAACTTTAACATTTATTACATGATAGCAACAATAATTCCATATTAACATGAGAGCACTACAATAATTAAATAGATGTGTGCTTGTCAAATAAAGAGTGTGAAATATGAAAGCACGTACACAATTCCAGTGCAACCTAAACTTTATTCACGACATATTGAAATTACCTAGTGCAAAATTGAAGGTGTTTAAAGAATTGCTCACATTTTGAAGAAAACCGCAAATAAGGGCAAAACGAGGGGAATCTCCTCAAGATAGGGTTTCAAATTTGCCCTCTTAATACCCACCCATGAGGACTTCAAATTTTCTCACCCAAATATTGCTTCCAACCACACAATATGAGCTGTTTTCTCGGGTGGCGGCGGAGAAAACTCCTCTGGAGCAACAACAGAGAAGAGTTCAACGCGAGTGGTATATATGACCTAGCGAGGCACATCAGAATCGATTCTTTTCCAGAAGCGATAGTGATGTGCAAGGTCATCACTATCGCTTCTTTTTATAGAAACTATAGTGATGAGCACGTGGACATCAGAATCGGTTCTTTTCGAGAAGCTATAGTGATGTGCACGGTCATCACTATCGGTTCTTTTTATAGAAGCAATAGTGATGAGCACGTGCACATCAGAATCGGTTCTTTTCGAGAAGCGATAGTGATGTGCACGGTCATCACTATCGATTCTTTTTATAGAAGCGATAGTGATAATCACGTGCACATCACTATCGCTTCTTTTCTTAGAACCGATAGTGATGTATATGCATATCACTATCGCTTCTATCAAAAGAACCGATAGTGATGTGGACGTGATCATCACTATCATTTCTTTTGTTGGAACCGATAGTGATGACCATGCACATCACTATCGCTTTTTAGTTGAGAACCAATTGTGATATGCCCAGTGCTACATCACAATCACTTATAATCTCAGAACCGATAGTGATTATTACTAACATCCCTCCGAAGTTATTTATCACAATAATTTTTTCCTAAAAACTTAAGAACCGACACAGATAAAGCAATAGTGGTGTGCCATTCTGTAGTAGTGATATAACGTTCACATTTGCGTTCTCCTACTATGTACGGTTGTTAACAAATCAAGCTAGTATAAATAATAGATCAGAATAAATACATAACATATATGTCCCTCTTTATTGATATTTTCTGATGTATGTATAATATGTTTCTATGCTCTTATTTACATATAGGAGAGGATCGACTTTTCTTAAAGTAAAACAAAGCTAGTACTTAGAGTAATCTGCTCAAACTATGCGTCTTAATTAGGAACATCGTAGAAGTCCATTTAGGAAAGTGTACACACAAATATGAAATAGAATGTTCCATAACACCCACCTTGCCACTTTTCCAATGTCATACTTATACCTTGTTAAAAACTTCTTTCAAAAACCCAGTGGAAAAAAATAGATAGAAGAAAAGAGTATATAGCTCGTTGAGAGACCATCTGGTGGTACCCATATTTGTGATACGTATTTGACCATGTATTAGCTTGTGGTTTGAGTTTGCTTTGGTTTTGAGAAATATTTTGAGTTGAGGGTGGTACTACCTATGTGTTAAGGATGGTAGTACCGGATTTGTGGTACTTTCGAACTTTGTGAGGCGATACTTATTTTCTAGGAAGGTTATTTTTCTGGTTTGAGGGAAGGTGGTACTACTGGCCTGGCGCTACTACCAACCATTGAATGGCGGTACTACCGGCCTCGGGAAAGCGGTACTACCGGCTCTGGGAAGCCGTAGTTATTTTTTAGAACGAATTTTTGTTCATTGACAATTATGTTTAAGTGATGTTTATTGCATAGTTTGTTGAGCAATGCTACGTGACATTTTTCCTTATCTGTGTTGGCTGCAAGACTTTGGAGCTAGGTCATAGTGAGGCAGAGGAGATCGGGACTAGGCTAGGAGAGGTGAGGTGAGGTCCAGGCAGTCAGGGTGATGATGAAGATGGCTAAGGTTGGGGAGTTGGTGCAAGCCGGGAAGACAAGGAGCTGAAGCGTGATTTACTGGTGATGGACATGGCAGGCAATGGCAAGGTGGACTGGGACTATACTCAGGGAGGAGTCAAGGTCCAGAACGGTCAAGGAAGTCGGGGCCGTCATGGTCATATCTACGAGTCTCACATACTTCTCAAATGTGGAAGTCGGTAAGGCTTTAGTAAACATATTAGCTAGATTTCACTAGTTTGAATCTTCTATATTTTAACATTCCATGTTTCCTGCTGCTCATGGAATATAAATACTTAGGAGATATATATTTTGTCATGTTCATTTTGATATAACTGCTCTTCATTTGTGCAATGCATAATTCTCATGGATAATCATGGGGATTTCATCCACCTCTACATCACATGACTCTTGGATATGATGAATCAATATTCTAAGTCAAATGCATTAATGAGTTATCTCATATAGTGCAATTATCTCAAAATAATTAGTTCACGCAACAACTATTGATGGCTTCACTAATTTCCAAGTAATTATAGTTCTTCCATTTAGAAAGGTACATCCGGTCTGAGATTTGGTATTATGGGGATTGAAAAAACAGCCAGCATCTAAGTAACCACTTATTTTGATACATTCACTTCTCTGCGATGGCCAGAGCTGGTCTGCCATCGAGGACTTGAGGTGATGACGGCGGTGGTTAGCCGAAAGGAATGAAGAAAGCGCTTTAGCTCGAATCAAAAAGCATCAAGGGAGTCAAGGGATTCCATTTTTATGCTTGGTTTGATCAGAGGTTAGCCGAGGTGAGCCGCCACCATACACCGGTTAGGAGGAAGAAGGCACACGGTGGCGTGGTGACTTGGGTTGTTCTGGCAGTGAACGGGGTAAGGGTTGTGTTTAGATGGTCACAGCTCTATGTTGATTGAATTGGAAAAGGATTCATTCTATGGATTGATTGGGTTTCGGTCTCATTGCATGGAGTTGGTGGGAACTGGAAGAGATGGCAATGATCTTCGGTGCTTAAGAGGTGAAGAAGAAGTGAGGTGAGCTGAGCACTGGCGGTCGGTCTGTAAATAGGCGGAGCGAAGCACTGTGGGGAAACCGGCCAGTTGGTGTGAACTCAGTGGATGAATTGCGACGCCTGAATAGAGGACGGTATGGGTGGTGCAGCGGAAATTACGGGCAAGGCGGCCGTGTGGTGAGGGGCGGCAGGGCATGGGCAGCTCTGCGGCCTCGCCGTGGCAGAGATTAATCGGGCGAGCTCCTATCGCAGCAATGATCAGTGGTAGAGGTGGCTTCAATTGGTCGCACGGGGAAGAAGAGCATGGCTACAATCTTGCCAAGTGGTCCCCTATTGTGTGTGGGCCCATTATGTCAGTCAAACAAGGAGAGGCACTGGTTCATCCCTCCCGGTCAAGTGATAATTGCAGGCCTTAAATGAGTGTCAAATCTTGATGGAAATTTTTGATAATTGTTTTATAATCTTCAGAGATAATTTTAATTATTCTATAAAATTTTCAGGCCAATATATGACACACAGAATTTATAAAAATTCTGACAAGGCACTGTGCTCAGATTTCTGTTTTCAGTTTTTAATTTATCTGGAAGTATATATCTTCTCAAAAATTTCTGAAACTTATTTTGGGAGTTACATATATCCATATAATCCTTAATTAAAACTTTCCACTTGATATATTTTTTATTTAATATATAAAAATTCTGACATTCTTACTTTTGGATTTTTAGCCTTCCTGTTTTTGAATTTTTAAATATATAAAAACTAGGTAATAATTTTTAATATTTTTAATTTTGTTGTATTTATCAATAAATAATATAATATAAAATTTTTAGGTCGAGATAAGGTTGGATTATTTTTATTTAAATCTGACAATATCACTGTTGGTAGTCAAGAATCATTAATTGGCCTTTCATTTCATATTTATTTGTTTTGACATGAATTTTAAATTCATAATTAGATCTTTGATGATTTTATAAGATTAAATAAAATATTTATTCATTTTATTATTATAATCTTTTATTCTTTTCCTGTGTCTATTTTTTAAATGAATATTAAAACGATTTTTCCTTTAGAGCAAAAATCATGAAAAGCCAAGTAAAGTTATAAAATTAAGAAAATGGGAATCCAAATTAAGATCATATATCAAACAAATTTTTATAGTTTATTCATTTTGGAAGAAACGGTTTTAATATTGCTATCTTTCTTTTCTTAAGATTAAAATTCATAGAAAAGATGATATTTTAAATTAAAACCTTGATTCCAAATAAAATTTTATTTAATTCCATTTTTAAAAATTAAAATTTTTGTTTTGATATTTTTGAATTTTTCGGGATTGTACAGTAGCACACCTTGCATCAGTGGTGCAAGGTCCTGGCAATGGTTGTGACCTCATGGAACTCGTCCCTAGCATGGACCTGTGCTCCTGCCTCCCTATGCTCCTCTTGGCGTAGTTGGCAATGCCGGCGACTAGCCTTGCCTGCCCGCTTGTCATGGTGTGGCGCGGGGTGGCTACTGTCAGCTTGCCTTGGTGTCCGTTGATTGACGGTTCCTGACAGCGAGTCCCGGTCGCTTCTCCCCTTGGTGGCCTCCGGCAACCCCAGCCTTGGCTCCCACTCTTCATGGCAGACACCGGTGGTGAGGTTACGTGCGGCCTGAGTCGACGGCTCGATGCAGTGTTCGTCGTTTGTGATGTCATAACGAGTTGTCGGCTCGGTGGCAGCGTGTGGCGATGTCCTGTTCCGGGCCTTCCGGCGTTCACGACGCGACAACAGTTGCGTCGCCCCATATTTCCCGTACATAGCCAAGAAAGATGAAGCAATAACCTTTGAATTGTGAACGGTCTTCACCAGGAGCACTCTCGTATTGATAATGTGTTATGTATTAAGTCGATGATGACCGATCAAGATCACAAAAATACAGGATCAGAACAGAGACTCAAGATATAGATCCACAACTCTCTTTTTTATTGATATTTTTCTGATGTATGTACAATGTGCCTCTATGCGCACACTTATTATATATGGGTGAGAAGGGGTATTTTTTTTTGCAGGAGAAGAATGCTAAATCTTAGAATAACCTATTGGGACTTTGAGCCCTAATTAGAAAACTCGTAGGAATCCAATTAAATAGGATCATTTTCCCCTGATTTGTAAATCCATCCTTTTAGATTGTTGGTCCTTGGACCCCCAGCATGTACGGGTTGCCTTGATGAGAATGTACCGGATGCCATCACCAGCAGGTCCACCGTCCACACGTACACAGCAATTTCCTGTGCCTACCTGCCAACCAGTACTAGTACTGCTACTTTCCATGCATTCACATATGAGCTAGCTGAAACAGAGCATCAACTTAATTGCACAGCTAGCTCAAGTGTATACGTACACTACGTACGGCTTTATATATTCTATATACACACTATATATATTCCAACGCTATATGTCGTACTCTCATATGATTGATCGAGCCTGTACATATATGCCAAACTGTAATATTGCAAGAAGACTATATTCTCTTGGATTACCGGACATGAGAACGGATCAACAGAAAAGGAAAAGTTCAAAAAAGAAAGAGAGAAAATAACCACCACACCTAGCGCTAGACAGACTGGCCTCTGGGCCCCTGCATTTCTGTTCTGCCACAGATATGCAGTTAACCTTGTTAAGGAACCTCGCTATCGAATAGTCCGGGGTTCCCGAACAGATCTGAATTGGAGAACAGAAAGAGAGAGAGAGACACGTGTTTAGGTAGAGCAACAGCGGGAATTCTTCATTGCTAATCATTTCTGGTACATAGGGGGGACCCCCTCCTCCTTTTATAGCGCTCATCTAGGGTTTTGGCTAAGGGACCACATGGGCCTTCAATGGGCTATTAGGGTTTCCCAACACTCCCCCTTGGGCCCTTTGCCGCGAGATGCATATGCCTCGGTAAAACTCCAGAAAAACCCAGTGGGAAAAATACTTGGAGAAAGAGTACATAGCATACGCTTTACAATGTTGCACGAATTGCCTCGTTAAAAACCTTATGCAAGAAAACTTCATGAAAAACTTGCTAAGGAAAAGAGTACAATTCTCCCAACTTCAATTGCTAATCTTCGAGATTCATGTTGGGTATTCATAATTCATCTTCGAGATTCATGTGGGAGTATGTGAAATATTTCCCCCTGAAATCTGCACTTCTCTAAGTCTCATCATCCCAATTCCTTTCACGCACCTTTCAAAGGTAGATGCTGGGAGTGATTTAGTGAACAAATCTGCAAGATTTTCACATGACTTAGTATGCAATATCTTGATTTCGTTCATCTTATGCAATTCGTGGGCATAGAAGAACTTGGGGTTGATATGCTTCGTGAGATTGCTCTTCACATAACCCATTTGTGCTTGGGCAACACAAGCTGCATTATCTTCATAAATTATCGTGGGAGTTTGCTCAATGTTCAAACCACATGACTTCTGGATGTGGTGAACCATTCTTCTGACCCATGCACATTCATGAGATGCTTCATATAAAGCGATGATTTCCGAGTGGTTTGTCGACGACGAGACAAGAGTCTGCTTAGACGACTTCCAAGAAATTGCTGTTCCTCCACATAGGAAAACATAGCCGTTTGGGACTTGCCAAGATGCGGTCCGATAAATACCAAAGATCGGCATAGCCAACCAAATTCAATTCATTATTTCTTCTAAAAAAGCAGGCCAGGTCTTTGCTTCCTTGGAGGTAACGGAAGATATCCCCGATCCCTTTCAATGCCTTTTGGTGGGTTCTCGCACTGCATCTGGCTAGCAAATTCACAATAACGCAATGTCCGGTCTAGTGCTATTCGCAAGGTACATGAGCGCTCCAATTGCACTCGGATATGGGAATTCTGCTCCCGTGACTTCCTCCCTCTTCTCTAGGTCTCAGTATGGGTCTAGGTGCGCTTGGAGTGACCTTCCGACCATTGGAGTCTTCGCGAGGATATGCTTTTTCAAATCCAAACCTTTCCAACACTTTCTGCGTGTAGGTTGATTGATGTACCAAGATTCCTCCTTGGACATGTTCAAGCTGCAAGCCTAAACAAAACTTGGTTTTACCCAAATCTTTCATTTCAAACTCAGACTTCAAGTATGAGCATGCCTCTTCAATTTCTTCATCCGTCCCAATGATGTTCAAGTCATCTACATAGACGGAGATTATCTGTAATCCATTCGGGATCATTGTATAAACACACATGGACAATCTTCATTGTTTGTGTAGCCTTTCTTGCAGAGAAAGTCACTCAAGCGATTGTACCACATTCTTCTTGATCGCTTCACCCATACAAAGTGACTTCTCCAATTTCATCTTATGCATGTGTTTCTATTTGCTCGCCTTGGTTCGGGATAGGAATTCCTTCCTGACTTTCATGTATATCTCGGATCCAAGTTTCCATACAAATATGTTGTGACAACATCCATTAGCTTCATTCTCAACTTCAAGTTGCACTCGCCATTGAGATCAAATATCTAAAGGTAATTCCTCCCATGACCGGAGAATAGGTTTCTTCATAATCAACTCCGGGACGTTGAGTGAAACCTTGAGCTACAAGCCTTGCTTTGTACCTTACAACCGTTGTTTTCATTTCTCTTCCAACAAAGACCCATTTGTGACCTCACGGGTTTATATGGGGAGGTGTGCGGTATCTGAACCTAAACACCTCTCTCTTGTTCGGAGAGACTAACTCTGCAGTGATTGCCTTTTTCCATTCTTCCCAATCTAGCCTTTTCTTGCACTCTGCGAGATGCAGGGCTCGGGATCATGATCAATGATCGAGGCAATCTTCTTTGCAGTATGCATCAACGTTGGTCGTTGCTCTATTCAGGATTCTCCGTTATTACAAAGTTTATGGCCATTTCTTCATGGGGTGCTTCATGCACTTCTACTTGCTCTTCGCTGCTTTTCCTATCGCAGAGCAAGTTCCTTTAGTTTTCATCGCCTATGTGTGCGCACACATTATTTCCGACGGCTTCCTTGATGGAAGATTCAAGTGCGAATTGCCTTTCTGTTGGCTTCTTTCCGGTGCTGTGTCTCAACTGGCTCCCCTTCTTTCCTTGGGGCATTTTCGTGATTGGTTGTGGTAAGTCCTCTGCCCGATTTTCTCCAGACGCCTCCGGGTACTTTGGGTTTGAGGAGCAGTTTTCTGTTCTTTTCTTTGAGGCCTTTGAACAGTGAGGATACCTTCTATTTTCTTTGGTATTTCCACCTCTCTGGTGCATTTCTTGCTGGTACATGCGACTTAACCACGCCCTTCGGATCACAAAATGATCAGCGGTTCATTTGCTAAATTCGCAAATCAATTATCTTCTGGACTTCTTGATTTGCTTCATTAGTGCGGGGGTCATGTGCGGGGATCCCAGTGGAATGCCATATGATTTCCCGGCATTTTTCATCCAAAGGTTGATTTCCTCCCCCTAATGATGGGAAACGATCCTCGTCAAAAATGCAATCAGCGAACCGGGCTGTATGCAAATCTCCAGTCATGGGTTCCAAATACCTGATTATGGATACACTCTCATAACCAATGTATATCCGAGACTTGCGGAGAGGGCCCATTGCAGTCCACTAAGGGGGTGGTATAGGTACATATACCATACACCCAAATTTTCTAAGATGGGAGATCTTCGGGATGATCCCGTGCACAAGCTGCATAGGAGAATGGATGTTGTAGGCCGACGGTCTAAAATTGATAAGAGCTGCTGCGTGCAGGACTGCGTGTCCCCAACAAGTGTTGGGCAAGTTACAACTCTGCAAAAGCGGTCTGGCAATGAATTTAATCCTCTTTATTAGTGCTTCTGCTAGTCCATTCTGCGTATGGACGTGCGGTACGGAGTGCTCAACTGCTATCCCTGTTGCTGTGCAATAATCATCAAATGCCTTTGAAGTAAATTCTCCGACATTGTCCATTCTAATGGACTTCACGCGATGATCAGGGAAAGCATTCTTAATTCTTATGATCTGCGAGATCAGCTTTGCAAAAGCATGGTTTCTTGTTGACAACAAGCATACATGCGACCATTTTGAGGAAGCATCGATGAGCACCATAAAGTATCGAAACGGCCCTGACAGGGTTGAATCGGACCGCAAATATCCCCCTGGATGCGTTTCAGGAATGCAGGGATTTCACTTTGCACTTTCATGACAGAGGGTCTAGTTATTAATTTCCCGGTGGCACATGCAGGGCACACAAAATCTTCATGATTCGGGAAATTTTTAATATTAATGCCATGACCCTGTGAGTTGTTCACTATATTCCTCACCATTCTAAGACCAGGATGACCTAATCTACCATGCCATAAAGAAAATAACTCAGAGCTTCTAAAAACAGTCTTCAAGGAAGTATACACTTCGGGTGCATGAATATTCTTGTAGGACAACCCAGATTCATATGAGGGACATTTTTCTAATACCATTTTTCCACATACCGCGTGCTTCACAATGCACAAGTATTCTTTGCCATTTTCTTCATTGGTTTCTACGTGAAAACCATTGGCGCGGATGTCTTTAAAGCTTAAGAGAGTGCGTGTTGATTCCGGGTGCAAGAGGGCTTCTTCAAATACCAAAGTTGTACCCATAGGCAATATAATAGTGGCTCTTCCTGAGCCGATTACATATGAGTTGCTTCCTGCGATCGTAGTAATCTTTCCAGTGTTCTTCGTGATTGACTGGAAGTATTTAGACTCTCTTAAGATGGTATTTGTTGTGCTACTATCAACAATGCATATCTCTTCTATTTGGGCGCTACACGATTTCTAGATACAAGAAATATAATTCCAATCAAACAGAGGCAAAATAATTCAAACATTGCATGTAAATGAAAGAATACTGGAACAAAGAATAAATTGCTTATTTATTCATGAGAGAAGTATGCTCTTCTAGAGCTTACTATTCATTATTCAAAAGAAAATGCTAACAACCATAATCTAAAAGAAAATGCGATACATGCATTTAAACGGCAGTGCAAGACTTGATCGTTCTGCTCGACGGTAGGTTTCACGTCCTGCGAGGACCCAAGACCAATCGCAGCACGGAGCTTCTTGCCCCCAAGAACTATCTTCACGTCCGATGCCCAAGATTCACGATTCATGATTTCAAAATTCCGACATTAGATTACTGCGTGTAATCTAATAGAAAATGGTTGCAATAAGCATAAAGTACATAAAATAAATTTCCATGCATTGCAGTATACAAAATAGAGCAATGAATTCAAAATTCATAAAGGATATTCATAAAACAGAGAAATAAAGCTAGAAAGATTAAAAACAGAGCCAAATAAATCTTCTTGATTTTCTGGCAATTTTTTAAAATTTTCTGCAATTTTTTTTTCTGCAAATTTCTCTCTTTTTTTTTGTTTCTCTTCTTTCTTTCCTTTTTCTCCTTCTTTTCTGTTTCTTTCACGGTCGTACGGCCTTTGGGCCGCACATTTCTTTTCTTCGGCCCATAAGGACCGGCGGCTAGGGTTCCTACCCCTAGCCGCAATTTCCCTCACGCAGCCACTATTGCCGCTCTCCTCGGGCTTTCTTCCCGAGCGCCTCCCACCTCCTCGCGCCTTCTTCCACGCGTGACGCGGCGGCGATGGAACCGAAGATGCAGACCAAGGCTGCGCGCGGCGGGTCAATGAGGCGCGCGGGGATGCCGGGTGGCGATCGCGCGGCCGACGTCTTAAGACGCGCCTGAGGCGGCGGCGGCTGCGGGCCAAGGCGCTGGCGGCAGCGGCGAGGCCGAACCGGTGACGCGCGGCGGGCGGCCGAGCCGAGAGGCGCGCGGCGGTGGCCGAGGTTGCGGAGCGCGACGGGCCGAGCCGAGCGGCCGAGCCGTGGCGGCGACGGCGACATGGCTGCGTCGGCGAGCCAAGTCGGCGATGGGCGGCGCGCGCACGAGGCGGCGCGCGCGGAGCCCGGAGGTGTGCCGGCAAGGTGGCGACAAGGCGGGCGGCCGAGGCGCTGCCGAGCCGGGCAGCGCGCGCACACGTGGGCCGAGGCGATGATGCGTCAGGCATGAAGGCCGAGGCGGCGCACGGCGCTCGAGCGCATCAACGGCGGCGACGGCGCGCGCGGCGGCGTAGTGGCTTCGGGCCATGGCAGCGCGGATGACGAGGCGGACCGGCGGCGCTTCTGCGCGGCGCCGTGCGTCTGGCGCCTCGGCGGCGGCCGCGGCGGCGCCGAGCGGCGCTCATGCGGCCGAGCCGGCGGCCGAGTCCGCTGCCGGCGGTCTCGCGGGCGAGACGGCGGCGCGCCGCGGCGTGGCGCGACGCGGATCGGCATCGCGGCACTTTGGGCCGGCCGCCATGCGGCGTGTTGCGGCCGCGAGCCGAAGCGGGCGCACCGATGCGCGCGCCAGGCGCTCGTGCGGCCGTCGTGGCGCTGCGGCGCTCGTGCGGCCGTCTGCGTAGCACCGGCCGCGAGTGGCGGCCGCTTCAAGCGGCGGCGCCGGCTGCGAGCGCAGATGGAACCGAGGCCGTGGTGAAACCCGGACGCCAGTGTTCCCAGCGCCGCTGCGTGGCGGCGGCCGCCATGCGCCGGTAACCGTCGCGCGGCGAGGTGCGCGACGATCTTGGCGCGGCAGCTGTGAGCCGAGTGCCGAGGTCGAGGCAACGACGTCTTCGCGAGCGCCAAAGCGAGGCGTGGCGGCCGCGCGCCGAGCGCCATCTTTTTTTCTTCTTCTTTTTTTCGATGATGAGCAGTAATTCTTGTCTCAGATTCATGTCGTGTAGCTTCTTGCCACGTGACGGACAGTACCAGATGCGTAGGTTAGATGCATGCATAGAAAAAAACCGATTAGATTCAATCGCCAAAACCCACCTCTTCTCACCTTTTCAATTCTGATCTCCGGTAGAGCTTCGTGCTGATAACGTGTTAAGGAACCTCGCTATCGAATAGTCCGGGGTTCCCGAACAGATCTGAATTGGAGAATAGAAAGAGAGAGAGACACGTGTTTAGGTAGAGCAACAGCGGGAATTCTTTATTGCTAATCATTTCTGGTACATAGGGGGGATCCCCTCCTCCTTTTATAGCGCTTATCTAGGGTTTTGGCTAAGGGACCACATGGGCCTTTAATGGGCTATACTCTCTTGGATTACCGGACATGAGAACGGATCAACAGAAAAGGAAAAGTTCAAAAAAGAAAGAGAGAAAATAACCACCACACCTAGCGCTAGACAGACTGGCCTGGGCCCCTGCATTTCTGTTCTGCCACAGATATGCAGTTAACCTCTCAAATTAAGCAAAGCCGCCCCCAACTGCATGTGTAGTATGGATTAATATGAATGCAACAAACGCAATATCTGCATGCATGTCACCATGCAGATATCTTTCTCACACTGGCCGACAAGGTTGCTTGCACACAACAGGTTGTTCTGCACCCAAGGAATGTATCAAATGCAAGCTTAGCTGCCGCCCCATAAGCCTATCTCCATTTGCTCAAGCCAAGCAGGAGTGATCTGGACTCGACAAGATATCATAGATCTCTTGCCTTGTAGTAGTTGCATTGTAGAGGATGCGTGAGCGCACATATGTATGGACTACGGAGTATATATGTTTCTTGCCGTCTCCATCCATTCTTAACCAATCTCTTAAAGCTTGTCCAACTTCATGTGCTTTTTTTGCTTATTTCCTTGCTTCCTCCTGCACCTGCCGATCGACTTATTACATGCATCTAGCTAGCTGCATATATCTCTCCATCTCGATTAATATATATATACAAACACGTGTGCATGTAACGTACAACAATTATACATCTTGTTCCGTAGAATTAAGGGCAGTACAAGAGATTAGTAGCTAGCTAGCAAGTGTATATATATATTGTGTTGATTCCATTATTCCATATATATCGATCGATGGGGAGCTGTGCGACCAAGAACGTGGTGAGCAGGAAGAGGCTGAGCGCGGTGCACCCATGGACGCCGCCGGCCGAGCTGTTGGCCAGCCACTACTGCGGATCGGGCATGCACAAGCGGTTCGAAACCGCTTTCAGAAGCGGTTTTAGAACCGCTTGTAATCAACCGGGAGTGATACCCCGTCGGGTATCAAAAGCGGTTCCCCGAACCGCTTGTGGTTCGACATTTCCACAAGCGGTTGGTGTTACGAACCGCTTGTGGAGAGGCTCTCTCCACAAACGGTTGGAGTTACCAAGCGCTTGTGAAGAGTCTGACAGCGTAGCGTTTTGATTATATTCAATATAGAATATGTTTTCAGAGGGGTTTTTGATATAGATTTCGACAATTAAAATAAATAGAACTTCATGAGTTTTTTTTACACACTTAAATATATATATATATATATTAGTCATGAGTATTCATTCAGATAATTACAGACTAAAAAATGAACAAGTTGATGAACACATGAAATAATAAGCCACTTTTACAAGTTTCAAAGAATAAAAGGGTGAATCTTGAGCTCATTTCTTGCGTGCGTCGCTCTTTGTGCCCTTGGTCGACGTTGATGTCAGTTCTCCTGTCCTTATTTCAGGACAATCTCTCCAACCATTTGCGTGGAACTCGCCTTTGGTGGATACAATCTCGTCGAAAATAAAGCGATGAGTTGTTCTTGGATTGCTGCAACCCGGTGCGGCGGGATCACGTCTTGTACATCGATGTTGGGCTGACAAAGCGGGAGGTAAATAAATCTCTGGACATGTAATTATTAAAGTGTAAGTACTAAGAAATTGACATGTGCACACTACCTCGGCGTTGGTTGTCGGCACATCACCGTGGGTAATACTTTGCATATAGTGGCACACATAATAGCCACATAGGTTGTTTCCACCCGTCTGTTGTAGAACCTGCGATGAAATTTGAAAAGAACACGATTATTGGGATGAAAAACTGTTACGGCATATTAATATTCTTTAATACGTACTCGAGTGCTTAATTGTACATCAAATTCGTTCTCGAAATCTCCTTGTCGCTTCTTTCGAAACCGTGCGAATGTCCTGTGTGATGCGTTAGTATGAATGGTAATTATCAGAGTTGGAATTAGCAAGGTATTTCAATATATATAATAAGGAAAACTATCGTATATATATGTGCTATATACCTGTTTAGGGTGTCAATGATAAATTGATATTTTTTCACCGGAATCCTTTTTGAGTCTTGAACAATGATCTGGCTGCTATCAAGCTTGATGACAAGAAGGATCCATTGAAACCTATTCGTGTATTGCAACATATATGTAACTAGCTAGTAGTATTATAAATGCCTTGGAAAATATAAGAACGAGAGGTTGTATATATACGTGCTTTCGAAGTTGAAGGGCGTAATATGTACGGTTTGTAGTCTGTCCCAAGAATGCATCGAGAATGTAATCTTCAAGATCCTTTCGGTTGTATCCAAAGACGAACTCGTTAACAATCTTTGGGTCGATGAAGCCCACGTTGAAGATATTCTCTTTTCTACATCGTTGTATCTCCATTCTATATAGAAAGGTATAAGTTTAATAGTTGCAATTTTATTATACGAGGAAGCACACGGTAAAGGTACGAGCTTGACACTTACAGGTACCAGCAGCTCATGAGAGACACGTTGATGGAGTCGGCATGGTAAATATTGTATAAGTCGTCAAATTCGAGCCATATGGTGTTGTCCCTGCGATGAAAATCATCTTCTTTGATTCGGAGGGGGAACATCGTTCTTCCTTGAACGGACTCTGTCATGTACCATTCGTGAAATTGCCGCATCTTGGTTGGCAGATCCTTTATCTCATTTGGGTCAATCAGCTCCCGGCCCAACTGAAATTGCCATCTGACCTTTGTTGCCATTGGGATATCATCTATTAATCCAAGAGCTGCAGCTGTGGAACTGAGTCCTGCCTCCTTCATAAACCTCTCGAGGTTCTCCTGATCTTGGTCTCTCTTCTTCTTCTTTGCCGCCGCCGCCTGACCACGTTTATTCTTCTGTGTAGCCTTAATTATTGTCCGTTCATAGTTGGATGGCACAGGCAGCGGCTTTGCACGGCATGTCGCGAAGTGTTCCGCCGCTTTTGGATCAGTTGGTACCTTTGGCTCTACCTTCTTTTTTGCGAAGTGTGCAGCCACTTCTGCTTTAGTGACCGCGTCACTCTCCTCCTTATTCATATCATATGCCCTCTTTGGAGGTTCCTTTACCTTGGTCGATCGGCTGGACTCCGCCTTCTTGGGAGCAGTGGGGAGCTTTAATTGCATATCGAGCTTCTTCCTCGGAGGAGATGGTGGAGCGTGGTTTTCTGGGGGTTCTTTTTGTTTGAGATCTTTGGTGGTGGAGTAGGGCTTGCGTGGAGCGGGTGGAGACACAAGAGCTACTGGTGGTGGAGTAGGGCTTCGCTCTGTTTTCTTGGCGAGGCATTGCGTGGCGGTGGCGTTGGAGGAGTGGGTTGCCGTGGTGGAGATGACGCGTCCATAGCAGCTGGAAATATGATGTACCGTTTGTGCCAAAGGATGATATTGTGGAGGGCCTGTCCAAGCTTGGTCACGTCGTCGCCTCCAGTAATATCGAGGTGAAGTTCTTCAAATCCGCTCAGCACCTCCTCCACCGCGACCTTTGAGTAACCCGGGGGTATCTCGTTGCAGTGGAACATCTGGCCCAGCTCCACCGGATATGCCAAGCCGTAAGCCACCTTGATGGAGAGGTTACGCGCATCAACGTGTAGCTCACACTGGCGGCGAACCCTTATGTCATCCACGGGATAACGGGCTAGCAAGTTGTCCACTTTAGAGGCCCCGGTGGACGCGCAGCTACTCCGCCGTGCGGAGGGGCTGATCACGGCGTCCGACTGATTGCTCGGACCTAGTCCTTGAAGCTTGCTGAGGGCAATTTGTACTTGTTGCGCAACTATGTCGCCGATGCTAGCCTGGGTTGCTCTGAGCTCTTGTTCCAATTGGTACACTTTACGTGATTCTCTTGATTTGCTTCTATGCCGGCTCCTGTACGTATGTGCATCCTTAGCGAAACCATACTTCCACGGCGTCAGCTTGCCCATACCTCGTGTCCGTCCTGGGTGCTCAGGGTTTTCAAGGGCATGTGTTAGCTCGTCATTCTCCCTGTCTGGCACCAATGTACCGCTGAGGATCGCTCAACGGCTTGTATAATCCTTTGGCCACCTCTTGTACTCTGGTGCCATCACCAAGCGCCATCATCCGAAAGGCTCCCCATGACCCATGAACCAATTGCCTGGTAGCTGTTCCCCACAGAGCGGTGGCGGTGTGACGTCCTTCGCCATTAATTCTTCTCCGCTTCTCCCATTTTGGTACAGCCTTGATGTAACCACCGGTGCCAAGATGGTGGTGATATTTCTTCATCTGTGAATTGGCCTTGTTCTTCTGACTCGCAGCCTGGCCTTCAGCTGACAGATTGAACTCCTCGAATGCTTCCCAGTGATCCGCCAACTTAGGAAATTGGTTGAAGTCGGGTCTTTCTCCCTTCTGCACGTACTTGCGGCTGAGAGACGTCTTCCAGGCCTGAAACATTGTTGCCATCTTCTTCAAAGTGAATTTCTTAGCCTTGTCTTCGGACACTTGAGGAAATGTGAAATTTTCCTTAATATCTTGCCAGAGCAGGTCCTTGGTAGCTTGAGGAACATCGGCCCATTTTCTGATGCTAATTGGGACGTGATCCCTCACGTGGTAACCGCAAGCGTTGTTGTCCGGCCCAACTGCTAAAAGAGGGGCAACCGACATCCCTTCATTGTTAACGTCGGTAAACATGTGCTTTGTGGACGGCTTCTTGTTAGGTCCCCGATGCTTGGATTGGTTGCTCGATGCACGGGGCTTCAAATACATACACATATGTACAAACGTGTCAGAGTGTATTATATTAATGAATTGCGATTAATTAACATGTCTACGGGGATTATATTCTTCTGACTGTACCTCATCCTGGCCGGAACCAGTGTTATCGGACTCAGCGGCTCCCGCGTCAATGGCTTCATCACCGCGGCCTCAACAAATTTCACCGAACCACCATTAGCCCCAGCGGCAGCAGCGTTAGCATCACCTTCGATGGTACCCAGCGCGATGGAGTCCAACAGGAACTGTTCTCCCTCATCGAAAGTAGGGTCACCACGTCCTGGTTTGTAACGACCCCCATTTTCGCAAACTTGCAAAAATGGAAATCTAATGTGCATTTCCATACTAGTCCCATGATCAGTAGCTAGTACGCACATACACCAATTGGAATCACTACCATACAACAAATATTATTAAGCGGAAGCTATTACATAAAGAAAACTCTTACAAATCAGAGATAAGGCAGCAAAAGAAGCAAGGTCTTGTAGTGTGCCCATCCAACACCCGCAGGCAACTGACAAGGCATAAATCCCTAGAAAGATTCGACGAAGAGAAAACCCGCAACCTGCAACGAAAGGAACCTCGAAGCTTCGACAACTTAACCACCTAAAAACAACATATAAGCAAGGGTGAGTACATTCGTACTCCGCAAGACTTGAGCAAAGCCTATAATATATGCAGGCCATTTCAAAGGAGGCTACTACGCTTAATTTGCATAAAGCGAAATTGATCTTTGTAAAACAAGTTATTTGCAAACGGAATTTGTAAAAGCATAATTGACTGATATGAAATATGTAAAGCATAAGTAATACTCACAACCCATCGTGAATATCGAATAATCCAGAAATGGAATCCAATAATGTCGATCCTTTGACATGAAACAAAAGCTGCTAGACAAGTTCCAATACACAACCCATTTTAGAAAATTAAGCATTTAACTAGTGTAAGTTCACCAAGTTTCCCATGACCGAGGGGACAGCTAATCGATTAGATTTACTCTCTGCAGAGGTGTACAACTTTACCCACAAGTCATGACCTTTTCTTTTTGCCGCGAGTTTCACGCACCTTTGGCGTGTGGCCAGAATGTTCATGACGAAAACCTTTACATTATCTAATCTAACTTTGCACCAGCACCGGGACGATAAAACCCACGCTATAGCCGGGAAAACTCAGAGCATAGGAATGTTGGAACTCCCCATAGACGTGGCGCACACCGTTATATTGGTAAGTGTTGTTTCCAACACCTCGGTGTGGGCACCCCGTCGAGCAAACCCCGAAAGGAAAGCCCGTACTACTTCAGCCTACCAATGTGCAAAGTTAAACTAGATAACTTAATTGGTTTAAGGATGTCCCATACCACCACTTGTGGTTGTACGAATTATCTTGGGTCATACAACACTGAGTTCGGTCCTTAAATTGACACGGGCGATACTCCACCCTACACTACGTGCAAATCCCTCTGCACCTCTGGCTATTGCCATTAATCGCCCGCATCGAAACCATAGTTTTATTTTGGGTTTTTAATCAAAATACCCATATCCAACAGCTATAATGACAACATTTTCCATTTCTCAAGGAACACATTTTGATCCGATCATCATTCTCATTTGATCTAAAAGCATGGCTAAGCATGGATTAAAGTAATCGCATATACCCATGGCGACATTTAGTAATTGTCTAAACTTAATCTATGGTTATCAAGGTTCACATATTCATACTTATCAAGGGAGTTTCATGAGACAACAGGCATAACTACCAGTACCACAAAATAGCAATTTACAGAAAGTAAACGTATGCATGAAACATTTTAATAAACAATACAAATTAAATTCTGGGATCAAGATGGTCAAAGGGGGTGCTTGCCTTGCTTATATATCGTTTACGACGAAGACGCGATCGCAGCTGACGGAGGCAACGATGGAGGAAGGGACGTCGAATTCTACACGTCGATCGATCGGAAAAATAAAGCAAATAATAAACTTCAATAAGGGCGAAAAGAAGATGAATGAAAAATCAAATAAAGATTCATTGCAGAAAACAGGAATGATTTAGGGTTTGGATTATATGATTTCGAGATGTTATGATTTAGATAATTACACATTCATAAAGTTAATGGCTTTTAGGATGAGCAAAACATGGTTTCTTTTGATAGATTATCTATTCTTGATTTACGAATTCAAGAGGCTAAAATTATGAATTCTTGTATTTACGATTTCGAATTATAGATGCTAAAATTATTTGGATTAAAAGAATTGGAACATTAGTTAAGGTTACGCTAATAGCACTTAGCCTTAAGATTTTGCATAAGAAAGGTTTTAAATAAGTTATAACTGGTAGTTAGCTAAATAGATTTATTTATAGTTTTTAAGAAGGTTCTGGTGATACAAATATATTAAGTACAAATTCCTTATTACAAGGTTCACTTAATCTTATTATGAAGTTCATAAAGCATAAAACTAAGGGTTATTTGACTATTAAAGTTTATATGCAAAACATGACGAAATAAGATTATTTCTTCGGAATTGGATAGCATATACTTTGGTGAACAAATCTAGGCTGATTTCATATATTTTAGCTTTTAGACGAGATATTATTTTCACGGTTGAAAATGCTTAGGTGATATAAAAGGTTGCGACAATCATACTTTTTAGGGGTATTCAGCTAGCAAGATTAAATTGAAAAATTAGATGTAAATAAAATATTTTTCTAGAATATGGTAGACTATATCCTAAATATCATTTCTAAACTGATTTCCATAGTTTTTGCATTTAGACGAGAGGTTCTACGGATCGATGAAAAAGCTTGATGGTTAAATTTTTACTCGATGAGAGTTCAGTTTTTGATACAAGTTTGCGACTACACCGCCTAGGATAATCTACTCATTTTTCAGGTATTAATAGGGCATGACTCTAGAAATAATTTAAAGCTAGTTTCGCGACAATTGGCTTTTATCCGAAATGCTTTTCCTATAAACGATCATTAGGGTCTATCGTTATTTTATTTCATCCTTGCACAAACATAAGGTATTTTTGTCATCACAGCAGGGGTACTATTTTTCAGGGCTATAGGATTTGGTTTTATCAAATTCAGAGTTTATTTACGAAAGTTACAACTATTCCAATTATGCAAGTATTTACATTTTGACTATTAATCATTTACTGTTTTATGTAGTAAACTTTAAATATTATTTTTCCTCTAAGATCCTTGCAATGCCAGAGGTATAATAAAATTGGTTGGTGCTTATTTGAATTCATTTGACCCCTATTCTAACATATTCAACTTTCTATCCATATACATATACACATTTTATATTTAAGCTATATCATTCTTTTCAAGTTAATTCAAATCAAGTTCATTTATTAAATATTTTGGCAAACTAAGGTATTCTACTGCCATGCTAATATTTAGAAACTATATTTTACCTATTCCATATTTCTTATATTCAAACTATGCATATTTGAATTTCTAGCGCATTGAATACAATCTTTAATTAAAAATATTTCAAACAATAATGAAATTTAAATTTTTATATATATTTGAACTTCTGTAAGTACAAGGATTTCACTAAAATTAGTTCCATTCAATCCAAAGTTTATTTATAACATTTTAATATGTAGCACTTCTTTTAGCCTTTTCTTTAAATTTTAATTTTAAATTTATCCAGTGAACATTTTCAAAATGCTATTACATATTCTGAAACTACTTGATTTTACACGAATATAGAAATTGATTTCACTCAATTCGGAGTTATAATGCAAAATCTACAAACATTTGAATTGGTTCGGGTATTGAAATAAACTGAAAAATGAAAATACGTTTTCAGAGAATCGAAAGCGTCTTTTACGGTTGAATCGATGTCGATTCGTCATCGACGAAGAGGGCTGCAGCAGATGACCAAAGAGGCGACGTTAGGGCATGGCGGCGACAGCGCTCGTGGGATTCCGGCGGATGGGTAGCACGGCGAGCACCGGGGGTCCGCAGCGCACGTGGGTGGGTCGCTCGCCGTGGGATGGCGGAGCGAGCTGCCACCGCGACATGCGCGATGGAGGAGAAGTTCGCGGAGAAGAAATAGAAGGGAGCTCCGGGTGAATCGGTAGCATTTTAAGCATCCATGAGGTCAGAGAGTTCCATTTTGGCTGTTTTCCGGTCCGGAGAAGCGACGGGCTGAGCTGCCACCGTTGGCCGGCCGTGGGGAAGAAGGCGAACACGCAGCGACGGAGCTCCAGTCGAGATGAGCTGAAATTAAGGTATGATCAGTAAACTAGGATGTCGAATGGAGCTAGAGGGGGAATCAATTTCAAGGATTGATACCGCCGCCCGAATTGAAGTTTCTCCCCCTTTTCGATTTTTACGCGAAACGCGAAGAACGCGATTTCGCTTGATTGGTTGGTTCGGGAGTAGGCGAGAGATAAGGGAGCTCAATGTGACGCTGGTTGGCATTTATAGCCGCGAAGTTGCTTCACGTGGTTTGAATCCACTACCGGATTGCGGCTCGGTTTGGCGTTTCGGTGAAGTGGCACGTGATTTCAGCCGGCAAGGAATGACACGATGTGGATCGGGTATGGCGCCGGGCTCGAAGATGGGCGTGGCGAGGATTGGCGGCGGCGCGCGGTGATCTGTTGAACCGAGCGAAGGCGGTGCGAGAGGGAAGAATCGGGAGCACGCGAGAAAGAAAAAGGAGGAGAAGAGAAGGGACTGTCAGGTGGGGTCCGGGACCACCGGTCGGTGAGAGAGACGTTTTCCCATTGCCGCCAGTCAACCGTTACGGAAAAGTGATGGCCCCACACGTCGGCGAGAGAGGATGAGCCAAGCGATAAGTATAGCCGGGACAGCTCCATGTGGGCATTCAAATCGCTATCAAGTCAGTGTGTGATTTTTGTGAAACTTTTTGACCTGCGTCTCCTGGTAGTTTCTAACCTTCAGTAAAATTTTGAGGTCAAAATACCGCATGGTTGAATTTTAGAAATTCTGACACTGTGGTCTTGTACAGGACTTGAATTTCGGTATTTTATTTATTTAAAGGTTCAAACCGTATTATTTATTTTTGAAAATTTTATGAGGGGTTATATCTAGGTCAAGGATATCTCTGTAAAATTTTCAAATCAAAATATGGGGTATTTATTTTATTAAAATTCTGACATACTATTTTTGCAGATTTTCCAAGCTTCTATTCTTGAATTTTTGGAAGGTCTAAATGACAAGATAAAATCCTGAAATTTTTACCAGAGATAATTTGTACGATGAGGGTATTTTAGTAATTTTACAGCTTCAGATAAGCTTCGAATATTTTCATTAATTTTGGCTTGTACTGTTTTTAGTCAAAAAGAGGTGGCATTAATTTTATTTATCCACTTTTCTGTGCATAAAATTTTACTTCTTGATTTTATTGACTTACCAGAGTGGTTAAGGTTCCATGGTAAACTTTTCTACCTTTTTATGTTTACCATTTCCCTTTTCCTATTCTCCTTTGCTTGATTTTCCTTCAATACAAAAATCCAGGAAATCCCAATAAAAACAAATAATGCCAAGAAAACTCAGAAATAAACATATTCAAATTTAAAATATTCATTTTCATTTTATTGCATTTTTCAGGATGTTACATGGTTGCGCCATCTATCCTAATTCCGAAAAAATGTTGACATAAATATCATATTACTTTGAAACAACCATATTACAGATTACAACACAAGCATATTATTACATAAATTTCTACACCAAGCATTAAGTACTACGGCGTGTTGGAACTAGCCCAAGGATCAAACACGAACTCGTGTGTTGGCACTTATTTTTATGTGTGTAATTAACAGGTAAATTATCTTCATCACTGAGGACCGAGCTAAGCCGGTGTTTATTAGCTCGATGAACCTATGATGGGGGACAATAGTGAAGGGGTCGATATCAGACTGTAGGATGAGAGCCACCTTAGTGATTGACCATATGTTTTAATTTGCATCACTCAGTTGTTTACCTTTGTCACTTAGATGATTTTTAGGTTGTTGAATTCTAGGTGATCGAAGTTAGTCTGTTTTTTTTATACGATAACTTTGGAATACTCCAAGTAAAAAAAGATACAATTAACCTATATTGTGGATATTTATTTGTGCTCACATGTCGTACGTGTCAGCAGACCAATATGCAGTCGTCACATGTCGTAAGTTGTTATCCACCGCAACAATTTTGACAAAATTACCTTGTGGGCATTTCACCGAACATGTGGTGGGCAGCCGAATTAGAGAGGGAGGACGACGCGTGCACACATATACCTCGGTCCTCCTGGGTGGATGGCGGTGCGGCGGCGCTTTGGAGGCGGAGTAGGCGTCGGCGGGGTGGCGGAGAAGGCGCCGGCGCCCGGGGTGGAGTGACGGCGGCGACGAGGGCACATGTACGGCCGGGGTCGACTGGCGCGGCGAGGTGGCGAGTAGGCGTTGGCAAGGTGGCAGAGGAGGCCTACAGCGTCGACGAGGACGACGGCGCGTGGTCTGGACGGAGGCGAAGACAGCGGCGGCCGGAGACACACAGGAGCTGCAGCGGCGCGCGGGGGGGCTCTCGAGCGGGACTTAGAAAATTTCGGGTGTGAGAAAAGGGCGGGGCGTTTCAAATTTATACAGGGAGCACCTCTACAAGCGGTTCTAATAACCAACCGCTTGTAGAATATCTCTACAAGCGGTTTTGGAACAACCGCTTGTAGAGGGAGGACTTCTACAAGCGGTTCGTACAACAAACCGTTGTAGAATGTCTCTACAAGCGGATTTAGATCAACCCGCTTGTATAGAGTTGACTTCTACAAGCGGTTGGTATTACTAACCGTTTCTGAATCTTGTGCTCTAAAAGCGGTTCTTTTCTAAAACCGCTTCTGAATGTTGCGTTCTAGAAGCGGTTGTTTTCTCAAACCTTTTCTGAATTTTGTGTAGATACACGGTTACGAACATACTTCTTTAGCACACTCATGTACCTCTCGAAAGGGAATGTAACGACCCCCATTTTCGCAAACTTGCAAAAATGGAAATCTAATGTGCATTTCCGTACTAGTCCCATGATCAGTAGCTAGTACGCACATACACCAATTGGAATCACAACCATACAACAAATATTATTAAGCGGAAGCTATTACATAAAGAAAACTCTTACAAATCGAGATATAGCAGAAAAGAAGCAAGGTCTTGTAGTGTGCCCATCCAAAACCAACAGCAACCGACAAGGCATAATCCTAGACAGATTCGACGAAGAAAAACCCGCAACCTGCGACGAAAGAAACCTCGAAGCTTCGACAACTTAACCACCTAAAAACCACATATAAGCAAGGTTGAGTACTTTCGTACTCCGCAAGACTTGAGCAAAGCCTATAATATATGCAGGCCATTTCAAAGGAGGCTACTACAGTTAATTTGCATAAAGCAGAATTTATAATGTAAAATCAAGTTATTTGTAAACGGAATTTGAAAAAGCAAGTTGACTGATATGAAATATGTAAAGCATAAGTAATACTCACAACCCTTCGTGAGCATCTAATAATCCAGAAATGGAATCCAACAATGTCGATCCTTTGACATAAAGCAAAAGCTGCTAAAAAGGTTCCAAACCAAAACCCAATTTTGGAAAATACCAAAGCATTCTAACATTGGAATGACTTCACCAAGTGTCCTTGACCGCGGACACGGCTAATCGATTAGATTTATACTCTGCAGAGGTGTACAGCTTTACCCACAAGGAATGATCAACCTCTTTTGCCAGATCAATTAACACACTTCCTTTGGTGTGTCGGCAAGGAGATCATACAGAGCCGTTACATTACCTAGATGTGGCTTTGAACCAGCCCGGGACGTTTGACCCTCGCCATGAAAACAGAAACACTCACCCAAGACGTGGTTCCTTTCACATCACACCCTACACGACGTTTCTGTTCACGGCAAGGCGTACACCGTTGCATTGGTAAGTAAACCCCCTACAGACAGACCAAACCGGAATGCCTGAGCATAACTCCCGCCTTCCTTAGATGCAAAGCCACACCTAAACAACTTAATAGGCTAAGACCCGCCCATACAAGCCCTCGTGGTTGTACGAAAATCTTGGATCTATAGCGTCCCATTGCTCGGTCCTTAATCCGACACGGGCGATACTCCACCCTAACTACGTGCAAATCCCTTTGCACCTCCGGCTATTGCCAATAATCGCCCGCATCAAAACCATCGTTTTATTTTGGGTTTTTAATCAAAATACCCATAACCAACAGCTTTAATTCCAACATTTTCCATTTCTTAAGAAACAAGTTTTGATCTGATCATCATTCTCATTTGTTCTAAAAGCATGGCTAAGCATGGATAGAAGTAATCGCATATAACCACAATGACATTAAGTAATTGTCTGAGCTCAAACTATGGTTATCAAGGTACACATATCCATACTTATCAAGGAAGTTTCATGAGACAACAGGTATAACTACCAGTACCACAAAATAGCCATTTACAGAAAGTAAACGTATGCATGAAACATTTTAATAAACAATGCAAATTAAATTCTGGGATCAAGATGGTCAAAGGAGAGTGCTTGCCTTGCTCATTTATTGCTTACGACGAAGACACGGTCGCAGATGACGGAGGCAACGACGGAGGAAGGGACGTCGGATTCTACACGTCGATTAATCGAAAAATAGCAATTATCCAACTTTAATAAGGGCAAAAAGAAAACAGACAGAAGATCAAATAAAGATTCATTGTAGAAAACAGGGATGATTTATGGTTTGGATTATATGATTTCGAGATCTCAAGATTTAGATAATTACACCTTCAGAAAGTTAATGGCTTTTAGGATGAACAAAACATGGTTTCCTCTGATAGATTATCTATTCTTGATTTACGAATTCAAGAGGCTAAAATTATGAATTCTTGTATTTATAACTTCGAATTATAAATGCTAAAATTATTTGGATTAAAAGAATTAAAACACTAGCTAGGAGTAGGGTTATGCAAATAGCACTTAATCTTAAGCGATTTTACATAAGAAGGGTTTTCGAATAAGTTGGATCTATTAAGCTAGGTTACTAGATTAATTTATGGTTTTAAGAAGGTTACGTGATACAAATATATTAACTACAAACTTCTTCATTAATACAAAGCTCACATATTCACATTATAAGGTTCATTAAACATAATATTTAGGGTTATTTAACCAACATGATTTATGTGGAAAACATGATGAAATATGATCATTTCATCATAATAGTATAGTATATACTTTGGATAATGATTCTAAACAACTTTTATGAATTATAATGTTTAGCTGAAAAGCTAAACGCGTTGCTAAAAAGCTATCGTGACACTAAAGTCTACGTTGAACAAAATCGGCAAAAAAGGGCTACAACTATCCTTATCATATTAGGGTTTTGCATAGGCAAAAACTATATGAATCATAAGTTATAAATAAAACATTTTCTCAGAGCATAGTAGTGCATATCTTAAACATCGTTTCTGATATATTCTACATGGGATTCGCATTAGGATGAGGTATTCTATAGATTGATGAAAAAGCTTGGGTATTTCTAGAATCCAGAAATTATAATATCCAAGGTTATTTCGCTATCAATTTTTATATGTTAAATATGACAAAATAAGATTCTTTCTTCAGAATATGATAGTATTAGCATTGTACAGTATTTCTAAACTAATATTATCCATTTTACTGTAAAGACGAGTTATTTTATCTGCTGTTGAAATAGCATAAATGACCACGAAGTTAACGTTATAGTGAGTCGGACTTTGTTTACAGCTTGCGCTACACCTTATAAGATTATTGATCCATTTTACAGGCATTAATTGGGGATGACACTAAGAGTGTTTTAAAGCTAGTTCCGTAATATTTCGCATTCATTTGTGATGTTTTTTTACCTACATGATCTTTAGGGCTAAATATGGCCTAACCCATAATTGTTCAAAATATTGCCATTTCTGTACAGCAAGTTATTATCTGTTATTTTAAGGTCATAGCATTTGATTTTTGTCAGATTTGAAGTCCATTTGCGAGAGTTATAAACATTTGATCATTTTGCCGATTGAAGGTTTGAGCATTTAGCAAATTGGTTAAACTAAAGCAAAGTCTAAATATTTTTGGTTATTCATAATCTACGCAACACCAGGAATACATCTAAACTGGTTTAATCTAATTTTGAGCTCATGTGAACATTATTCTAACCACCTGAAACTAGAATGTTATTAAGGAGTTAAACCAACAATCTTTTATTCAAAATACATTTAAATTTAAATGTTTTTGCAGAAATGGATTGCATACTGTTGCATTTACTTATGGTATTTATTTCATGATTTATGGATCAATATAAAATATACATCCTTCATAACACCTATTTAGGGCCTAATATTCAAACCCTAATAAAAATATTTTCCTGCAAGAAACATATGACTTTTTATTTCATATTCTAATTCCTTATTTCAATACTTAAATTTAGAAACTAATTTTACTTCATTTGGACATTCTAGCAAAAGATATAAAGTGATGAATAAAAAGTGTCCAACTAGAAAAATAAAAAGAGGTTTCTGGGGTTCGAACCCCACACCTGTCGGTTGAAGCAACAAGTCTCTACCACTGGGCTACGCTCTGGCTTGTGACAAAAGGGCTCGCCAAAACAGATAAGGTTTACCCGAGGCCAAAACAGAGGAGGAGCTATGGCGCGGCGGCGACGGCGGTCCAACGAAGCTCCGGCAAGGGGGAGGGCAGCTAGAGCACCACTCAGCGGGTGCATCCGTCTCAGGGTCTCGTCTTGGCCAAGACGATCGAAACAACGCGCCACCGAGAGCTCGGGGCGGCAGTAATGGCGCACTGGCTGGGAGCAAGAACGAAGGTATTATAGATTGGATGGGCAACGAATTGAGCATCAACGTGATACCTGGGTTCTGCTTTGGCAATCGATTCGATCAGAGAGACACTGAGTTGGGCTGCCCACGCGCGTCGGCCGTGGGGAAGAAAGCGCTTCGCGGCGGTGTTCGGTGAGACTTGGAGTGCGCCGAGGCAAATAAAGCTATAGCATGATGAGGCGCTCTGGCGATATTGTTGGTTGGCTCGGAGAACAACTAGAGAGGCTGCCACCGATTGCGGTTAGGGAAGATGAACAACAGAACGGAAGGAGTTCTCCGGTGGCGAAAGTTAAGGGAAAAGAGGGGAAATTAATTGCTGAGTACCCAGGAGGATTGACCGTAAATGAATTTGGCATTGGCTTACCGAGTGAGGCAATTTGCTTTTCGACCTCAAGACTCACGCTTCTCTTGGCAATGGCGGATGAGGAGCTTTCGGCCATGGCGGAAGTATGAGCAAAATTAGGCGTTCTGGCTGGATGGATGTGGGGGAGGTAGAGGGGAGATGACAGGCGATGCTTCTACGACTCCGGGTTGGCTTTTATAGGCGGCAAGGGCGGTGCATCGGCGATGTTGAGCGCAAGCAATTTCGCGGCTCGGTTTGTTCCTGGCGACGAGTTGGCGCGAGGTCCCTCCGGCAAGGAATTAACGTGGGCTGGTCAAGGTATGGCGCACGAGAACCAAGGTCAGGCGTGGCAGGGATCGAGCAGAGGCGGTGCGGTGATGCGCTGAATCCGGGCGAAGCTGGCGCGAAGACTCGGGAGCTTTGGTCTGCAGAGAGGGAAAGAACGGGGAAGAGAGGGGGAGGTCTGATGAGCGGGGCCGGGACCACAGGGCAGAGAGAGGGAAAGGTTTCCCGTTATTTTTGGTGAACGGTTACGGAAAAGGTTGGCCCCACATGTCGGTGAGAGAAATCGAGTCAAGGGATAAGCTTTAGCTGGACAGACCCATGTGGGCATTAAAATGACCATCAGATCAAATTGAATAATTGCGAAACTTTTTGACTGACCTCTCCTAGTAGTTTTTAATCTTCAGTAAAAATTTGAGACTCAAATACCGCATGGTTAAATTATAAAAATTCTGACACTGTGGTCTTGTACAGGACTTGAATTTCGGTATTTTATTTATTTAAAAGGTTCAAACCGTATTATTTATTTTTGAACCTTTTATGAGGGATTATACCTAGGTCAAGGATGTCTCTGTAAAATTTTCAAGTCAAAATATCAAGTTAATATTTTATAAAAATTCTGACATGAAGTTTTCTAGTTTTTGATTGTTTCTGTTTTTGAATTATTAGAGGGCTTTGACAACATGATAAAATCCTGATATTTTTACCAGGTGTAAAAACTGCTATAAGGGTGCTATGGTAATTTTTATAGCTCCAGATAATTTTCGGATATTTTACACAAATTATGACTTGCACTGTTTTTAGTCAAAAGAGGTGTCATTCATTTTATTTACCCATTTTTCTGTGTATAAAATTTTACATGTTGATTTTACTGACTTACCAGCATGGTTAAGGTTCTATGGTAATTTTTCCAAAATTTATCTTTTACCATTTTATCTTGTTACCATTATCCATTCCTTAATTCCATTTCTTAACTTTTTCATTCAATATCAAAATCCAGGGAAAATCCAAATAAATTCCAATAATGTCAGGGAAAATCAGAAATAAATATATCCAATTTCAAAATATGAATTTTTATATTATGGTATTTTTCGGGATGTTGCAAATCTACCCCCCTTACAGAAATCTCGTCCCCGAGATTTGCAAGGACTAAATGGGTTAGGTGAATTCTTTCTCGGAATTGATCTTGTTGTTTCCTCGTCTTCTTGTTTCCAGTATAGTCGCTTTGCAAAAACTCGTTCTTGCGATTCGAAAGTGATGTGGCTAGAATGGAGAAGATTTCCATTTGGGTTTCGCGTAAGCAGATGAGGAATATTACTAAATATCTCTTTTGATTGCATAACTAGGATTATTAATGATGATAATCTAATTTAGAGAGTGACACGCGATATGTTTAGAATATTTGAGGGGAAAGAATTAATGTTTGTTACTCGATTCATTTGGGAAGAATTAAATGTTATCATCAAGAAATGATATTTAAATATAATGGTTGATTTGCACGATTAATAACAGTTGACAAAATTAGATAAGAATGAAGGTTATTCTAAGTTGTCTTTAGATTGGAAACAAGGTATGATAATTTTTGATTTGAGTTGAGGTAGGAGGATTATAAAATGATCCTGATGATTTAATTCACTTGATCATCTTGATAGACAGAGGGTTTTGATTTTCTTTGTACTTGGCAATTATGAAAGAATATAATGTACAAAGTCAAAAGGTTGATTGTAGGAATTGCATATATAAAGGACGTTTTCGATATTACATTAAGTATCGGGTGTAATTACATAAGGAAGATCTTTACATAAGCGACATCGGCGGGGGGGTCGTTCTAGGTACTTGATGCTTCCTAGGTCTTGATATAACTTGGAAATCACTTATGTCATCCTTGACGAGATGAAGAACCTTTCTCGGGTAGATTTTGGTGAAGTGATGAGATTCTTCTCGATCGACGCAAACGACGTTGTCCATCTTATTCGAAACCATAGGAGATTATTCACTGATGTTATAAAATAGATAGAGGATTGATCGAGCAATGGTTAAGGATGAAAACTGGAAGTTTAGCACTTGATATCTTACCGACCATTTAGAAGGATTAAGATATATTTTGATGAGAGTTCAGTTAAATTTACAAGGCAATATTCCACTTATCGAAATATTACTTTTAAGATTAGACACAACGATTTCAAATTAATCTTAGTTCTGACAGAAACTATGTTTATGTGAGATGTACCTGGCACTGTGTCAGGTATACCATGATCGATATCTTGAGTTGGAGTAAATGAGGAGATAGGAGCTTGATGGTCTTGAGAACGAAGTTGGTCTCTCTTCTTCCTTGGGCATTTGCTGGCATAATGTCCACGCTCACGACAGTAAAAGCATGTAACATCGCTTGCTCGGTTTTGGACACGGATGGTCATTCACAAGTATTGTTGGAGGGATGAACAAATGATGGTTATAGTTGGGGTGGAGTTGAGCGTAATTCTTTTCGGGCAAGCGTCTTCATTCAGTGCCTCTTCTTTAACGATTCTTGAGCAAAGCGATTGATTTTGTTCCTCCTACTTTTGGTGTTATAATCTTAATCGACGTAACCACGGTATGACCATGGTGCTATGAGATGTTTGTTCTCTTTGGGGACACTTTGTTTAGCAATATGACCCTTCTTATAACATGCACGTAGCACTTTTGTTTCTTTCGAGATGCTTTCTTGGGAGCAATTGCATGTTGCATAATGTTCTCCTTCGAATCTTAACTTGTTGTTTGTTTAGGGCATTCCTTGCCCAATGACCGTCTTCATCACATGAGAAGCATCTTTGTTGGCGATGGCCAATTGTCGCTTTCTTCTTAGTGATGGATAAGGTTGAAATCTTCTTTTCAATTCTTCTACTAGCATCTCTGGCGGAACTTCTTTTCTATTTGCCAATTCTTGAGCAACTAAGGCTCGGAGTTTTTCTTTCTAATGCTGGACTGCGGCAGTGACTATTGGATCTAGGGGGCATTGAGTTGGGCAATGATCTTGTCCTTCACAAAGGTAACAAGTGATATTGCTCATGGGACATCTTCCGGGAGAATGATTTCCTTCACAACTGGAGCAATTTATTGCATGCTCATCAGCAGTATGTCCTATTTCTCCACAACGAATACAAGCACGATCTTCGGATTGGTTGGGTTGGCAACACTTCAAAGAGCATCGCTTAGGTATCGAGTAAGATGTAGGAGTAGGTTTTTTGCTCTAAACCATTTCCTTTTACGCAAGACTTGAGCCAAGGTTGGAAATGTTTGGCGCTAAATGTTGGGAATTTAATGGACTAAGGTAGGATTATCATTAGATGGCTAAAAGCTTAGCATGGCTTCACTTTCCAAGATTTTGCCGAGGGATCTTGCCACAGGTGTCCTGCAACAACGATTGTTAGCGCAAAGTGATTCTGATGGAATTCTGTTGGATTTCACGAAGTGAATGAGGAGTGTTAGCAATTTATACCAAGATTCTTTAGCAAAAATGAGCTAACTTAAGGAGAGGTACATAGTATGTAAAAATGTTTGAGATGATTGAAAGGATACATCTCAACTAGAGTTATTTGGGAAGAACCGAAGGTTGATTATAAAGGCTGAAAAACTTATTACTCATTACTTGTAGTGGATGCATTAATGGATTGTGTCGGAGGTGCCTTCAAGATGTTAAAATTGGGAGGACAACGTTAGATGGAAGTTATCCATTTTACAAAGTATCATTCTGTTTATTAAAATATTATTTTGAGAATAGCTTATATATGAATTTGGTAATTTCTTGTTAATTTATAAGGCAGTGTCTCATTCCTTAAAACATTGTTTCAAGGTAGGTCATTTGGTAGTTATTAGTTCATAAGGCGACTTTTCGTTCCTTAAAATATTCTTAATTAAATTTTCTTATTAAATAAGGGTTGGCACATCGTAAATTTCAACCTAATGGTTCAACATTTACGAGAGTAACCCAAAAGCAATACAAAAGTTTTCAACAAAATTGCAATAACACAGTAAATTTATATTTGTTCTACTTAGTATGTGGGAGGGGCATCTAATATTTTTCTTCTACTATCCTGACCATATGTATTTCTTCATAAAAGGTTTATTATGTAGTTTAAAATAATGTATAATTTGGGTAGTGCTATCTTTAAAATAGGCCATTTGACGATAAGTCTCTTTTAACTTTTGCACTACTTGCTAATGTCAGTACTCCCAAGCTTCCATGAAGTCGAAGGTTGTGACACTTTGTTACCTCCATCTTCTCGGAGTTGTTGATGTAGACGTCACGATGTTGTTGACTCACTATCGAAACTATTTTCAAAAAGATTTGTTGGTGGCTTTTGTTAAGCAAAAGATGGAGAGAACTCCTAAAAAGGATAACTAGAAGTGAAGAAAGAAAATTCTACGGAAAAGAAATGTGTATATAAAATATCCATTAAAAGGAAGAAGTCTACAGACAAGGAAACTAAATCTCACAAATGGGAAAAGAGCATACCTACAACTAATGCTGCTTTTTTTATTCCTATTAGAAAATAGGATTTTAAATTTAAATTTTTTTTTTGTATTTCCTTTTTAGAAAATAAGATTTTCGATGTTTCCAGATTTCCTTTCGACGAACATTCTAAATTTTCCATTTAAAAGCATATAATAATAATAATAATTTTTTTTTGCTTGTATTCATGGTATGCAATCTAGGTATAGAAATGAGGTGGGTTTTGTGGCATGGTCAGGAGTTATTATTAGGAAAAATTAGGTTTTAACTAACCTAAAACAGCTTACGTAAATTAGTGGTTATTAGTATCTTGGCCTTGGTTTATTTATGAATGGTGTGGTCTCAAGTAAGCTAGAAGTAGTAATGGAGACTATATTACTAATCTTGATGATGCTTGATTAACCATAATGGTTTCACAAGTGAGAAGTTCTACAGAAAGAAAGGATAAACTCGTAATAAGCTTTATAGAAAGAAGAGATGAACTGTTTTATGACTTCCTATTTATCCTATGGGTTTAATTTTTCATATTCATACATAAGGACAACTTATTGTGAAAATTTAACCTAGAGGTTAAGTTTACATATAAATCAGTCCTAACAAACAAAATAAAAACCAATTTTCAAATAGCAAGTTATAAACATCACAATAAAATTGCATTATATAACTAGAGCAAAATGATATGCTTTGCGTAAGGGTTCTTATCTTAAGGTGGATCCTAACATATTCTAATCTTGTGCATTTCACTATTGGGTGATATTATCCCTTCATGAAGTAGGATCTTCGAGTTCTACTTCTGCTTTGTCGAGATTAGTGAAGCGTTGTTGGCTTCCTTGAGAATATTGGCGTAGACCTTGTAGTCCTCATTTGCAAGCAAGATAGCGAAGATGAACTATCTTTAAGGAAAGAGAAGGATTTGTTTACAAATCAAAATGAAAGTAGTGGTAAGGATAAGAACTTAAGAATGAGGAGAGAATAGCAAAGCCTATATTTTGCAAATACCGCAGCTTTAGAGAATAAGATTTTTAATTTGCTTATTCCAACACTACCGACCATTCTATCTAGGGTTTATCCTACAGTCAGCATAGCTCTGATACCAACTATAACGACCCCCATTTTCGCAAACTTGCAAAAATGGAAATCTAATGTGCATTTCCGTACTAGTCCCATGATCAGTAGCTAGTACGCACATACACCAATTGGAATCACAACCATACAACAAATATTATTAAGCGGAAGCTATTACATAAAGAAAACTCTTACAAATCAGAGATATAGCAGCAAAAGAAGCAAGGTCTTGTAGTGTGCCCATCCAAAACCAACAGGCAACCGACAAGGCATAATCCCTAGATATATTCGACGAAGAAAAACCCGCAACCTGCGACGAAAGAAACCTCGAAGCTTCGACAACTTAACCACCTAAAAACCACATATAAGCAAGGGTGAGTACTTTCGTACTCCGCAAGACTTGAGCAAAGCCTAAAATATATGCAGGCCATTTCAAAGGAGGCTACTACAGTTAATTTGCATAAAGCAGAATTTATAATGTAAAATCAAGTTATTTGTAAACGGAATTTAAAAAAGCAAGTTGACTGATATGAAATATGTAAAGCATAAGTAATACTCACAACCCTTCGTGAGCATCTAATAATCCAGAAATGGAATCCAACAATGTCGATCCTTTGACATAAAGCAAAAGCTGCTAAAAAGGTTCCAAACCAAAACCCAATTTTGGAAAATACCAAAGCATTCTAACATTGGAATGACTTCACCAAGTGTCCTTGACCATGACACGGCTAATCGATTAGATTTATACTCTGCAGAGGTGTACAGCTTTACCCACAAGGAATGATCAACCTCTTTTGCCAGATCAATTAACACACTTCCATTGGTGTGTCGGCAAGGAGATCATACAGAGCCATTACATTACCTAGATGTGGCTTTGAACCAGCCTGTAAGGACCCGAATCCACTGATTCGAACCCACTGTGTTTACTGCACTATTCCCAGGATCAACGCTAGTGCACACAGCTTAACATTGGTACATATCACATCATACACAACGATAATAGAATAATAGTTCATTTATTGATATAACTAAATGTATGATCTTATGACCAACTTACATTATTAAGCCACGCAGGGCAAGACTGAAAATATAAGTTAATAATTAAGCGGCGGAAAGTAGAAACGTAGGTAGCTCATCACCACCACAGGGCAACCAACAAGGCTCGGACCCTAATGACTCGTGTCTTCTTGGACTTCATCTTCCAACACAGTGTAGATTCTTCAACTGTTGATTATTGTTGTTTGGCAAGGGTGAGTACTTAAAGCACTCAACAAGTTGTGCAGAATGCAATTCCATGTATCTATATGCAAGGCTTATTCCAATGGATAGGCTATCATGGCTATTTTGCAATAAGCGCATTTATGAACGAATCAATATATAGATTGTAAAGGATGTAAAACAAATAACGATAATAAATAAATTCAGATTTCTCAAGTAAACCAAGTTTCCAATCCTAAGTTAAATTTCCATCTTCCACATGGCATTCCGCCATCCCAACCAAGTTGTCCAATTAATTAAGCTAACCCTTAATCAGTAATTCCGAGCATTGCTCAATACATGAGCACGGCTATCCGAATAGTTTCACACTCTGCAGAGGTTATGCACTTTACCCACGTGATACAACCAAACACCACAAAGGCGAGAGATTATAACAAAGCCTTTACAATGCTCTATCTTAACCCGATACTACCCGCTAAGGTTTCAACACAAGGGCGGTCATAAACCACATCCGTGGCCCCCTCTTGCGCCATGTGAATTACACCTGACCGGGAACTCACACCGACCACGATAGTACCAAAATTAAGACTTTGCAAATTACTCATTAGGTGGCCCATACGGACATGTGGTTGCATGATTGACTCAGTCAAAGGCTTGCAAGGTTAAGTCCTTAGTGTGATCAAGGCAAGACTTCCACATACCATCGCCCATCGGGCCCACCTTGGCCTCCTCGCCTTGCCACTTGCCCCAATCTAAGTTATTATCACCCCGTTGATTACCAAGCACCACGTGCCATCAACAATTCAACATCGTTGCGTGACATGACTCGCCACAACAACTCAATCTCATCGTGTGATCCCACATGACACACAAGTTCATAATATTGTTCCATATTCCATTAATCAAGATTAACTATCAATGATTCTGACACATGTGATGACGTGGCATGGCTAAGCAACTAATACGAACTAATCCTCCAATGTTGATTATAATTATTAACCAACTATATTAAACCAATCTAGGGTGACAATGGATCATGGCATACAATGACAAGGTAGGGTATAGATCAATCTGGTATTTTAGCTAAGCCCAAACTAATTTGAAACAGTTGTATAATTGAAATATATGCAATAGTGTAAATCAAACATAGCAATTTTACAAACATGGGTTCAACATGATCAAAGCACAACTTGCCTTGGAATAGGTCCTGATCTTGATCTGGAGTTTGCTCTTGGGTTACTGGGTCTTCCTCCGAAGCGTCGCACAATTCAACGTCTACGCGTAACGAAAGAGAAAAGCAAATAAATGCCAAAACAGAGAGCAATTGAACTCCAAAAATCAATTAAAATTCACCATTAAATAGATCTCAATTTTACAAATTTTTAGAAACTGGAATCACTCAATTCCGAGTTACAATGCAAAAGATATAGCCTTTTGAAGTTTGAAATAAATCTCAAATCGAGAAAATCAGATTTAATGATTTATTTTTATCTTGAAAAAGCGATTTATGACATCAGCGTGACGTCAGCCATGGACCGAACCGCTCGGTCTTGACACGTGCCTTCGGTCCATGGATCGCGTCCATGATTCCTTCGAGTTCACGGTGGATCCGGTCCACCCGAGTCAAGCTCCACGACGCGTGGGCCGCCCTCTGTGATCGGATCACCACGCGTGGCGCCGACGGACAACCACCTCATCGCCACGCAAGCCGTGAGGCTGATCTGGCGCTCACGTCGGATCCACGGGTCAGCCGCAGGTTCTGCCACGTCACTCATCGGCGCACACGGCCCTACGGTCATCGCCGGCGACCAAGATGGTTACCTTCGGGTTAGGCTCGACGCAAGGAGTTCGTTGCCGCGAACGGATCTGCGATTTCTTCACGGAACCGAGTCGGCAAGGCCTTCTTCAGCGGCGGCGACCTCCACGACGATCTTCTCCTCCGCGGTGCTCGACGAAATCAAGCGCGCGGGTCCCCTTGACGAGGCGAATCTAATGGCCACGTTGCGTGCCTCAAACTCCACGGATGACGGCGAATCGACGAAACCGAAAGCGGCGGCGCACTTCGAGAAAACTCCGATTGCGGCGCACGTAGAGCCACTTTCACGGCGAGAGCTTAGGGCTTAAGCTGGATATGATCTGGTGCCCTCGGTGCGCACCTATTTATAGCACTTAGGAGACCAGGTCACGCACAAACGGAAAGAATCCATGGCGGCGCCGAGACGGACACGGAGCAGAGTCCACGCCGGTCCGCGCGAAGACGACGACGCTCCACCCTACACGTGGCACGATGCTCGGCTGCGATGCACCAAAATCCAACCGAACACGCGCGGATCCCAACGGCTGGATTCGAGAGATCCGAATCGATGCGCTCCCAACGTGGCCTTTTGATCCAATCAAGCGGTCGAAATCGGTCCCGACTACGGGCCGACAGCGCTACGCACTGGGCCGCGGCGAGTTGGGCCTTCACGCACAGTATCGGGCCAAGCCCAATCCTGTTCACACGGATTTAAAAGGTTTTCCAATTAAATTAATTCGAGAATTCATTTAATTTGTTTTAGGCAATAAAACAATCAGAAAATTCAAGAAAAATCTCAAAAATACTTTGAGACATTCTGGACTCAAATAAAATATTTTTGCCAAAACTTTATTTTGACTTTGCACAGATTTAAATACTTTTGAATAAAAAGCAATAAACTTGAAATAACATTTAATTCAAATAAATCCAGAAAAATCCAAATAAATTCCAGAAAATCACAAATGCACTTTTAAGCAATAAAAACCTAATTAAGCCAAATTTTGGGATGTTACAAACCTCCCCCCCTTAACAGAATCTCGACCCGAGATTCAGGGCTAACTAGAGAATAGGTTCGGGAATTCTGACTTCAATTCTTCTTCTCGCTCCCAAGTGGCTTCACTTTCAGAATGATTGCTCCACTGAACTCTGCAAAAGCGAATAGACTTGTTTCTGGTCTTGCGCTCCACAACATCCAAAATTTTGACTGGTTGCTCTTTATAAGTCAAATCTTCTTGCAGCTCTATTGCCTCCAACGGGGCTTGCTCTGTTGGCACTCTGAGACACTTCTTAAGCTGCGATACATGGAATACATCATGCACTCCTGCCAATGACTGAGGCAACTCTAACTGATAAGCTACCTCTCCTCGACGGCTCAGAATCTTGAACGGACCGACATATCTTGGTGCAAGCTTCCCTTTAACGTGAAATCTCTTAACGCCCTTAAGAGGGTAACCACGAGATACACATGATCTTACGGTTCAAAACTCAAATCTCGACGACGGTTGTCTGCGTAGCTTTTCTGCTTGGTGTGCTATCTTCAACCTCTCTCTGATCATTGCGACTTGACTTTCGGCTTCCTCGAGAATGTCTGGCCCAAACACCAAACGCTCTCCCGTTTCATTCCAATTCAACGGAGTACGACAAGCACGTCCATACAATGCCTCGAATGGTGACATCTGTAGGCTAGCTTGATAACTATTATTGTAACTGAATTCTGCATATGGCAAACATTTATCCCATGACGTGGCATACGCTAAAGCACAGGCTCTCAACATATCCTCTAAAATCTGATTTACTCTTTCAGTCTGACCATCTGTCTGCGGGTGATATGCTGTACTGAAATTCAGACGGGTTCCCATTGCTTCATGCAACTTATTCCAAAACCTTGAGGTAAATTGGGTACCTCTGTCTGACACAATCTTCTTTGGCACTCCATGCAAACATACAATCCTTGACATGTACAATTCTGCCAAACGATCTCGGCGTAAGTGGTCTTTCTTTGGGATGAAATGGCGACCTTGGTTAGGCGATCCACGATAACCCAAATGGAATCGTAACCTTTACGAGTCTTAGGTAAACCGGTGATAAAATCCATTCGATTTCCTCCACTTCCATTCCGAATTTTTAATCTACCGCAATGCATCAATGGTCTTTGATGCATGGCTTTTACCCTCTGACATACGTCGCATAAAGCAACATGTTCAGCTACTTCACGCTTCATATTTGGCCACCAGAATCTCTCTTTCAAATCTTGGTACATTTTAGCACTTCCTGGATGAATTGAGTACTTTGAATCATGCGCTTCCTCAAGAATCAATTGTTTTAATTCCTTTTATCCAAGCACACAAATTCGCCTTTGAAGAACATAGTTCCTTGTTCGTCCAGAGTGAAATCTAAGGCTAGGCCTTCTTCCTTTTTAGCCTTGATTTTTGAAATTTTATCGTCATCTTGTTGACCTTCTCTAATCTGATCCTCTAGTGTTGGCTTCACTTCTAGCGCAGCTATCATTCCTTGCGGAACGACTTCCAATCTTAGCTTCTGAAATTCCTTGCATAATTCCGGTTGATCCTCCATTGACAATGTATTTGCGCTATGGCTCTTTCGACTCAGAGCATCTGCCACCACATTGGCTTTTCCAGGGTGATAATGGATTCCCATATTATAATCCTTAATTAGCTCAAGCCATCTTCGCTGCCTCATATTCAGGTCAGATTGAGTGAATATGTATTTCAGACTCTTATGGTCCGTATATATCTCACATCTATTTCCTATGAGATAATGACGCCATATCTTTAAAGCATGCACTACGGCAGCTAACTCCAAATCATGCGTTGGGTAATTCACTTCATGCGGTCTCAATTGTCTCGACGCATAAGCAACGATTTTGCCTTCTTGCATTAACACGCATCCCAAGCCACCTTGAAGCATCGCGATAAATGTCAAATCCATTACGCATATCTGGCAACACTAATACGGGGGCTGTTGTTAAACGCTTCTTTAATTCCATGAAACTTTTCTCGCACTCTGGCGTCCATGCAAACTTCTTCTCTTTCTTTAACAACTGCGTAAGGGGTTTAGCAATTGTCGAGAATCCTTCTATGAACCGACGGTAATATCCGCCATTCCCGAAAACTACGAATCTGAGTAATGCACTTGGTGGCTCCCAATGCAACATGCGTCCACTTTGTTTGGGATCAATGCGACTCCTTTGGTAGTCATTACATGACCGAGAAATTCAACTTTCTCCTTCCAAAATTCACACTTGCTAAACTTAGCATATAGTTGATGCTCTCATGACTGCCTAAAACCATCCTTAGATGTTCGCATGCTCTTCTTGCTTTTGAGTAAACCAAAATATCGTCTATGAAGACTACCACAAACTTATCCAAGTAATCCATAAAAACTTTATTCATCATGTTCATGAAATATCTTTGGGGCATTAGTCAATCCAAATGACATGATTTGTGAACTCATAATGTCCATATCGCGTAGAGAACGCAGTCTTAGGCACATCCTCACTTCGGATCTTCAATCGATGGTATCACGAACGAAGATCTATCTTGGAGAAAACTCGGCTCCTCTTAATCGATCAAATAAGTCATCGATCACGGCAACGGATACTTATTCTTGATCGTTACTTCATTCAGTGCACGATAATCAATGCACATTCTAAGACTTCCATCCTTCTTGCGGACAAACAAAACCGGGGCTCCCCACGGTGATGAACTTGGTCTAATGAAACCTTTTTCTTGCAGTTCCTCAATCTGCTTCTTCATTTCCACTAACTCGTCGGTAGGCATCCGATATGGTCTCTTTGATATCGGTGCTGTACCTGGCGCTAACTCGATAACGAACTCGATATCACGGTCCGGTGGCAATCCCGGCAAATCTTCTGGAAACACATCCGGGTATTCCCTGGCCACTGGCACATCTTCCATGCTGATGGCTTTCACGCTGTTGACCATTAACTGCCCATCTCGAACTGCGGTCGCTTGAAACTCCACTTTCTTGCCACTAGGGCCTTTCAAAGTTACAATCCTTCGGCCACAATCCAAAACAGCCTTATGCTTTGACAGCCAATCCATTCCAAGGATGACGTCTAGGGATTGCGCGTCTATCAAGATAAGATTCGCTAGGAATTCTATCCCATTCATAAGCAACTTAGCTCCCAAACACCCAAGGCTAGATCTAAGCTCGGATCACGGGCTTGGACTAAGAGCACACACTTAAGATTCACCACTTTAAATCCATTCTTGGTTGCAAAACTTTGAGACACAAGCGAATCGCGAAGCTCGAGAATCAAACAAAACCGTGTGCAGTCTTGAGTTGACCAGAACTTACCCGAGACGACGTCTGTTGCCTCTTGAGCTCCATCGGTGATGTGGTTGATCCTTCCACGCCTTTGTTGATCGCGGCGTTGCTCGACTTGGCTTGGTGCACGATTTCCTCCCGATCTTTGGTGCTTTAGCGGGTGTTGTTCCTGTGTTGAAACGAATCGGCGTGATGCCTCCCTTTGTGGACACCTATTGGAAAAGTGCCACGGCTCGTTGCGGTATAGCATCTTTTCACGGCGGTCGCTGATTTCCTCTGGTGCATTGTTACCTGTCTTTGGTCTCAAAATTACGATTGGCGGGGCGAGTGCGAGGGTTGATGTCCTGTTCACAGCTGGTGGTTGGAATCTAGCAAATTGCTGTGGTGACATCCTCAAACGTAGATGATTTGGGCGTCCACCCTGATTGTTCATCAAGCGCTTACGGTTTTCACCTAGCTCTTTGCGCTTATCCTCTAGGATCAAAGCCTTATTTACCAGCTCCTGAAAATCTGGGAAATTGTGGGTAATCAGTCCACCTGTAGTCCTGAATTCACCCCTTCATGAAACGAGGTATGCGCTTTATCTGCCGCTCGTCTTGAGGGCATAGCGAGCTAATCGAGTAAATTTGTTCAAGTATTCGCCACCGGTTGGCCTCCTTGCTTCAAAGCTCAACTCCTCCTTCTTAAGATCCATCATTCCCTCAGGGACATGATATCTTGGCGAAAGCATTAGTAAACTCCTCCCGTGTTATCTCTGTGGGGCTCCATGAGCGCACAATGAGTTCTCCCACCACTCTGCGGCGGTCCTTCCGGTTGATGAGAGCGTAAAGCACCTTCTCATTTCCTTCACACTTTGAGTGATGTGCGCTTCTTCTCAATTGTCCTAAGCCGGTCATCGGCTTCCAAAGGATTCACATTTCCGAAAAAGTTGGTGGCCTAGTCCTCATAAAATCGATAGCTTTGACATTGGTCGAGGTCCACCATGATTGTTACGAGTTGCGGGGTTGTTGTGATTTATTCTTTGCATTGGTCATCTGTTGCATCTGCGCATCATTATGCTGCATCGGTTGAGTCTGCTTGCGAAATGCTCCTAGATTACGCATGTCTCACTGTCGGTGGTTGAGGGTCTGCCTCCGTCATTGGGGTTGTCATTCGCGTGATCCACTTCTGAAGCACCGTTGTTTCTCAGTATTCACCATCGATGATTGCCTCTTAGGTTAGGAAAGGTAGATGTAGCATAGATAAGAAGTAAGAATTTCTAAAGCGGGAGATATGTTATACCCAAACTGAACAATTCTTTATTTAACTTGGTATGGTGCTTATTTAAGCCTACAAGCTTTGCAACACATACCGCACACTCAAAGAATACAAAGAAGCAAACTAAACACGAACCTTAACGTCAACTGGAAAGGTAAAGGCTAACTTAAAGACGCGACTCACACTCGAGTCTCAACACGGCTCAAAGGTGACACTCACTCATCCACCACCACAGGTGAGGCGATCCGGCGCATACACCGGCGGGTGGGTGGCATCGGAGCAAACCTATCCCGATGACCTATTCTGGGTCCTCTGCAACAACGGGTCTGCACTCCCCTCGGTTCCCACTCGCTCCTCTGGATCCTCCTCGGACTCCTCGGTGGCTCCTCGAACTCCCCGAGTCACGCGCTCCAGCTCGTCCTCAAGCGCCTCCGTGGCCTCTCCACCGGTGATCATCCCGATGGTGAAGCACGGTCACCTCGAGTTCTGCTCGCTACTCGAGTGCCTCGTGCACGCCTCCAGCTCTTGGGTAGTATCTCTCATGTGATCCTCCCGGCAAGGGCGAACTCGCAAGGTGCGTCGTCAGAGCACACTCGCTCCCCTCGATCCGTCGTCTTCGCATGCTTGAACGTCTGGGTGAAGTCGAACACCGAGTCGTGAAGCTCGTCGGCGTAGTCGCGGCGGACACGGCGAAGAGCAAGTCGGCGACCTCTGAATTGCAACCTCGTCGAGAATCTTCCGCGGAGATGTTGATTGGCCTGCTAGCTTCCTCGTTCTCCCGGCGTAGATGATCAACTTGCAAATAAATCCTCGGTGTACACCATTCACCGACCACCGCCTCCTCGGTAAAGTGGACGATAAAAACCTCAAGCGTCTCAAGTACTCTCCACAGCTCCATGGCGTAGCCGCCAGCTGTCTCCTCAAAGGTCGGAACGATCGGCATCTGCTTCACAAGAACTTGGAATAAGTTCTCCACCCGAAACGGCAAGTAAAACGGGTAAATTTAGCAAAGGCGAGAAGTAGAGAATGAGATGAGTCGAGAGGGTTTTATTAGTCAAGCTTAGATTTTCTTTTAGAAAATAATTTTGGACACACTCAAGACACCTCCAAACTATCTAGGGCCAAGACCTACAACAAGTATGCTCGATACCACCTCTGAAGGACCCGAATCCACTGATTCGAACCCACTGTGTTTACTGCACTATTCCCAGGATCAACGCTAGTGCACACAGCTTAACATTGGTACATATCACATCATACACAACGATAATAGAATAATAGTTCATTTATTGATATAACTAAATGTATGATCTTATGACCAACTTACATTATTAAACCACGCAGGCAAGACCGAAAATATAAGCTAATAATTAAGCAGCGGAAAGTAGAAACGTAGGTAGCTCATCAGTCACCACAGGCAACCAACAAGGCTCGGACCCTAATGACTCGTGTCTTCTTGGACTTCATCTTCCAACACAGGTGTAGATTCTTCAACTGTTGATTATTGTTGTTTGGCAAGGGTGAGTACTTAAAGCACTCAACAAGTTGTGCATGTAATGCAATTCCATGTATCTATATGCAAGGCTTATTCCAATGGATAGGCTATCATGGCTATTTTGCAATAAGCGGCATTTATGAACGAATCTGATATATAGATTGTAAAGGATGTAAAACAAATAACGATAATAAATAAATTCAGTATTTCTCAAGTAAACCAAGTTTCCAATCCTAAGTTAAATTTCCATCTTCCACATGGCATTCCGCCATCCCAACCAAGTTGTCCAATTAATTAAGCTAACCTTAAGCGTAATTCCGAGCATTGCTCAATACATGAGCACGGCTATCCGAATAGTTTCACACTGCGGAGGTTATGCACTTTACCCACGTGATACAACCAAACACCACAAAGGCGAGAGATTATAACAAAGCCTTTACAATGCTCTATCTTAACCCGATACTACCGCTAAGGTTTCAACATCGGTGGTCTCAGAAACTCACATCCGTGGCCCCCTCTTGCGCCATGTGAATTACACCACGACCCGGAACTCACACCGACCACGATAGTACCAAAATTAAGACTTTGCAAATTACTCATTAGGTGGCCCATACCGCACATGTGGTTGCATGATTGACTCAGTCAAAGGCTTGCAAGGTTAAGTCCTTAGTGTGATCAAGGCAAGACTTCCACATACCATCTGCCCATCGGGCCCACCTTGGCCTCCTCGCCTTGCCACTTGCCCCAATCTAAGTTATTATCACCCGTTGATTACCAAGCACCACGTGCCATCAACAATTCAACATCGTTGCGACATGACTCGCCACAACAACTCAATCTCATCGTGTGATCCCACATGACACACAAGTTCATAATATTGTTCCATATTCCATTAATCAAGATTAACTATCAATGATTCTGACACATGTGATGACGTGGCATGGCTAAGCAACTAATACGAACTAATCCTCCAATGTTGATTATAATTATTAACCAACTATATTAAACCAATCTAGGGTGACAATGGATCATGGCATACAATGACAAGGTAGGGTATAGATCAATCTGGTATTTTAGCTAAGCCCAAACTAATTTGAAACAGTTGTATAATTGAAATATATGCAATAGTGTAAATCAAACATAGCAATTTTACAAACATGGGTTCAACATGATCAAAGCACAACTTGCCTTGGAATAGGTCCTGATCTTGATCTGGAGTTTGCTCTTGGGTTACTGGGTCTTCCTCCGAAGCGTCGCACAATTCAACGTCTACGTGTACCGAAAGAGAAAAGCAAATAAATGCCAAAACAGAGAGCAATTGAACTCCAAAAATCAATTAAAATTCACCATTAAATAGATCTCAATTTTACAAATTTTTAGAAACTGGAATCACTCAATTCCGAGTTACAATGCAAAAGATATAGCCTTTTGAAGTTTGAAATAAATCTGAAATCAGAAAATCAGATTTAACAGATTTATTTTATATCAAAAAGCGATTTATGACATCAGCGTGACGTCAGCCATGGACCGAATCGCTCCGGTGCTGACACGTGCCCCTTCGGTCCATGGACTGCGTCCATGATTCCTTCGGGTTCACGGTGGATCCGGTCCACCCGAGTCAAGCTCCCTGACGCGTGGGCCCGCCCTCTGCTGACTGGATCACCACGCGTGACGCTGACCAGACAACCACCTCACTGCCACGCAAGCCGTGAGGCTGATCTGGCGCTCACGTCGGATCCACGGGTCAGCCGCAGGTTCTGCCACGTCACTCATCGGCGCACACGGCCCTACGGTCATCGCCGGCGACCAAGATGGTTACCTTCGGGTTAGGCTCGACGCAAGGAGTTCAGTGACGCGAACGGATCTGCGATTTCTTCACGGGAACCGAGTCGGCAAGGCCTTCTTCAACGGCGGCGGCGACCTCCACGACGATCTTCTCCTCCGACGGTGCTCCGACGAAACTGAAGCGCGCACGGGTTTCCCCTTGACGAGACGAATCTAATGGCCCTGGTTGCGTGCCTCAAACTCCACGGATGACGGCGGAATCGACGAAACCGAAAGCGGCGGCGCGCCGAAAAACTCCGATTGGCGCGCGTGAGAGCCACTTTCACGGCGAGCTTAGGGCTTAAAATCGGATATGATCTGGTGCCCTCGGTGCGCACCTATTTATAGCACTTAGGAGACCAGGTCACGCACAAACGGAAAGAATCCATGGCGGCGCCGAGACGGACACGGAGCAGAGTCCACGCCGGTCACGCGAAGACGACGACGCTCCACCCTACACGTGGCACGATGCTCGGCTGCGATGCACCAAAATCCAACCGAACACGCGGCGGATCCCAACGGCCTGGATTCGGAGAGATCTGAATCGGTACGCTCCCAACGTGGCCTTTTGATCTGAATCCGACGGTCAGAAATCAGTCCGGCTACGGCCGGCAGCTACATACGACCGGGCGCGGCGAGTTGGGCCTTCACGCACAGTATCGGGCCAAGCCCAATACTGTTCACACGGATTTAAAAGGTTTTCCAATTAAATTAATTCCAGAAATTCATTTAATTTGTTTTAGGCAATAAAACAATCAGGAAAATTCCAAGAAAAATCTCAAAAATACTTTGAGACATTCTGGACTCAAATAAAATATTTTTGCCAAAACTTTATTTTGACTTTGCACAGATTTAAATACTTTTGAATAAAAAGCAATAAACTTGAAATAACATTTAATTCAAATAAATCCAGAAAAATCCAAATAAATTCCAGAAAATCACAAATGCACCTTTAAGCAATAAAAACCTAATTAAGCCAAATTTTGGGATGTTACACAGCCCGGGACGTTTGACCCTCGCCATGAAAATAGAAACACTCACCCAAGACGTGGTTCCTTTCACATCACACCCTACACGACGTTTCTGTTCACGGCAAGGCGTACACCGTTGCATTGGTAAGTAAACCCCCTACAGACAGACCAAACCGGAATGCCTGAGCATAACTCCCGCCTTCCTTAGATGCAAAGCCACACCTAAACAACTTAATAGGCTAAGACCCGCCCATACAAGCCCTCGTGGTTGTACGAAAATCTTGAATCTATAGCGTCCCATTGCTCGGTCCTTAATCCGACACGGGCGATACTCCACCCTAACTACGTGCAAATCCCTTTGCACCTCCGGCTATTGCCAATAATCGCCCGCATCAAAACCATCGTTTTATTTTGGGTTTTTAATCAAAATACCCATAACCAACAGCTTTAATTCCAACATTTTCCATTTCTTAAGAAACAAGTTTTGATCTGATCATCATTCTCATTTGTTCTAAAAGCATGGCTAAGCATGGATAGAAGTAATCGCATATAACCACAATGACATTAAGTAATTGTCTGAGCTCAAACTATGGTTATCAAGGTACACATATCCATACTTATCAAGGAAGTTTCATGAGACAACAGGTATAACTACCAGTACCACAAAATAGCCATTTACAGAAAGTAAACGTATGCATGAAACATTTTAATAAACAATGCAAATTAAATTCTGGGATCAAGATGGTCAAAGGAGAGTGCTTGCCTTGCTCATTTATTGCTTACGACGAAGACACGATCGCAGATGACGGAGGCAACGACGGAGGAAGGGACGTCGGATTCTACACGTCGATTAATCGAAAAATAGCAATTATCCAACTTTAATAAGGGCAAAAAGAAAACAGACAGAAAATCAAATAAAGATTCATTGTAGAAAACAGGGATGATTTAGGGTTTGGATTATATGATTTCGAGATCTCAAGATTTAGATAATTACACCTTCAGAAAGTTAATGGCTTTTAGGATGAACAAAACATGGTTTCCTCTGATAGATTATCTATTCTTGATTTACGAATTCAAGAGGCTAAAATTATGAATTCTTGTATTTATAACTTCGAATTATAGATGCTAAAATTATTTGGATTAAAAGAATTAAAACACTAGCTAGGAGTAGGGTTATGCAAATAGCACTTAATCTTAAGCGATTTTACATAAGAAGGGTTTTCGAATAAGTTGGATCTATTAAGCTAGGTTACTAGATTAATTTATGGTTTTAAGAAGGTTCGGTGATACAAATATATTAACTACAAACTTCTTCATTAATACAAAGCTCACTTATTCACATTATAAGGTTCATTAAACATAATATTTAGGGTTATTTAACCAATATGATTTATGTGGAAAACATGATGAAATATGATCATTTCATCATAATAGTATAGTATATACTTTGGATAATGATTCTAAACAACTTTTATGAATTATAATGTTTAGCTGAAAAGCTAAACGCGTTGCTAAAAAGCTATCGTGACACTAAAGTTTACGTTGAACAAAATCGGCCAAAAAGGGCTACAACTATCCTTATCATATTAGGGTTTTGCATAAGCAAAAACTATATGAATCATAAGTTATAAATAAAACATTTTCTCAGAGTATAGTAGTGCATATCTTAAACATCGTTTCTGATTTATTCTACATGGGATTCGCATTAGGATGAGGTATTCTATAGATTGATGAAAAAGCTTGGGTATTTCTAGAATCCAGAAATTATAATATCCAAGGTTATTTCGCTATCAAGTTTTATATGTTAAATATGACAAAATAAGATTCTTTCTTCAGAATATGATAGTATTAGCATTGTACAGTATTTCTAAACTAATATTATCCATTTTACTGTAAAGACGAGTTATTTTATCTGCTGTTGAAATAGCATAAATGACCACGAAGTTAACGTTATAGTGAGTCGGACTTTGTTTACAGTTTGCGGCTACACCTTATAAGATTATTGATCCATTTTACAGGCATTAATTGGGGATGACACTAAGAGTGTTTTAAAGCTAGTTCCGTAATATTTCGCATTCATTTGTGATGTTTTTTTACCTACATGATCTTTAGGGCTAAATATGGCCTAACCCATAATTGTTCAAAATATTGCCATTTCTGTACAGCAAGTTATTATCTGTTATTTTAAGGTCATAGCATTTGATTTTTGTCAGATTTGAAGTCCATTTGCGAGAGTTATAAACATTTGATCATTTTGCCGATTGAAGGTTTGAGCATTTAGCAAATTGGTTAAACTAAAGCAAAGTCTAAATATTTTTGGTTATTCATAATCTACGCAACACCAGGAATACATCTAAACTGGTTTAATCTAATTTTGAGCTCATGTGAACATTATTCTAACCACCTGAAACTAGAATGTTATTAAGGAGTTAAACCAACAATCTTTTATTCAAAATACATTTAAATTTAAATGTTTTTGCAGAAATGGATTGCATACTGTTGCATTTACTTATGGTATTTATTTCATGATTTATGGATCAATATAAAATATACATCCTTCATAACACCTATTTAGGGCCTAATATTCAAACCCTAATAAAAATATTTTCTGCAAGAAACATATGACTTTTTATTTCATATTCTAATTCCTTATTTCAATACTTAAATTTAGAAACTAATTTTACTTCATTTGGACATTCTAGCAAAAGATATAAAGTGATGAATAAAAAGTGTCCAACTAGAAAAATAAAAGAGGTTTACGGGGTTCGAACCCCGGACACTGCTCGGTTGAAGCAACAAGTCTCTACCACTGGCTACGCTCGGCTTGTGACAAAGGGCTCGCCAAAGCAGATAAGGTTTACCCGAGGCCAAAACAGAGGAGGAGCTATGGCGCGGCGGCGACGGCGGTCCGACGAAGCTCCGGCAAGGGGGAGGGCAGCTAGAGCACCAGCTCAACGGGGCGCATCCGTCTGTGGGTCTCGTCGTGCCGACCAAGACGATCGAAACAACGCGCCACCGAGCTCGGGCGGTAATGGCGCATCGGGCCGGGAGCAAGAACGAAGGTATTATAGATTGAATGGGCAACGAATTGAGCATCAACGTGATACCTGGGTTCCGCTTTGGCAATCGATTCGATCAGAGAGACACTGAGTTGGGCTGCCCACGCCCGTCGACCGTGGGGAAGAAAGGCGCTCGCGGCGGCGGTGCTCCGGCGAGACTTGGGTCTGGCCGAGGGCAAATAAAGCTATAGCATGACGAGGCGCTCCTGCTGATATTGTTGGTTGGCTCGGAGAACAACTAGAGCGGGCTGCCACCGATTGCGGTTACGGGAAGATGAACGAACGAAAGGAGTTCTCCAGTGAGCGAAAGTTAAGGGAAAAGACGGGAAATTAATTGCTGAGTACCCAGGAGGATTGACCGTAAACGAATTTGGCATTGGCTTACCGAGTGAGGCAATTTGTTTTTCGACCTCAAGACTCACGCTTCTCTTGGCAATGGCGGATGAGGAGCTTTCGGCCATGGCGGAAGTATGAGCAAAATTAGGCGTTCTGGCTGGATGGATGTGGGGGAGGTAGAGGGGAGATGACAGGCGATGCTTCTATGACTCCGGGTTGGCTTTTATAGGCGGCAAGGGCGGTGCATCGGTAGTATTTGAACGCAAGCAATTTCTGCGGCTCGGTTTGTTCCTGGCGACGAGTTGGCGCGAGGTCCCTCCGGCAATGAATTAACGTGGGCTGGTCAAGGTATGGCGCACGAGAACCAAGGTCAGCCGTGGCAGGGATCGAGCAGAGGCGGTGCGGTGATGCGCTGAATCTGGGCGAAGCTGGCGCGAAGACTCGGGAGCTTTGGTCTGCAAAGAGGGAAAAGAACGGGGAAGAGAGGGGGAGGTCTGATGAGCGGGGCCGGGACCACAGGGCAGAGAGAGGGAAAGGTTTCCCGTTATTTTTGGTGAACGGTTACGGAAAAGGTTGGCCCCACATGTCGGTGAGAGAAATCGAGTCAAGGGACAAGCTTCAGCTGGACAGACCCATGTGAGCATTGAAATGGCCATCAGATCAAATTGAATAATTGCGAAACTTTTTGACTGAGCTCTCCTAGTAGTTTTTAATCTTCAGTAAAAATTTTAGACTCAAATACCGCATGGTTAAATTATAAAAATTCTGACACTGTGGTCTTGTACAGGACTTGAATTTTGGTATTTTATTTATTTAAAAGGTTAAAACCGTATTATTTATTTTTGAACCTTTTATGAGGGGTTATACCTAGTTCAAGGATGTCTATGAAAAATTTTCAAGTCAAAATATCAAGTTAATATTTTATAAAAATTCTGACATGAAGTTTTCTAGTTTTTGATTGTTTCTGTTTTTGAATTATTAGAGGGCTTTGACAACATGATCAAATCCTGATATTTTTACCAGGTGTAAAAACTGCTATAAGGGTGCTATGGTAATTTTTATAGCTCCAGATAATTTTCGGATATTTTACACAAATTCTGACTTGCACTGTTTTTAGTCAAAAGAGGTGTCATTCATTTTATTTACCCATTTTTCTGTGCATAAAATTTTACATGTTGATTTTACTGACTTACCAGCATGGTTAAGGTTCTATGGTAATTTTTCCAAAATTTATCTTTTACCATTTTATCTTGTTACCATTATCCATTCCTTAATTCCATTTCTTAACTTTTTCATTCAATATCAAAATCCAGGGAAAATCCAAATAAATTCCAATAATGTCAGGGAAAATCAGAGATAAATATATCCAATTTCAAAATATGAATTTTTATATTATGGTATTTTTCGGGATGTTACAGGGAACATGTTGTGTAGATACACGGGTCCAAGGATACCTATCTCTTTGACAAGGTGAACAGTGAGATGAACCATTATATCAAAGAATGCAAGAGGAAAGATCATCTCAAGACTAACCAAACTTTGTACCACGTCATCCTACAGCTTACTTAGTTTATCTGGGTTGATGACCTTCTGTGAAATCGCGTTGAAAAAAGAACACAGCTTTGTGATTGTCCCTCGTACCCACTCGGGCAGTATGCTTCTCACAGCCATTGGGAGCAACTGTGTCATTAACACAAGACAGTCATGAGATTTCATGTGTACGATTTTATTCTCTTTCGTGTTTACGAGTCTCTTTATATTCGAGGAGTATCCGGAAGGGACCTTCACACTGCTCAGAACTCTATCACGCTTTTTTCTCTTCTTTGCTTAGAGTGTAGCTCGCAGGATGTAGGTAATGTTGTCCTTTCTCTCTCTTTTCGGGATGTAGGTTGTTCCTCGGTTCAAGAGTTTAAGGTCCTTCCGAGCTTGCGGTGTATCTTTCGATTTTCCGTACATATCTATGTAGCCTAACAGTTCAAGCGGACATTCTTCGTGATGTGCATGAAGTCAAGTGAGTGATTTAACCTCCGTAACTTCCCAATAAGGCAAGTCCCAAAATATTGACTTCTTCTTCCACATGGGTGCATGACCATCCTCATTACGCACATGTTTGCTTCCGGACCCTTTCCAAATACTACTTTCAAATCCTTTACCATAGCAAACACACGTGGCCCACTACGATCTTTGAGGCCTTGCACGAAGGTCCGTTGCCGTTAAATTTCCCCGCCTTCCTTCCGCAACGGGTGACTCGTAAGAAGAAACCTCGGTGACCCATGTATACAACCTTCCGAGAGTTTTTCGGTACATGCCGTCCGTTTCATCTAAGCACCGGATGCGTGCTCTATATCCTTTGATAGTTAGGCCGGACAGTTTCCGAGAAGCGAGCGGATCGTTGATTGTTACAAATAACAATGCACGTAGGGTGAAATACTACCTTTTGTACTCATCCCATACCCTTGCACCATCATCCCACAACGTCACAAGATCTTCAACCAATGGTTTCAGGTAGACCTCGATGTCATTTCCGGGTTGCTTGGGGCCTTGGATCAACAACGGCATCATGATGTACTTTCGCTTCATGCACAACCATGGAGGAATGTTATAGATACATAGTGTAACGGACCAGGTGCTATGGCTGCTGCTCAATTCTCCGAAAGGATTCATCCCATCGGTACTCAACCCAAACCTTATGTTTCTCACCTCATCTGCGAAGTCCGGGTACGTCCGGTCGACTTTCCTCCACTGTGAGCCATCTGCAGGGTATCTAAGCATCCCGTCGTCCTTACGCTCTTCTTTGTGCCAACGCATCATCTAGGCATGCGCTTTGTTAGCAAACATACGTTTCAATCGGGGGATCACAGGGAAATACTACAACACTTTAGCTGGAGGTCTCTTCTTCTTACGCTCCCCATCTATTTCACCGGATCGTCACGCTTCACCTTATACCGTGATCCTCTCGCACTGCTGGACAAACATCCAAATCGGCATACTCATTGCGATACGAGGATACAATCATTAGGACATGCGTGTATCTTCGTACTTCCAATCCCAAAGGATGGATGACTTGCTTGGCTTCATATGTAGATTCGGGCGAGTGTTATCTTACTGAAGCAACTTCTTTACGAGTGATAACACCTCATCGAATCCCTTATCGACACACCATTTCTAGCCTTCCATTGCATAAGTTCCAGTGTGGTACGCAACTTTTTGTGGCCCTGCCCACAGTTTGGGTACAAAGGAGTTCTGTGGTCCTCTAACATGCGCTGGAACTTTTCGAACTGTCTTTCATCTGTGTAGTCTCCCTCTCCGCCACGCAAAGATCCGGTCTAGCTCATCATCACCAAAGTCACCAAGTGTTTCTTCCACGGAACATGATTGCGTGTCGTCCGGGATCTTTATTAAATCCATCTTCCTCTTCCTCGTCTTCTTCATCGTCTTCCTGGCTAATTACCTCAACTTCGCCATGGTTGGTCCAACAGGTATAGTTTGGCATAAAACCTCTCATGATCAAGTGGTTCATAACTTGCCATCACTGGGAGTGCTCCTTCTCGTTCTTGCAATCTACACACGGACAACATATGAAGCTGCCTGGAGGCAAGAATACAATGGCCGCATCGAGAAAAGCTTGCACGCCATCAATGAACTCTCTCGAGCGACGGTCCGCATTGTACATCCATTGCCGATTCATCTATACCAAGTTATAATTTCATTAAAAATTATAACAAATTCCGTTAGAAAAATTATAACCTAACTTAAATTTCGTAACATTTAAACCCAACAAAAAAAAACTCCACCTGCACCGTCATCCAATTAAAGACCTACCTTTCTAATTATTTTGTATCCCTTCCTACCTTTGTAATTATTTTTTATCCTTCTACATGTTTTTCTATTTTATTTCATACACCAATAATTACTTCCTTGCAATGTTGTACCTAGATCTCTCCCAATATTGTGATATTTAAGATTCTAAAGCTAACAACCACCTAGATCTAAAGCTTCCAATCACCTTTACCTTGTAATGTCATATTTTGAACTAGATCTCCACCCTACATCTTCATACAACAACAAAAACAAGGCACAGAAAACAAATTTTCGATAATGCTTAAAAAGTTCAAGATTTCTCCACATCCATTGAAAAAAATAGCAATATCTAGGTGAGAAGGATGTCCACATGATGTTACTAACTTTGAAACATTTAATTTAGAGCTAATCACCTCTAATTAAAAATTTGGACAGCACCTCCCCAAACAGTAACTTGGTCGGCCTTCTCTGTTCGATCGTATTCGTACCTCTCACGGCGCATGGAGGAAGAAGGGTTTAAATGCGCTGCTGGAGGGCTTCTAGAGCGGTTGGAGACACGAACCGCTCGAAGGTTGCGTTCTAGAAACGGTTCTTTTCTCAAACCGCTTCTGATTTTCAGAAGCGGTTTGAGAAAAGAACCGCTTCTAGAACGCAACCTTCGGCGATTCGTGTCTCCATCCGCTCGAAGCCCTCTCCGACCGTTATAACGAACCGCTTCTGGTGCGAAGATCACAACGGGTTCGCACCAAACTGCTTCTAATAGGCCGGTTGTGATGCCCAGTTCTGTAGTAGTGAGCGGGTCACCGTGAGGATGCTCGCCAGCGAGTCGCGCTGGCAGCTCGCAGGGCGGTCGCCTCCGGTGGCGGCGACATCGGCCGTGTCATCCTGGACGGCTGCATGGCCGGGCTGTGGACGTGGTCACCAGCGTCGTAGGGAGCAATGCAAATACATCATGTAGCCAAATTAAGTATACACATACATCATGTAGTTGACTTGTGCTGTCTCATTCGTGAAAAATGTGTGTATATATATCTGTATATAGGACGACACAGTTGAGATGTCCCTGATCGATTTGTCGTTTGTTGCAGTTGTTGAAGAGAAAATTAAAGGAGAAGAAAAAAAAGGAAAGACTGATCATCTATTGCATTGTGCATATATGCATGCTTTGACTTTCGATCCTCCATCAACAAGGCGTGATCCAACGCATGAAAAATACGGGCGGGGGCTCTCGTGCACCACAGGATTTCACTAAGCCAGGCGACCAATTCCTCCCTAAAGTTTACCTACTTTTTTGCCATCGATCAGACACTGACAGCGATGTTATCCACTAACTAGCGCGCGCTCTCTCTCTCTAGCTAGTAGGAGTATATTGTTAACCTCCTGCATGCATATCTATCTGCATGCGAATCTTTGCATGTTCTTGCATTGGCAACACTTGGCATGGCACCTGGAATGCATACATTTGTCAAAGGAATCACACGCGTACTGCAACTCCAATCTTTTCAGCTGGTTTCAGAGCTAGCTAATTCCTTTCCCATCTTTATTTGGGACACAGCACACGTATCTATCCATGGATGCTTTCGATCCAACTACCATGGATAAGTCTCAAGTCTCACCACATGCAAACAAGAATATGTATATGAATCAGCAGTTTCTCTGTCATCGTTCTACATCGCGGTCGATTGGACATGCGAGTGGAGATGGCCCATGCAGCTGGGTTGCTAGCAAATCCTGCATACTTGTCATTCTAACATGAACCTACCCGTTCGTTTCTACCAGCTTATATATACATCAAGAGCAGACAGCAATATTGCAGGTGGATCCTAGCTTCATATATTTTCCAAACCTGATGATGATGAACGAACACGTACAGAATGTTGAAGATGACACAGATCGATCAATCTATCGATCGTGCCAGTGTTACCAGCTTACTAATTTGTAAGTACTAATTGCTTGTATTTCCTACCATTAACTGGCACGCACGACTACTACAAAAGAACACATATTAGACCGTTCATCACTAACGGTTTTCAAAATCAGTCTGTGATAGTCGATCATCACTGACAGTTTTTTTTCCAAAATCAGTCATTGATGAGTTCCATTATCATCATAGACGGTTTTTGGCTAAAACCGTCAGTGATGAGGTCTACATCATAGACGGTTTTAGCCAAAAACCGTTTGTGATGTGATTTTTCTGGAAATAAGTAAAGAGAGCCCCGACCTCCTTAGTGTTTTTAGGGTTTCCCAAGCTACTTTTGAGGTGGCTGTGATTGAGAGACGATATGATGAAAGAAGACCGTGGATTTGAAACTGTGATTGTAGATCCTTTTGTTTTAGGTGATCTAAGGTTAGTAATTGGTTTTAATTTGCATTATATTCAAGATCTAGCTTGGTAAAGAGGGAATTGAAGATGGTTTAGATCTAGCTTGGTGTTGATCCATTAATTTGTTCTTTGTGATCTAAAGTAGTAATTGGTTCTAATTATATTATACTCAAGATGTAGCTAGCTAGGTAAAGAGAGAATTGAAGATGCTAAGGTGATCTAAGGTTAGTAATTGGTTCTAATTTTCATTATATACAAGATCTAGCTTGGTAAAGAGGGAATTGAAGATGGTTTTGATCAAGCTTGGTGTAGATACATTTGTTCTTGTTGATCTAAAGTAGTAATTGGTTCTAATTACATTATTGTAACATCCCAAAAATGTAAATTAAATAAAATGTGAAATACAAATATGAATTTTGATTTCCGTCTGATTTTTTGTATTTCTGTGATTTTCTTGGAATTTTGCTCTTAAGAAAAATAAAAATTTAAATCCAAAAACTACTCTTTTAATTTATGGAGACCAAAACCCAAAAGGGTAAAATTCAGAGAAAATTTTATTTAAATTCTAGGACACTTCCAGACACTGCAGGGCTAGTATCAAAACAGTATGATTGCAATTAACTATGAAAAGAAATCTAAAATAATACATGGAGACTAGAAATAGTATCAATGTCAGAATTAAATAAAAGTTTGTGAATGTGATCATCACTTGAACTTTTTATGTTGTTATCCTCAGTGCCTTGGGAACCTACCTAGAAATTTTCATAAAAATAAAAGCTAAATTTCTATGTAGGAAAAATCAAAATGAGAAAAGTGAAATAACTGATTGGATCAATATCAGAATTTAATTACAATTTCTAGAGCTGATCATCTTCTGAAAATTTTATTTAAACATTAAAATATTCATGGAGATATCCAGAATTTTTTTTTAAAAAGTAGACTCAGTTTGTACACTCAGAAAAATCAAAAAACTGAAATTGAATAAATGTAACAGTCAAATTGTCAGAATTGTTAAAAATTACATGAGGCAAGTTAAGAGTTGAAATTGTTTCAGATGTTAGAAGTAAACTTATAATAGAAAAATTTTAGTTTGAAAAGTTTATATTATGTAACATCCCGAAAAACAAATTAATATAAAAATAAATATTTTAAATTTTAAAATATTTATTTATGAGTTTTATTGGCTTTATTGGTTCTTATTTAAATTTCTTTGGATTTTTGTATTGTATGGAAATCCAACAATTAGAATTAGTAAATGGAAAATGGTGAAAAGGTAAAATGGTAAAAGTAAAAGTTAGAAAAATTTACCATGGTAATTCTAAGCATGCAGTGGATGAGTGTATCCAGCAAATAAATTGTAATACATAAGAAAGTATTAAATAGTTGAAAGGACATCCCTTTGACCTCCAAATAGTGCAAGGACAGATTTATTATAACATTTTAGAACGTTATCTGCACCTGGAAAATTTACCATAATGTCCTCAATACATTATTTACCTCTGGTAAAAATATTAGAAATTAATAATGTCATTTAGTGCCTTTTAAAATTTATAAACTGAGGCATTGGAAATCTCTAAATCAGAATGTCAGAATTTATATAAAATAAATATAAAATATTTTAACTTGAAATTTTTATGGGAGAATAAATATGTTAAATATAACTCTTATAAAAAGTTTGAAAAATAATTAATACAATTTGGACCTTTAAATAAATCAAAATCCGAAATCAAAATTCTGAGCAGTGCACAGTGTCAGAATTTTAATTAATTAACCATGCGGTATTTCCGTCTCAAAATTTTACTGGACGCTAAACACTCCCTGGAGACTCTAATAAAAAAGTTTCATAATTTTTCAACTTGAATTTCTGGGCTTTTTGACACGAGTACTAACTCGTCCTAGAGCAATTTCGTTCCTGTGCTTGGGACACCTCACTAAAATCCAGAGACTTCCTTCACATGGCTGTGTTTAAGCCAGCCATTGATTCATTCTCACGCCAAGCCAGCCACTGAGTCGTTCCACACCAAAGCCATCATCTCTTCCATTGCTCCATCCTCATTCCAGTGAACACAAAACCAGAGAGAAGATAAAGGAGGCCAAGCAATCCCAAGCCAGAAACTGGAGCTTCTCCTTCTCCGGCATTGTCGCAGAGCTTTCCAAGAAGAGGAAGTTTTCGACCAAGCCAATTCCTTCCTTTCGTGCAAAAACCAGAAGCTCATCTCTTCCGCCATTCTTGAAGCTCGAAGCTTAAAACCCGATTCAAGTGCTGCGGTGAGAGGTATTCCAATTCCTTGAGAAAATAACACCCTGATTCTTCACTGATCACTTCGTAAACCTCATTTTCATCTCTTTTTGCTTGCAACGCCGCCACGCCCCATTTCTTCTTCCTCGGTTCTGGCGCTCGGTGGTGGCCCAGCTCGGCACTTCTCCGGATGAATCGATCCCAAAAATGGTACTCCCTAGCCCCACTGATGCTTACCATGTTACCGATTCGGCCGGAGACTCACCCATTCTTCTTCTCCGGTGATCTTCGGCCATTGCCGCCGCCCCCTCTCGACAGCGAGGTACCTCCGGTCATCTCCGGTGGTGATTGACCCCACCATCAGGTGCGGGGTGGTCCATTGAAGCTCGTCGTGCCGTTGATTCGGCTGGAGCTTCGCCGGAACGCCGTCGCCGCCGTGCCCTAGCCGGAGCTCTACTCCTCTCTCACTGCCTAGCGGGCCCGACTCGTCAGTCAGAGCAAAGTCTCCAGTCAAACCGGTAAAAGGCGTGTTCTGTTATGTGAAAGCGTATTTTCTGAATTTCTGTTTCATTTTCAAGACCCGAATCAAGTTAAATAGCTATAACTTTTGAACCATAGATCCAAATTAAATGAAATAATTTTATATATTCATCTAAAATCAAATTCTTCCATAATATGCAAAAACATTTTGAAAAACAGTATTGGGTTAATTTGAAATTCAAATCCAAACAAAAGGGTTTAATATGTGCTACATATTAAAATGTTGTAGACAAACTTAAAATTTAATGAAACAATTTTATTAGAATCCTTATGCTACCAGGAGCTCAAATATATATATAAATATTTATATTTTACCTTTGTTTAAATTATTTCCCATTAAAGGTTATTCTCAATAGAATAAATAATCAGAAATGAATAATTGTATAAAGGAAATTCTAAAATAAATAAAGTTGATTTATAGACACTTAGATGTCAGTAGGCTGCCTTAAATATGCTGAATTTATTTAGGAATGAATTTGGTTTTAACTTGCTTTATGAATAGTAAATAATCCAAATGAATTGCATGTGTGCATATGTTAGCTAACAGTAGTATATGCATACATATATAAATTTCAGAATGGGTTATGAAACTACGTTATTATGCTGAAATGATTAAGATATGAACTTGATTTAGACTTGTTAGATAAATGGTAAATGATTCAAATGGAAAAATGTGTGTGTGTGTATATATATATATGTGTATATATATATATATATATAGGAAAATGATTCCATACTCCTGGGTGTATGTACTCCCACCTCTAGTATACCGTTTAAATGATGTTGTTATACCTCTTTATCCTTTTGAGTATACTCTAATACTAATTATAAGATACTCCAAAGTGAGTTCTATGAAAAATTTCGTTAAAGTCCACCATTTATAGCATAATTTGTTTATATATTCGTTTTACATATGGAAAAGGGTATATAGCAAAAAAATAAAGTGCTCTGATGAATTTTTTTCAACCATGTTGCATTGGAGTATATTAGAATTATTATTGGAGTATACCGAAAGTGATAAAGGTGTATAAAGCATTCATTTAAGTGGTATATTAGATGTGGAGTATGTACTCAGGGAGTACTGAAAAGGCTTCATATATATATATATATATATATATATATATATATATATATATATATATATATATATATATATATATATATATATATATATATATATATATATATATATATACATATACTAATTAGTAGCAATATATATATATATACATGCATATGAAGAGTATTTAATAACTGTACAAAGACATGAATTGGTATTGGAATGAGTAATTTGCCACGGTTGAAATATTTTAATGAAATATCGTATATGCACAAGTTTAATTTGCATGAAGATATAAGCCTTGTATATGTAGAAAAATGTATACATGTATAGTTAATGAAAAGCAAAGTCATGAAAAGAAATTGGGTTCTAAATATATAATGTGATCAAACTAAATGATTCAACAAGAATCATTATAACAAAGTTATAAATAACCCTTAACCAAATAATTGAATTTCCAATACTTGTATAGTTTGAATAGTTATAACTTTCACAAACTAACTTCAAATCTGACAAAACCAAATCCTAGTAACCTGAAGAATAATATCTTTGATATTTATGTAAAAATATATTATGTTTGAGTAAGTCTGAACTAAGCCCATGTTAGGCCCTAATGATCGTTTATATGGAAAACATTTCGGATAAAAGCCAAATATCACAAAACTAACTTTAAAACGCTCTTATAGTCATCCCAGGTTTATACCTGAAAAATGGATAGATTATCATATAAGGTGTAATCGCAAACTTAAATCGGAAATTGAACTTTTATCGTATAGAGTTAGAAACACTTAAGCATTTTTAGTAGCCTATAAAGTATCTCGTCCAAATGAAAAGAATTATGAAAACAGTATAGAAATACTTTATAAAGTGCATACTACTGTATTTTAAAGAAGGTATTTTGTTATACTATGTTTTACATATAAAATGAACTAGTAACATAGCCCTACGTGTTATGTTTTCTAAGTAATAGAATCACTTAAGCCTTTTCGACAGCCCGTAGAATATCTCTTCTAAATGCTAATATTATGAAAATTAGTTCAGAAATGATATTTAGGATATGGACTATCATATTCTGGAAAAATATTTTGTTTATAGCTTAATATTCATTTGAATCCAGCTAGTACTATAACCCTAAGTGATAATTGTTCACTACACTTCTAATCCAATTCCTTATAACATAAACCTTATTATCATATAAGCTTTTTCAACAATGAGTATAATGTCGCGTCTAAACACTAAGATGTATGAATTCAGCTTAGAATGTTCTTCAAAGTATATTCTATCCAATTCCATAGAAATAATCCCTTTTCGTCATGTTTTTCATATAAATCCAGTTAGCCAAATAACCCTACGTATTATGATATCGGAAGTCCATAATGTGAATACATGAACCTGATCGTATGCATAACCAAACCTAAGTAATGATGAAGAAGGTTGTGGTTAAGATATTTGTATCACCAAAACCTTCTTAAAAACCAAGGATATATAACCGGTAATCTAACTTATCAGATCTGTCATATTCGGAGTTACTCATGCAAAATCAATTAAGAATTTAGTGTTGTTCATTCATAGCTTTGAGCATATTGACTAATATCTTAATTCTACTAATCCAAATAATTTTAGCATCTATAATTCGAAGTTATAAATGCAAGAATTCATAATTTTAGCCTCTTGAATTCGTAATTTAAGAATAGATAATCTTTAAGAGAAACCGTGTTTGTTCTCCATAAAAGTCGCTATTTATGTGAATGTGTAATTATCTATTTCATGAGGTCCTGAAATCATTTAATTCAAACACTACAACATTCCTGTTTTCTTTAGTGAATCTTTATTTGGTTTTCTATCTGTTTTCTTTTTGCTCTTATTAAAGCTTGTTATTTGCTTTATTTCCGTTGAACGACGTGTAGAACCCGATGTCGCCTTTTCCATCGTCGACTTCATCTTTTGCGACCTCGTCTTCACCGTAAGCAATGATTAAGCAAGGCAAGCGCCCCTTTGACCATATTGATCCCAGTATTCTATATTCCTTTTATTCATCAAATTATTTCATACATGCGTTTACTTTCTGTAAATTCGCTATTTTGGGGTATTGGTAGATATACCTGTTGTCACATGAAAACTCCTTGTTAATTATGGAAATGTGAACCTTGATAACCTCAGAATAGGGCTAGACATTACTTAATGCCAAATTGGGTATATGCGATCATGTTATCCTTGCTTAGCCATGCTTTAGCTTTTTGTAGGACAGATGATCATGATTAAAATTGTTTCCTGAAATGTTTTATCTGAAACCTAAATGGTCCTTTTTTGGGAAAAATGGTTGCTGGTAGTTTTCTAAAAACCCCAAAATAAAACTATGGTTTGACGCGGGCGATTATTGGCAATAGCGGGATGTGCAGAGGGATTTGCACGTAGTGTAGGGTGGAGTATCGCCCGTGTCAGATTAAGGACCGAGCAATGGGACGGTAGATCCAAGATTCCGTACAACCATGAGGGCTTGTATGGGCGGGTCTTAGCCTATTAAGTTGTTTAGATGTGGCTTTGCATTTATGGAAGGCGGGAGATTGCACAGGCATTCCGGTCAGGTCTGTCTGTAAGGGTTTCTACATACCAATGCAACGGTGTACGTCTTGCCCTGGACAGAGACGTGGTGTTGGGTGTGATAAATGTGGATCCATGACTTGGGTGATTGTCTCTGTTTTCAGGGCGAGGGTTAACGTCCTGGGCTGGTGTAAAGCCACGTCTAGATAATGTAACGGCCCTGTATGATCTCCTTGCCGACACACCAAAGGAAGTGTGTTAATTGATCTGGCAAAAAGGTTGATCATTATTTGTTGGTAAAGTTGTACACCTCTGTAGAGTGTAAATCTAATCGATTAGCCGCGTCCTCGGTCAAAGACACTTGGTGACGTTATTCCATGTTAGAGTCTTTGGTATTTTCTAAAATGGGTTTGGTCTGAACTTGTTTTAGCAACTGTTGCTTTATGTCGAAGGGCTGACATTGATGGACCTTATGGTTTGGTTTATTCGAACTCACGTCATGGAGGACTGTGAGTATTACTTACTGTTGTATCTATTTTATCATCAATCAACTTGCTTTTATAAATTTCGTTTGCAAATGATAACTTGTTTTACAATTCAATTTCGCTTTATGCAAATTAACTGTATTAGCCTTTCCTTTGAAATGGCCTGCATATATTATAGGTTTTGCTCAAGTCTTGCTGAGTACGTAAAGTACTCACCCTTGCTTAATTATTATTTTTGGTGGATGAGTTAGCGAGGCTTCGAGTCCCTTTTCGTCGCAGGTTGCGGGATCTTCTTCGTCGTGTTCTATCTGGAGTTTATACCTTGTCAGTTGCCTGCGGGTCGGATGGGCAAACTACAAGATATTATTTCTTTTGCTACTATACTCTGTTTTGTAAGCTTCTCTTTGTATATTAGTTTTCGCTGTAATTAATTTTGGTGTGGTTGTGATTTCAATTGTTGTAAACATGTGAGTGCTAGTTACTGATCCAGGGAATAGCATAGTAATCACATGGAGGTTCCTGTTCATCAGAACGGGGTCTCACATATTAAGAAAGTTTAGGATGAGGAGTTGGATTAGGACAAGGAAGTAGAATTCTATTCCGTTTGTGAGGGTTGTAGTTTTGAGTATAAATACAGGGTTAGACCTGAGTTTTGTAAGCGAACAGAGCGAGAAGTAATAAAGAGAAAATTGTCCCAAAGTATTTTAGCGTTCTGTTTCAACAATTGGTATCAGAGCGTAGAAGATCCCGGGTGACGCAAGGTCGTAGCGTGCGACGAGCAGCACGCGGGAAGAAAAGGCGACGCAGGATCAAAACGGCGACCGCTGAGTATTCTCGCCTCGAGCCCGATTCCGAAGCAAGGCTGTAAGTTGATGTCTCGGAGACATACAGAAGCAGCAACATGTCACGCGGAGGCAAGCTATCCAGCAGAGCTCGTGATTGGAAGCCATCACGAAAGCAAAGCGCTGGTTCCGGCTCGTGTCAGAAAAAAGGAATTAAAGGCCGGTGCTAGAGTGAGAAAGTAGCGTGAGGCTGCAGTTCCGAGGAGAATGTGAGGCTGCAGGATTCAAGGAAGTCGCTAAAGTGTGCTGCAGATTGAAAAAAAAAACAAAAGTAAAGTTCTGTAGCTTCAGGCAGCCAAGGTAAAGAGGCTTCGTTCACGGGTGACGCGAAGAAACGAGCGAAACAGAGGGCGTAGGCGCTAGGCAAAGCGCATTACTACTTGTACGAGGTTGCGGTTGAGTGAGTTCGCGCTGCTGCCGCGATGTTTCGTCGAATTCGAGACGCGAGTCGTAAGGCCACAGAACGCATCCGAGACGGAGCCGGAGTCTGACGCGGCAAGTAGAAGTTGAGCTTCACGGTGCGTGTAGAAGTCCTCCAGGTGGTAGCAGGCAGGAGACGTGTTGCTGGGAAGCTCCAGTCGGCAGGTGCGCAGCAGCAGGAAAGGACATCCCGTGTGCGGCTGCAGGACAGCACGACGTAACTGGCAACTAGCACCAGGAGGAGAGCCACCCGAGACAAAGAAAAAGCGGAGCAGCGCGCTTGTTCGTAAGTGCTAGTTGACACATCTTCTAGTAACAGCACAAGAACGTTATGTTTTTTTAGCACCTGAAAATTATGGGTGAGAAGGCAAAGACTCAGAGTTGGACTATATCCCTTTAATACCCTCTCTTAACGGTCAACAATTACCCGATATGGGCAATGAAGATGAAGGCAAACTTGCGCGCCCAGGGTGTCTGGGGTGCAGTCGATACAAAGGGGAAGACTGTGGAAGATGACAGGATAGATCAGGCAACCCTTGCTACGATCTATCAGTCGGTAGCAGATTCAATGATGCATCAACTCATCGGGAAGGAGACAACACGTGAAGCATTGCTAACGCTTCAGAAGATGCATGTGGGAGTTGACTGTGTGAAGGAGGTGCGACTACAGAATCTACGGAACGAGTTTGAGAATCTTCAAATGGGAGAAACCCAGTCGGTGGACGAGTTTGCCGGTAAACTTACTTCATTGTACAATAAGATTATTTCTCTCGGCGACAGGATGGAGGAATCTGTGGCAGTGAAGAAGTACCTACGCATGCTACCAGAAAAGTTCGTGCCTGTCTTCACCACGCTCATGTACTCCCCTGATTTGGAGAACATGAAAATTGAGGAGATCATCATCTCGCTCAAGGCGCATGAGGAGCTAATGAAGGGGTATCAATCCTGTAATGAGTAAGGGTATCAGTCCCGTAATGAGCAGGTGTTGCTGTTAAAGGGAGATGAAAGAGGTGATCGCAAGCAGTTTAACCGCGAGCGTGGACGCGGCAGTTTCGGTTACCGCAGAGGCAGAGGTGGCCGAGGAGACAAGACTGAATAAGACGGTGATAACAGACCACGAGATAAGTCACATATCAAATGTTTTGAATGTGAAAAATATGGTCACTACGCGGCGGAGTGTCGCAGTCACATAAAGTGCTTCAACTGCAACAAGTATGGACACTACGCCTCGTATTGTAGGAACAAGAAGAAGAACGAGGAGGTAAACCTCACCCAAGCTAGTGTAGACGACGAACCGGCACTACTCTCATTGTGCAAAGAAGAAGAGCCGAACATACTGATGTTGAACGAGGTGAAGATAGTTCCTAAACTATGCATGGAAGGAGATAGCCATGATCACACTGATTTGTGGTACTTGGATAATGGAGCAGGCAATCACATGACTGGAGATCGCTCCATGTTTCATGAGCTTGACGATAAAATTTCAGGAAAAGTCAAGAGAACAGAGAAGAGAGAAGCATACGGGGGGCAGTGAAAGAGGAGTAGAAATTGAGAAAAAGAGAAGGTAAAATTTGAAAGATTAGGTAGAGTTGTGTTGGAAATTAAATATTACAAGATTAGGGGGGAAAATGTTAGAAGTAATCTTGTAATAGGAAAGTTTTAGTTTGAAAAGTTTATATTAAGAAAGTTTAGGATGAGGAGTTGAATTAGGACAAGGAAGTAGAATCCTATTCCGTTTGTGAGGGTTGTAGTTTTAGGTATAAATACATGGGTAGACCTGAGTTTTGTAAGTGAACAGAGCGAGAAGTAATAAAGAGAAAATTGTCCTAAAGTATTTTGGCGTTCTGTTCCAACACCAGAATGGTAAAATTTGTCTCCAGATCGTTTACAAAAATTGTGAAAAAGTTTAGCCATGATTTGGTCCCTTATTTAATGTAAATAGTGTGGCCTGTCCAGCATAGAGAGTAAGTCGGTTTACTCATTTTCTACCTCTGCCATGTGGGACCCAATCTTCAGTGACACTTGGCCAAGTGCAGCTGCCACCTTCGGTCCACAAGTCAGCCACCCATTCTTCTTCTGATCACCCTGTTTCTCCCTCTGCTCTCGCTACCGAGTGCTTGCCACGGCAGACATTTGGCTGCCAAATCGCTGCCACGGCAAGCATTCCACTGCCGCTGTCAAGTCCAGTGTAAGATTGCGGCGTCAAAGTTCCACTTGCGTTCTCATTGGCCCGAGCTCTTCTGGCTCGCTCGCTCTTGCAGCCAAGACAGCCACCGCTGCCTGTGTGTGCCGCGATAGTTCAAACTAACTAAATGTGCTGCCGTGGCAAAGAATTGCAATGCCAAGCTCTTGATCATCACTGGCGCCATTTACTGCGGTAAGGTGCGTGCCATGCCCTGTCATTCATTCCTCTCGGCCATTACTTGCACCAGAAACTCATGCCCCTGCAAAACCGTGACCCCATTCCCATCTCGGCCAAACTCACAAGTGGTGTTGCCACCGCCTTTCCCTTCTAGGAAAGGATGGCCAAAGCTTCTCATAGCACATACCCATACCCCTCTTGGAACACCGAAGCCAAACCCGACACCATTAGCCTCTTCTTATGCCATTGCCGCCGAACACCCGAAAAGGGGGAGCAAACTTGGTTAGGTTGATCCGATGAGCATTTTTCAAATTGCTTAAACCCAAAGCATTCTAGTGCACCCTTGAGCTCTAATTGACCTTCATTTTCATCCCCAAGAGACTATAGCACCGTCGCAATGCCATCCTTCTTCCTCAGCTAAGGCGCATAGTGGTAGTCAATCCTAACCACTCTCTGCTGTTATGAGGTAAAATGGAACCCATTCGACTCACTAATGCTCAAATAGCAATTATCCGGTGAAAATGCGGCATTGGCTAGCTCCGCCATTGCTTGGCCATGGCACCACCGCACGCCCACGGTTGCGGGGTATCTCCGACCATCGCCGGCTAGGTTTAAGCCCACCAGCGAGTGTGCCGGAGTACCCTAGTGCTATATAGGTTGTCGGCCGGGAACCTACTTGGCCATAGCCTCGCCGGCGTTAAGCCTTATTCCATACTCTACTTCGGTGTCACCGACATGTGGGGATGAGCTGTCAGTCGGCGCGAAGCCATTTGAATGATGGGGTTGTCACTGTCAAGGCGGACCCACCAGTCGGGATCTCTGGCAAAAACTATTTGAACTTAGGTTTAATTAATGAGTCAATGTTCGGTGGGGCCGGGTAGGGTTAAGAGTTAAATTTAACTGGTAAAGTTTGTGTGCCGCTGATAGGTGGGGCCCGGATGTCAGCGGCTAAGAAAAATCATAGGAAAACTTGAAAAATCTGACAGATGTGAGCGGCGGAGAAAAATCAGAAAATTCAGAGGAAAACTTGAAAACTCCGAAATACATTTTCTCATATAGGAAGCGTATTTTCTTTATTTTGTCGGATTTTCCAAACCGTGGATATTCAAACCTTAATAACTTTTGCACCATATGTTCAAATTTAGTTAAATAAATTTATAAATTCATGTAAAATCATGTCGTATCTAAATATACAAAAAACATTTTTAATTTTAACTCTGTGTAATTTTGAAATTCAAATTTAAAGAGAAGGACTAAAACATGCTATAAACAAAATTTTTGCGAACGAACTCTGATTTGAATGAGACCAGTTTTATTAGAATCTTTAGATTGTAAGTAACCCAAATATATAAAAATATTTAGGTTTCACCTTGGTTTAAGTTCATTTCCTAAATAAGATAATTTTAACATGTACAAAAATTCAATTGTTTATAACTTGTGCATATAGATTCAAATTTAAGTAAAACCAATTCTTATGTTATAATAAAATGATAACCTATATGATTATGCAAAAACATTTAGAGTTAAGCACTATTTATGCATGACATACTACATGGTAACTTTACATCTTAATTATATTAATCCAAATAATTTTAGCCTCTTGAATTCGTAAAATAAGAATAAACAATCTATAGAAAACAAGAAGCCTTGTTGCAGCAAAGCCTAAGACAGCTATAAATAAGTTAAGAAGTAAAAGATAGAATAAAATGCGTGCACATAAAATCATGAAACCCCAACCCTAAGCCACACCTGTTTTATGTAGCAAGTTTTATTTGATTTTCCATCTGATTTCTTTTTGCCCTTATTAAAGTTTATTATTTGCTATGTTCCATTGAAATAACGTGTAGAGCCCGCTGTCACTGATTCTGTTGTTGACGATCCCGACTTCGAGTTCGACGACAATCAGCAAGGGAAGCACCCCCTTGACCATATTGATCCTATTATTTCAATTAGTTTATATTGCTTTTGATAAACTATTATGCATGCGTACTTTTCTATGAATTTGATAAATTGGGTTATTGGTAGTTATACCTGTTCACTCATGAAACTTCCTTACTAAATATTGGGTTGAGAACCTTGATGACTTTAGAATAAGGTTTGGCAATACATATTATTAACATGGGTATACACAATTATTTAATAATCATGCTTCCATGCTTAGTACCGAACCATATTGCTCTTTATAATTTTAAAAGGTGGGATATGATTAAAAAGGATGGATGTGACATTAAATGTTGCTGGTATTTTGGTTAAAAATAGAAATAAAACTATGATTTGATACGAGCGATTATTGGCAAGAGCCAGATGTGCATGTGACATGCACATAGTGTAATCGGAGATTATCGTTTGGGTCAACTTAAGGACCGCACTATGAGTTGTTTTCAGGCCAAGAACTCATACAACCACAAGTGCTGGTATGGGATAGATTTAACTTAATAAATTACTTAGATTTAACTTTGCACATTGAAGGCCGAAGTATCACAGGCATTCCGGGTAGGTCTACTTTTAGGGGTTTCTACATACCAATGTAACAGTGTATGCCTTGCTATGGGGAGAAACGGTGATGGCAGGAGCGACTGCCTTGGTTACTATGTGAATGTTATTATGTCTTGGGTGTGTAGTTTCTGTAGCCATAGCAGGGGCTTAACATCACTGGGCTGGTGCAAAGTTGGATCTGGGTAATATAACGGTTATGTTATGACCACCTTGCCGACCACGAAAGGAAGTGTGTTATTGGCCTGGCGAAAGGGGTTGATCATTTCTTGTGGGTAACATTATACACCTCTACAGAGTTTAAATCTTTTCAAAATGCCGCGTCCGCGGTCATGTGCACTTGGTAAGTCATCACATAGTTAGAAGTTTTGATATTTTCGAAAACGGGTTTGGTTTGAAAATGTGTTTTGGAACTTTTTGCTTCATGTCAAGGGTTGACAATGAAGTGGCAAGATAATGGTAGACTGTGATGCGAAATTTGATACTCTGCCAATACTTTAATATCACTTATTCCTGCTTTTACAAATTCCGCTTGCAGATTGTTGTTGAACTCAAAATTTGATACTCTGACAATACTTTAATATCACTAATGCCGATGCAAATTAACTGTAGAAACTTCTTTATTGACTCAGCCTGCATTTTAATTTATTTGCATATGTGAAATACTATAAGTCTTGCTGAGTACACAAGTACTTAAACTTGCTTAAATTGTTGGTTCAGAAGTTTAAGAATATGAGATTCTAGACGATTCGTACTTCCATGCAGGTTGCAGGGATTTCGATAATGAACCTTTCTTGGGCTTACCTTAATATGAATTATCAGTCTTATCTTTTATTAATTTGTAGATGGTGACGTACGTACCCTATCATGAAACCTCCAATCCAGAGGTCCAATCCAGAGGTTTCTGAAATGATGCGAGTATTGCATTATATGCTGGAACAAGCACATTTTGAGGAATATCCTCGATATGTCGTATTTCATGTCATACCGCCCCGATCTATTTTTAATGAAGGAGAGCAATTTTTCGATGGATATGGCTCTTCCATTAATGCTTCCATGAATGAGGCTGCATACACACCATCATTCACCTTCATCATGCCCTTCCTGATATGGGTTTGATGTATCGATATTTTCCCTCGCGGCTCTGTTTTGGGGAAAATACTTACTGGGATCCCACCAATATCAGGATTGGAACCCTCCTTAACATTATGGATTTTACCAATGCATTGGACAGGCATTACCATCTGATGGCTAGAGAGTTGATAGAAACTCGTCGTCGGATGGCATTTTTGGAAACACACATTGCACCTAGCGTGGTTAGGGGGATGGTTCCGCATTCGGTATTGAGCAGCAGTTCTTCACATATACCATCTGCCGAATGCCCTGCTCCAGCTACCTATGTAGCCTCCTCTGGATGACCTAGCGGTGCCCGCATATCAGCCATGATAGCCGTCCTCGCCTCATAAATGACAAGGAGATTAATCTCGGGAGCACATGTACCTATCAACCAAAAACTCCACAGGTGTATCGCCACCGTGAGATTACTCCTACTGTTCTAGAGGGGAGTACTTCTACAGCGAGTTCTACAGGCGAGCCTCTTGTTTCAAAGATGGAGGAGATGACCATAGAGTAGTAGATTAGAGTAGTGAACTTCATGTAATATAGAAAATAAGTTTATGTATTAAACTCTGTATGTCGTAATGTGAATATGTAATCTTTGAGTTCTCAGACTTTTGTTGTAAATTTTATGTACTACCTGGGCTATTCTCGTAAAACTTAACTCTTAGATTGAGAATTTACGATGACATAACCCTAATCAATAAAGAATTTTTAGTTACAGAATTTTTAAGCAATGAAACGTCGCTTTAAAACTTAATTATGTTGCAAGAATATAATTATTGTAACTTTCTTCATCTAAAATTTCTATCTCATCTAAACTACCATTTAAGTACTAACATTCCCTCTTTTTAAATGATTATAGATGGACAACCATATAAACTGGGCAGATATTGTGAGGGAATTAGAAAAAAACCTTCGACATAGGAAACATGCCCCTATTTTCAACATCAAACAGATCCTTTTTGGGTACAAGGTTCGAGGGCATGTTACCACAAAATTTGAAGGCCAAATCTTACATCATTATGCAAAGCATCATGATGCTACCGGACTTGAGGTTTTCTAGGAGACTAGGCGCAAGCTATTACGATGGGTATGTATGGTTCATAATATTAATTTGAACGCATGTCTGTACATATAGTGGTCATGTAGGATCTCAAGGCTCAACAATAGGACCAAGACGTCGCCGGACTGGCAACCGACATGAATATTTACAACATTTACAGCCGATTGGAGCCCAGAGTTTTCCATCTTTACCGTCCAGTTCGGAGAGCAGTTGTGATGTAGACTCTCCACCTCATTCTCTAGCAATCCGTATTGTATGGGCTGAGTCTAGTAATTCTGAGTAGGAGATGGTAGAGCATTGTATCTCAGAAATTGAAAAAAAACTTAGAATAGAGACTTCCCTCGTCAGGAGTATGAGTTAGTTAATTTGAAACCTTATGTATTAAGTTAAATATATGTTTTAGTATTGTAAGAATTTGGTTGTAAATTGTTTTGTGATGTATCGTGTTATGGATTTCTCTAGCGAACATATAGCTGTTAAAGTGAAAATTTTCGATGAATGATCCTTGTAAATAATAATAATATAAGTTGAACTTTTAATAAATGGGATGTTGCCTTGTAAATTAATTAGTGCTCATCTAATTACCTTCTTCTATTATCAATATCTTAATGGACATTTGTCGGGACCCGGATTTGCAAATCCAAAACCCTCTATATATACTGCACTAGTCCAGGATCACGCTAGTGCACACAGTGGAAACATAGATGAAATACCACTCCATACAACGAATTAACTAAGAAGAAGTAAATTATTATTAAATAAAGCAAACGACCTTATGGTCAATGTTTACACCATTATGCCTTAAGGGCTTAAGAAACAAATAACTATTGCAGCGAAAAAGATAACTTGAGCCATTCGACATGCTACAGGCAATCGTCTGGGGAACGCCTTCCTAGTCCACGTAGTTTCATAGAATTCCTCCTCATGATACTCATTATCTCCTGGTCCTTCCTCAGCAACTGATAAACAAAGGCGTATAGCCGTGAGTACAAAAAGTACTCAGCAAGCCGTAGGGAATTGATGCAATATATTCATGCACGGCTTGACAAGGATGGCCATATGGTTCATTTGCAGAAAGTAATAACTTGAATTGAAATACAATAAATAGATTGAAAGCATAGTTATGAAAAGATAAATGAATAACTGGTAGATCAATGGTATACAACAAAATAACAGTGAACTCCCTGTTCACATCCCAACAATTCCACATTTCATGAAACACTCTATACCCTGCGTGAAATTCCCGGGCTTGTCCATGACTGCGGACGCGGCTATTTGAATAGTTTTACACTCTGCAGAGGTTGTACAACTTTACCCACAAGACATGAACATCTCTTTGTGCAAACGTTACTAATACACTTCCTTTGGTGTGTCGTAGAGATATCATGACAAAGCCTTTACAATGCACTGTCTAAACTCGGTACTGCTTGCTAAGGTTTCACCCCTTAGGGCCCCCTCTTGCGCCTTGCGAATTTACCCGTCCATCCCGGAACCCACACCACCAATTGGCAGTACTCAAGGCTCTCATTGCAAATTAATCAGCTAGGTCTGTCCCATACCAGACTTGTGGTAGTACGGTTAGGCCCAGTTCAATGGCGCACAAGATTAAGTCCTTAAGTTATCTCAGGCAAGACATCCACATCCCAATGTGCTAGAAAGCACCCCTTTACTGCACGATCACTTGCCCGAGGGAAAACAATTCGTTCAACCAAGACCAATGGCAAACCCCGCTATTGTACAACAAATTTTACAACAGTGGCTAACGGCCACAATTCAATATCTCATTAAGTCAAGATTAACATTATTCAATATGTGACATGAAATCCTTTCGTACAACTAAGCATGTCTAAGCATAGCTACATAACCCAATGTTGGTATAATGATTATGTCCAACTAGTAATGTCCCAACCTAGGTTTAACAATGGATACATGGCATCCCAATTAATCAAGGTGGCATAATGTCAACTAGGTAAATAACTACTTCCATAAAGTAAGCTTTGATACACAAATAGCATGCAATTGTATAAAAGTAAAGTACTTTTGTAAACATAGGATCAATATGGTCAAGGGCTACGACTTGCCTTGCTGATCTAGTGCTGAGTCTTGGTCTTCAAAGTCTTCGTTTGCTCCCTCGGAATTAGCGTCTACCGGAAAAGAAAGCAATAAAACCAAATAAATACCAAACAGAGACTCAAACAAGCTCAAAACTAAAAATAAATGGCTCTGGAAGATAGATCATGATTTTAGAAAAAATTAGAAATTTGAATCGCCTCAATCAGAGTTCGTTGAGGGAGAACGAGCTTCTGAAAAATTAAATCAGAGAAAAAGACTGAAAATCAGAAAATTGGAATTTCCTGATTTATTTTTCTATTGAAAAATCGGTTTATTGCGCAACGCTGACGTCAGCTGGCTTTTGGTGGACTGGGTCCACGGAACGGGTTCGGTTCACCGTGCACTCGGCGCACGGCCGATGTCAGCGCTGACGCAGGCGAGTCACGCGTCGCTCATCTGGCGATAGGGCCAGATCGGACGGCTGAGATGCGGGGCTACGGGGAGCGGCGGCATGGTGCTATCCGGGACATCGGCTGGTGATCGGACGGCCACGATCGAGCGAAGCAGGCCGACGGCGAGCGGCGGCGCGGCTTACCGTAGGCGAGGAAGAAGACGTGGCGAACGGCGCAACGACGACGGATCGGACGTGCGCGGGTGCGGATCCTGAAGAGGATGACGCGGTGAACTCAACGAGACACGTGGCTACGGTGGAGAGGCACCGGAGCGGCGAGGCGACGGGGAAAGGCTTCGGCTGCGGCGGCGAAGCTACGACGAGCTCGCAACGACGGCCGGCGGGGTCTTGGGCGACGGGAAAGCGACGACAGGCGCGGCGCGACGAGAGGAACCCGGATCAAACGATGGCTCGGCTTTTTATGGCCTCGATGGATGCGCAACGGACGCGGCATGGACGCCAAGGCGTGAGCGGTGCGGACTCCGAGCGGCGGCGGCGTGCGGTTAGGGTTTCGCGGGGTGCTATCTCAGCCGCATATGCGGCGCGAATCCGGCGGCCGACGCGACGCGGGTTGCACAGCGGAGCTGGGCCGAGGAAACGGGCCGATGGGCCAAGCAGGCCGGGTGGAGATGGGCCACGTGGGGAAAAACAGCCCGGAAGGCTTTTTAGAAAAACAAAAAATATTTCTGAATTAAGAAATTGCCAGAAATTCAAATAAATAGCAAATAAATTAAGAAAAATCCCCAAAAATACAGAAAAATTCCTTGAAGTACAATGAACCCAACCAAAACTGAAAATCTTTAGTTTGATGTATAGTTCAGTCAAATTAAATCCTTTCATTTATGGAAACTTCAAATTAAGCTGGAATAAATTCAAGGAAAATGCAAATGGTTTACTTTTGAATTCAAACATTCCAAAACTCAATTTTTGGGATGTTACAACGTTATTGCAGGATGCCTACAACATGGTCCCTCGATGAAATCCTGGAAAGTAAAGCCACGTGAGGCTCTCAACATCCAAGAGTTGATATTCCTACGCCGGCTCAGCCGAATCCTCAACATCCTACCACTAGAGCATCTACGTCTCAATAAGCAAATCAGCGTGAACCTCTGCCACCTCCCCAGGATATGAAAGAAAATATTCCTGAAGAGCAACTACCAGGACCCCCGACCATGGCTCAAGTTTTAGCCATGATTGAGCAGGGTCGCTAGGCAATACACTCCTTCTTCAGCAGCTGGTTCAAAACACCGCCAACCTTGGTGCTGCTACCCGAGGTTGTAATTGAGGGGCCCCACAACCATCTAAGTTGGGTGAGTTTTTGAAAAATCGGCCATCTAATTTCTCGTTGTCATCAGAACCCCTTGATGCTGACGACTGGCTTCGCACCATAGAGAGCAAGTTGGCCATCACCCAATGTGATGACCAAGAGAAAGTACTTTATGCTTCATATCAGCTGCAAGGAGCCGTAGCAGTCTAGTGGGAAAACCATCAGGTTATACTACTTGGGTGGCATTTAAAGAAGCCTTCACCGGGCACATATTCCGGTGAGTGTCATCGAAGTCAAGAAGCGAGAATTCCTAGAGTTGAAGCAAGGAAGCCTGTCGGTGATGGAATACCTTCACCGCTTCACTTACCTATCTCATTATGCTACTTCTGAGATGTCACATGTAACATCCTGAAAAATGGGTAATAATAAGAAATTAAATAATATATTTGAATAAGTTTTAATTTGTATTTCCCTGGGGTTTTCTAAATTTTTATGAGTTTTCTTGATTTCTTTGATTATTGATTAAAGAGAAAATTCCTTTTTCTAATCAACCAACCATTACTTAAGTAATAAGAAAAGATTTATAAAGCAAAAAAATAATAAAAAAAATACTTTTAAAATTCGTGGAGCTATCCAAAACACAAAATATAATTTTAATGTCATGCCAAAATATTAAATGATGAAAATAAAGGTAATTTAATGAATCAAGACTAGCAATAGTAAAAATGTCAGAAATTAAATGTTCATAATTTCGATGTGAACATTTTTATATTATCTTCTCCCTGGATAGAGTCATCTTCAGTAAAAATATCAGGAGATAATCCTTAGGTTTGATATTTATAAAAATTCAAAAACCGAATAGCTAAAAATCTGGAAACTTCAATGTCAGAATTTTATTAAATAAAATGTTAATAATCAGAAGATGAAAATTTTACATGAGTTTAATGTGCCCATAAGGAACCTTGATAAAAATTTTATAAATTTTTGAAAAATATATAAGTACCTAAATAAATGTAAAATATAATGCATAAATTTATGCATAGTGCGCTGTCAGAATTTTTGCAAATTCTACATGCGTCCAATAGGTCTGAAATTTTTATGGTAGGTTCTAAAATATCTCAGGTACACTCAGTAAATTCTCCAATAATTTAACAATTAGATTGGAAACAGATTCAGTGAACCCAATTCGGCCTTCTCGCAGATCAAACCGGAGTTCTCCTTCTCTATCTCTGCCGCGCGGGCCCGATTCACTGTGTGGTCCCACCTGTTAGCCGCAGACACCGCCTTCTTCCTCCCCTCTCGTAGCCGAGCTCGCACGTGACCGAAGCCACTTCGCCTGCTGTAGCATCGTCACCGCGGCAGCTGCGCGTCGCCCAAGGAAACCGCCTTGTTACTATCTTGCCACGCCATGTCCTTGCTCTAATTTTTCGCAGAACGGCCCATTCCTTCTCCTGTTCTAGCACCGCAAAACTCAGCCGAGTTCACACCATGTGTAAGCTTCTCTACAACGCCTCCCCTGGCCGATAAATACTAGAAAAAGATCGCCAGAGACCATGTTTCAAAACCCCTCAAGTTTCATTCGCTCTACTTCACCACACATCGCCAATTTCGCGTTTTTCTGAATCGGCCGACGAACCCTAGTTTTTGGTTCGTGATCGATTAAAGGTGGTCCAAGCAACCAATCTTCAATTGTTTTCTGTTATAGCATCCCTAGCTCACAAGCATAAAAAACCCTCTATTATTTTCAAGAAATTCCGACCGGAGCTCCGCCGCCACTACGCCCCCTTCTTCTACGCAACCGGTGATAGGTGGTGAGCTAATCCGACCCTTCTCTGAGCTTCCATTTGGCAAAAATGAAACCACTGGAACACATAAATGCTAGAACCGGAACCCATTCCATCGGGGATGCCCTCTGTCACCGACACGGCTCGTCGCATCCTCCGCCGCCGCATGTCCACAGTGGCGAGATGGTTCGGCTAGTCGCTGGTAAGAATGGGTACCGCCATTAGATGCGCAAAAGTGTGCTGATGCTAACCGTGCCCTCGGCCGGACTGGAGCATCACCGGATCCTCGCCGGCAGTGAGCTCTAGCTCGTGCCCTGTTCGGTCTCACTGACAGGCGGGCCCGAGATGTCAGCGGCTCGGTCGGATTTGAACAGCTCTGTTGGTGCGAAGCAAAAGAACTAGTTCAAATTCAAACTTGAATATCTTTCGCATTTTAAATCCAAATGAGATGAAACCAATTTCTAAATTCGTAAAAAATCATGAGCTTCCAGAATATGCAAAAATATTTTGAAAAGCTATTCTGGAAAAATATTTTAATCCAAAGGTGAATAGTAGACATGAAAATAGACTAAATGTAGAAAGTTTGCAAATAAAGTTGAAATTGTATGGAACCAATTCTGTTATGATCCTCATTCTACTAGGAATCCATGCATATAAAAATATTTGGTTAACTAGTTATTTTAGGTCTTTTCTATTGAAATCAAATATTGTTAGTTTGATTAAGTAAGAATAAATAAACTAATAAGAAAAGAATTTCAGGAAATTGCTAAACATATTTTCTTTTTAGCATAATAGCAGTATAATGTTAGGCTAGGTAAAAATATTAATCAATCAATGATTTATGCAAATAGGATGTGTTTTAGTATGAAGAGCATAATCAGCATATCCATGTGTATATATATGTATGTATGTGTTCATGCAAGTCGATACCTGAATCTAAAAATTAGTTCATGGAGATGTGGTAAATAACTTAATGTGTCACGCCTACATAATAAAATGGCAGCAAGAAGTTTGGTGAAAAATGCTTAATTCAAAAGTCTTTAAATACATTGCTTTGCATCTGAATCCTATTAACAACATACTATTTTATGGTATCACTATAAGACAAATCTTTCTACTTCAAATAATTTTAGCATCTAAAACTCGTTAAAATAAAATGAATAATTCACATGAAGCAAGAAATACTTAATATCTTTTAGTCCAAAAGCAGTGAAGGTAACCACCAATGAAAAGACAGGATAACCGCATAAACATGAATCAAAATCTTACCAATAAATACTCATGGTTCTCCAAATAAGCTTTTATTTGGATTTTCTATCTGTCTTCTTTTGCCCTTATGTTGGTTCGCTATCTATTGTATGTTATTCTTGATCCTATTATTTCAAATACTTACTTTCAATGTTTGCAAAGCTATTATGTATGCGCGTACTTGTCATAAAAATGCTATGTTGGAATATTGGTAGATATACCTAATATTTCATGGAACTTACTTGATTAGTATGGATATGTGAACCTTGATAACCATAGAAAAAGGGTAGACATTACATAATGTCAAATTGGGTATATACGTTAATAATCATGCTTAGCCTTGCACATTTAGCAATGGAGTAGATGATCAAATCAAACCGCTTCTTGGGAATTTGAAATTTTGGAATTACTAATTGCCAATTGTTGATCTTTTGACTAAAAACTCAAAATAAAACTATAGTTTAGATGCGGGCAATTTTTGGCAATAGCCGGTTGTGCAAGGGCTAGACTTTTACGTAGTGTAGGTGGAGATTATTGCCCGTGACGAATTAAGGACCGAGCTATGGGTTGTGTTCAAGCCAAGAATATCGTACAACCACGAGTGCTGGTATGGGACAGCCTTAACCTATTAAGTTGCTTAGGTCTGGCTTTGCACATTGGTAGGCGGGAGATAGTATGAGCAATCCTTTCCAGGTTTGCTTATGAGGGGCTTCCACACTTCGTTGTGGGTAAATGCATATCGGTATAACGGTGTACGCCTTGGTATGGGAAGAAACCCTTATCGCAGGGATTTACTGCTTCTATCGCAGGGAATTACTGCTTGTATTACCACTTTAAATGACAGGGATACACTATCATGTTTCTTCTCCATAATAAGGATTTAACGTCATCGGGCTGGTGCAAAGCTAGGTCTATGTAATGTAACGGTAATGTTATTGAAGGATCGAAAAAGGCGACTAGAGGGGGGTGAATAGGAGCCAAATAAAATTTTCGAATAAACTCTCCCCCTAGATTTCAGACCACCAAAAGACCAGAAAGAAAGAACTGAACCATCGATCAAGCAATTTCATGAACAGAGGCTCCGACCAGTTAAGGTCGGGTGAACAGTAAAAACTGCACTGGTCAGGTAGCTCTGGTCGGATGAACAGTACTGCGAACTGGTCGTCAGTACTAGTCGGATGAACAGTGCTCCCGACCTGCAGAGGTCGGATGAACAGTACTCGGGGAATAGTGTTGGGTGAACAGTACCCCCCCGACCAGCACTGGTCGGATGAACAGTACTCCCGATCTGCAGAGGTCGGATAAACAGTGCTCGGAGCGAATAGTGTTCGATGAACAGTACTCCCGACCTACAGAGGTCGGATGAACAGTACTCCCCGACTGCAGAGGTCGGATGAACAGTAAAATCGGCACGATAACAAAAGCAGAAATCGATGTAACTTTTGATCGGCTGATCAAAAAACAGTGAAATTTTATGTGCACCTCTCTAAGGATGTCAGGAACCTATTTCAAACATTAATTGAAGGAATTGATACCAAGGTTCCGTCCCTTTTCAGTTTAACAAATGCAACACCAAAAAAAAAATCACGAACACAGACCTCACCCCTAACTTGCTGGTGGGAGTTGATGGTCAGAAATCCATGGATGACTCTCCACAAATCATAGCAAGCAAGTACACGAGGAAACAACCCTTCAAACAAATAGAAACACGATCTGAAGGCACTTTCTTCTACTAGGCATAAAAATTGGTTTCTTACAAAACTGAATAGAAGAGGTTGTAGATTGCCTAGATGATTGGGATATGATCTACAGCAGATTCATACAGCAATCTTTCATCCTTGGCAACAAGAACCAGAAGCCAATCAAGACTAAAGAACTGCAAGTCACACGTTTACGCATTTTAAGAACACACAGATTTACAACTTGCAACAAGAACGCAAGGATTGCCTAGATAATTGAAAGCATCGAATCCAGAGAAGAGTTCATCAATCATGAATTTCAACAAAGACTCAATAGCATGTAGAAGGAGATGAGGCAAATCCAAATTACGTAAAGTAAATTGCAAGTAAGTAAATGCGTAAATTAGATAATGAATTTAAGTGCGTAATGTAAATACGTAAGGAAATGAAACAAGAACATAAATGAAGAACATTTCATTTCTGGAAGGGAGGTTTACAAAGCCTCACAACAAAGTGGGCAAAACTCAAATGAGCAGCAAAAACCTCAGAACCTTCAAAGAGGGGAGGCTGCCCCTACCCCTCTATATATAGTGACTTGGGATCAATTCCCACCTTTGGATGTCCTGCTTCAAACCTAAGCCAACATCCAAGAGCCAGGATTTAATCCTTACACTGTCACTCTCAACAACTCACAACTACTCACGTACACTTTCCTCACCTGCTCAACCCCTACAGGGAGATACCCCTCTCCCTGCCTATTTATAGCAGGCTTGGACCACCTACCTCCCTTGGATGAGCCACTAAACCCTAGAGCACTCCATCAAGGGCTGAGATTTTACCCACTCACACAGCTATGCATGGGCTGACCCGAAACCCAACAACACAACGGGTTTTGCACGCTTTTCAAATCATACTAACTTGACCCGCTACTCTATCTTCCTGACCACGATCCAACGGTCCTCCTTGATCAGAGCAGCTCCAAATTAAAATCTCATCCATTCCTTTGTCTTATTGGCTTGCAGCTACTCCCTGGCCTCAGTCATCTTTGGCGACACCTTGATCATCTGGACCTCAGCTCTCCCAGCCTAGTCCTGATCTCCTTCACCTCACCATGACCTAGCTCCAAAGTCCTACAACCATCATAGACAAGGAAACCACATCACATAGCAATGTCCAACAACACACATCCATCTCAACAGACAGATATACACTACGCTGACCAGCAAAACCCCGACCATACGTGGTCTGACCAGTGGTCTCCATCCCGACCACTCGAGGTCTGTTCACTGGTCTCCGACTCAATCACTCGGAGTCTCAACCATTCGGAGTCGGACGACCCAACCACTCAGGGTCGGACGACTGGTCTCCGACCAGCCAAAATCCCGACCACTCAGGTCGGACGAACTGACCACTCAGGGTCGAACGACTGGTCTCCGACCAGCCAAAGCCTCGACCACTCGGGGTCGGACGACTAGTCTCCAACCAGCCAAAGTCCCGACCACTCAGGTCGGACGACCCGACCACTCGAGGTCGGACGACTGGTCTCCAACCAGCCAAAGCCTCGAAGCCGGTAGACCTACACTCAAATTGCTTCAAATCCAAATCAATTTAAAACAACACAAGCTCAAAACTCATCAATTACTCATCACACACAAGGATAGACCTCCACATGGTCTTTCAATCTCCCCCTTGATGAGTATATTGACAAACACATGAAAAGGCATAAGTTTTGAGTTTGAAAGAGAGAAGAAGAAAGTAATTTGATTGCAAAGTCAAACTTGGTCCAGAGAGAAAGATATAAAATTATGACCAAGTTGGCAGAAAGAATTTAGAGCAAGACCATGAAAAGAGCAAGTTTTCCACAAAAGCTCTAAAAACCAATCATAAGTACCAAATGTGATTATGATCCATAAGAGATAGCAAAGATTTACACATTTTATCTCCCCTTTTCTACATTTTAAATGATGCCTTTTCTACATTTTCTCCCCTTTTGGCAATATAGGCATCAAAATAGAATTTTCTCCCTCTTTTATGTATGCATGAAATGCAACCTAAGGGAGCTTTGAAGATTATCCAAATGATCATAATGGCAAGATATGACACCAAGCTTATCAATCTCAGATAATGACCAAACTAAGACATGTCCAGTGCAAATAACAAATTTTGCTCATAAGCTAGGTTTTGAAAATGTATCATTTTTAGCAAGATTTAAAAAGTGCAAAACTTAGCAAAGTTTCAAAACTAGAAGCAAAACCACTCAGGGATCAAATGGAAAACCTAGAGTTCAACCTACTCAACACTTTGGGAATTTTGAAGTGCATATTAGGTCCTTGAGCCCATTTTTCAATTTATGCAAATTTTCTTTAAGACTTGAAAAATATAGCGGGTGCAAATGTTTGACATTATTTGCATTCTTTACCCACTTATGTGTTTGATATTTGCAATTTTTTTGTTGATTGACTCAAGCCATTTTCGATCATCTCAAGAGTAACTCTTAAGAGAATGATCTTGGTCATACACAATATATTCCAAGTTCATCCCAAATGCAATGGGAGGCGATCTCGAGAATATAAAGTCTGAAATCAATTTTGCACAAAAGTGTCAATTTTTTTAATTTTCAATTTAGCACATATAAGCAATTCAAGGACTCAAATATGGATCAAGCAAATTTCACCCAAGTTGCTATAGGGACTCTAGAGAATTCCAAAATTTCACAATTCATGGTAAAAGCTCTTAGAGAAGAAACTTAGTAAGTAAAAGCAACATGTTTCATCAAGTTTTCATTTAAAGCTTTTAAGTTTTTCAGATTTCAATGAACATTAGCTTGATAAATGAACTTGGACATATCTAAGCTAGTGATTTTCTTCGAAAGATATAGCATGATGTATTTCACGAAGATTGAGTCAAATGCATAATAGACAAAGCTCATAAAACGGAAAATGCAGTCTAAATGCAATGCATGAACAGATTCCCAAACTCCCCCTCAACAATTGAATCAATTTTAAGCTCAAATCTGGTTAAAGTTGGGTTATTATCAAGATTAGGCATAAAGAAAACCCGAATGAACTCAATAATAACCAGAAAAACAGAATGAGGAGAACAAATCGAGAAACTGCAAAACTGGATGGCTATAGAGCATAGAAAAGATATAAGAAACTCACTACAGCTTAGACTCGCTCTTATCTTCCCAAATGACTGACATAGGGAAGCTGACTCTAGATCCCAACTAAGGAGTGCACACAGACCCTGTCTACCCAGGAGGTCCAAAACTTGCTAGACTTAAAAGACTGTGAGGGAACTCAACCTAGAGAGAAGAGAGAACAGCTAATCACGCATGATAGCAACCTAAAGCACAAGATAAGAGGTCAATGCGAGGCATGACAGAAGTCTAAGTGAGTGAACTCAACTTAAGAAAACAAGCCCAAAGTCACCCAGAAGAAGAAAGGAAATGCTGGAAGAGAATATATAGTACATAATATACAAACCATCTCCCCCTCAAGATAAGCCGTATGGGCTCACGACTCCAAGCTCACTCCTCAAGGCAACAAACCTGGAGCTATCCAAAGGCTTGGTGAAGATATCGCTAATCGAGGTCACTCTCTACAAATCGAGCGCGATATCTCCCTTCTCCACATGGTCTCTAAGGAAGTGATATCTAATATCAATGTGCTTGGTCCGGGAATGTTGCCTTCGGGTTTTTAGCAATGCAAATAGTGAAGTGTTGTCACGAGAAAAGTGGCACACTCTCTATCTCTAACCCATAGTCTCGTAATGTCGATCTCATCCAGAGCACTGCTCAAACAATCGGTGCAACAACATACTCGGCCTCGTGGTGGACCTGCAACCCAGCATCGCTTCCTAGATGACCAAGAAATAAGAGAAGTGCCAATGAATTGGCAAGTGCCGTAAGTGCTTTTCCTATCTAACCTCTGACCCGACAAAGTCGGCATCGGAAAAGGCTCTAAGAGATAGACAAGAAGAAGAAGAGTACCAAATACCATAATCGGTGGTAGCACGAAGGTACACGAAGATGCGCTTGATCTTTGGCGGTGAGAGGCGCGAGGAGAAGCTTGAAATCGAGCGCACAGACACACAGCGAAATGTATGTCCGGCCTCGTGGCAGTGAGGTACAAGAGGGAGCCGATCATGCTCCGAAACTCCTTTTGATCAGTAGACTCACCTTCCTCATAGGGCTCGAGGACAGCAGTGGTGGCCATAGGAGTCATCACCGGCTTCCCATCTGACATGTCAAAGCGTCTCAGGAGGTCACGGGTATACTTGCCTTGATGCAAGAAAGTACCCTCCCGAGTCTGCTTTATTTGGAAGCCAAGAAAGTAGCTCAACTCGCCCATCATACTCATCTCAAACTCTGTACCCATCACATCAGAAAACTGAGAGACAAGAGAATGAGAAGAGCCACCAAAAATGATATCATCCACATAAATCTGGACAAGAAGAAAATGAGACTCATGGTGTCTGATGAACAGAGTTTTGTCTACTATGCCAATTTTAAAGTCATGGCTGAGAAGATAAGACTTGAGCCTCACATACCATGCTCTGGGGCTGCTTGAGTCCATCTGAGCTTTGGAAAGCTTGTATACATGACTCGAAACTTGGGGTTCTCGAATCTCGGAGGTTGCTTGACATAAACCTCTTCCTCAATATAGCCATTGAGGAATGCACTCTTGACATCCATTTGATAAAGCTTGAAGCCTTTGGATGCAGAAAATGCCAGCAGGATTCGGATAGCCTCTAGCCTAGCTACAGGAGCAAAGGTCTCCTCAAAGTCAAGACCCTCAACCTGAGAAAAGCCCTGTGCAACTAGTCTAGCCTTGTTTCTAATTACAACCCCATCCTCACTCTGCTTGTTTTTGAACACCCACTTGGTCCCAATGACATTATGACCAGATGGGGGCTCGACAAGCTGCCATACCTTGTTCCTCTCAAAGTTCTCAAGTTCCTCATGCATAGCATTAATCCACGACTCATCGGATAATGCATGAGAAACATCCTTCGGCTCAAAGGAGGCAACGAAGGCAGAGTGAAGACAGACCCGTTCTTGAGCGAGTGACACGCTCGAACAAACCGCCAATCATCTGATCAGGAGGATGACGTCTCTGAATATGACGGGGAGGTCCAGCAACAGAAGTAGCCTCTTCCTCTTGAACAGAAGAGGTAGGAACAGAGCCACTCGCTGAAGGAGAGTCGGAAGGCAAGGGCCGGTCTCTCTGAGGTGCAGAAATGGAAACAGGAGGCACCTCAAGTGTAGAGGGGACTGGATCCGGTGGAACACCATCATCTCCATCATCCTTATCTTCTTCAAAGATGGTCTCAGAGGGATAAGAAGAGCCTGAAACATCAGGTCTAGCTCCTGGGCTAGCCTCATCAAAGGTCACATCACAGGTCTCTATGATCCTATGCGCATCAACACTCCAGACCCTATAGCTACGAGAAGACGACGAGTAACCTAGAAAGATACCGTCAGAAGAGCGAGACTCAAACTAATCTAGGTTACCAGGCTTCAAGATAAAACACTTGCAACCGAAAACGCGAAAATGAGACACACTGGGCTTTCGCCCATACCTCAACTCATAAGAAGTGCGATGCAAAAGTGCTCTCAAAAACACGCGATTAGAAACATGGCAAGCGGAGCTATAGCCTCACCCAAAACTTCCTAGAGTATCAGTACTCATCTAGCATCGTCCTGGCCACCTCAACCAGGGTCCTGTTCTTCCTTTCCACTATGCCATTCTGCTGAGGGACGTAGGGAGAAGAGAACTGATGCTCTAAACCAGACTCCACACAAAAACTCTCAAAGTAGGAATTCTTGAACTCCGTGCCATTATCACTGCGTATAGCTCGTAATGCACAGGAGCTCAATAGACAACCTCTTGACCAAACCCCTGAAGTGATAAAAAGTCTCATCCTTCGAGGCCATGAAGAATACCCAAGAGTATCTAGAAAAATCATCAACGATGACAAGAACATACCACTTCCCTCCTGCTGACTGCACTTTAGCTGGACCAATAGTGTCCATATGTAAAAGCTGTCTGGTGCATCACCATCACTACGGTGGATCGGAGGATGAGAAGCAGTAACCATCTTGCCATGTCGGCAAGGAGAGCAAACTAAGTCTTTGACCATCTTGAGTTTAGGCAAACCCCGAATGAGATCGTGGCTGTTAACTCGGGTCAAATGATCAAAACCAATGTGACCAAGTCTCCTATGCCAGAAGGAGAGATCATGGGACTCAGAAGCAATCAAACATCGAAGAGAGTCTCCAGAAGAAGCAGAAAAATCAGCACGAAAGACTCTCCCAAATCTAGAAATCCCGCAAACTAACCCTCCTGATGAATCAAGAATTCTACAGGCATTACTCTTGAAGCTTACCTCGAAAGAGTCATCGATAAGCTGAGAAACAGAGAGCAGATTGTATTGCAGCTTACTTACTAAGGCAACATCTTTAAGAATGAAATTTCGGTTAATGCAGATGGTACCTTTAGCAATGACTCTACCTGAAGAAGCATCCCCGAAAGTGATCAACTCATCACCAGGGGCTCGGACTAGGGAAGAGAACCATCGAGAATCTCCGGTCATATGACGAGAACAACAGGAGTCGACAATCCAAACATCTCCCTTCCCCATCCGACGAACCTGATCAAGACACAAGAGAGAGAGATGACTCAGTACTGGGATAGAGTGAAGACTTGGGAACCCAATACTGAAACACACGACGCCTCAGAGTACCAGCCATAGAAGAAGATTGGACTCGAGTGTCTCTCTGACGTTTAACCCTAACAAGATCAATAGCAACTCTAGTAGATGATCTAGGAGCTGAAACTGGGTTGGCATGCCTTGGTGCAAAAGCCGAGCCACCCCAGTAAGGCTTCCTAAATCTCCTACCAGAAAACACCTCACGCCGCTGATATCTACCTCGATGGGAAAAACGAGGAATATCAAAAGGACGGCGGGAAGACTGACTACGAACAGCTCCAAGACTAACACTCGAAGAACCAGCATGAAAACCGAGTCCTGGACGCTGCCCAAAAACAGGCGACTCTCTAACCTGTCTAGAAGCAGTGTGTGCCTTAGGAGCACTCAAAGTCTAGGGATGACCCTGAATACCCCTAAGAGCAGCAACACGCTCACGCCGAGTGATCTTGGCGTGCCTGAAGCAGAAATCTACTAGGTGACCATCCTTCTTACACAAGGCGCATGTGTACTTCGCCTTGCTAGAGACATAAGCAACAGGAGTAACACCCTTCTGGTCAGAAGTCCTATGGACAACCCCAGCAGACCTAAACTTGGTGGTGCTCACTCTGGGAGCTACCACAATCTCACCACTCTTGGAGCCGGGCACAATGGTGGGAGGATGCGCCTGAGCGTGCTCCAAGGGATCAAATCCTAGACCTTGATTGAATCTACTAATCTTGGATTGGTCTAGAATAAGATTGAGCTTTTTCTTGCCTCCAACAAACTTCTCGAGAGTGCTCATAAGATACTGGCAATCTCGAAAGAAAGAGGCACAAGAAGAGCAGGGGGAAGAAGAAGAAGAACCAGAAAGATGAGCTCTCTCAAGGACGTGCATTTTTCTCTCTCAGCATGGCTGCCTCAATCTTGAGGGCCTCACAAGAAACACAAGGAGCATCTCTAATCCTAAGGGTTTGGTCTTTTAACTTCTTCCTAAGATCGACATGGATTTGATCCACATCATCCTTAACCCCAACACACAGCAGGCAACCTGTTTTTGACTTAACTAGTAAGTCCTTAGCAAGTTGATCACACTTGACATTCAAAGTATCATTGTCAAGTTTTAGTTACCTCAGACCCTCACATGAGTATTGGGTCCTTAGAAGCATGCAATTCAAGTTCATCATTTCTAGCAGAAAGCTTTCTAAGGTGTTCGCTCATGGCATCAATTTCAGCAAGCAATTTAGGGCAATTAGCACAAGAGGGAGTAGAGTGAGCATTAAGAAAACTAGCATCTACAGAAGGAGTATCAACAGATTCATTGCTAGCATTCTTCAACCTAAGACTATCTAGTTCATACAACACACTATCATGTATAGTCCTTAGGTTCTCTAACTCCACAAGCAAAGCATCACACAAAGTACAGTCATCAGTGACTCAGGAGGGAGAAGATCTAAGTGAAGGTAACTCTCGAGTCAAGGTACCTACTTCCTTTTCTAACTCAGAACACCTCGACCTAGCCTTAGCATGAAACTTGCCTAATTTACAGAAGGCAGCATTTAACTCGTCGTAGGTGGGTACCTCATCCGTGTCATTTGTCAAACTCGAGTCGCTTACTTCAATGGCGCTGCTATGAAGCACATGCCGAGAAGTCATCTTTGCCCTTCACCTTCTCTTGCGGATCGTCCTCGCTTGCATCACTCCAGCCTCCGTGTCGAGAGCTCGATGTCGTCCAAAGGCGGCGAGGACCGGTGAAAGAGCTTCTTATTCTTGGCAAAGTTGCGGTACTTCTTCTTCGCCGGCTCACGAGCTGGGGCCTTCTTGTTGCGGTTCTTGTCGGTGTGGTCGTTCTTGCCCGAAACGCCTTGTTCGTTTTTGCCCTTCTCCAGCTTGGGACAGTTTGCTCGAATGTGGTTGGGGCCACCACACTCGAAACAGGTGATCATCCCACCTCTCTTCCTCTCTCTCACTCTCTTGTATGCATATGAAAATTTGCGAGCAAGAAGAGCAAGCTCATTTTTTGAAAATTTTTCCAGTTGGTCATCGCTTAGCTCGCAAAGGGCGGAGAGAGAGAAACCAACAGAAGAATCAGAAAGAGAGGATCCAATGGAATCGGTGACCAAAGCCATCGACTGATATTTCGTCTTCCGCGAGACGACGTCGATCTCATGAGTCTTGAGGCGGGAATAAAGCCCGTCAAGAGTCAAGGTCGACAGGTCGGTGGTGTCCTTGATGGTGGTCACCTTCATCTCCCAAACACGAAGATCGAGCGCGGTCAAGAAATGTCGAGCATTATCCGAGTCAGGGTATATGCAACCGACTGCTCGGAGGTCGCTCAAAATCTTCATAAACCGACCAAAGCACTCGTCAAGACTCTCACCAGCGTGTTGTTCAAACTTGTTGAACTCACGCTTGAATTGATCCTGTCGAACCGTCTTGATTTGGGTAGTGCCCTCATGGTAAGCATCGAGGGTCACCCAAATCTCATGAGCAGAACGAAGGTGAGAAATCCTATCGTACTCACTACGACTAAGGCCCTGTATGAGGATGTTCCTTGCCTTAGCATTTGCCTCAACATCAGCCATATTGCCGACCGTGACGTTCTCATCGGCAGGAACCTCATACGGGAGCTTCACCTTCTGCCATATCAGGAAACCCTGGGCAGTGATGTACGACTCGATCCGAGATTTCCAAAAAGGAAAATCAACTCCAGAGAAAATAGCAGGCTTGGTGGAATACTTGTCCATCGCCATGGCTCTTGAGACCGGTCAAGATCTAGAAAGAGCGAACCGGCTCGATACCAATTGAAGGATCGAAAAGGCGACTAGAGGGGGTGAATAGGAGCCAAATAAAATTTTCGAATAAACTCTCCCTAGATTTCAGACCACCAAAAGACCGTAAAGAAAGAAGCTGAACCATCGATCAAGCAATTTCATGAATGCAGAGGCTCAGGCGCTTAAGGTCGGGTGAGCGATAAAAGCTGCTGACCGTCGGTAGCTCGTCGGATGAATGATCTTGTGAAGCGGTCGTCAGTACTAGTCAGATGAACAGTGCTCCCGACCTGCAGAGGTCGGATGAACAGTACTCGGGGGGAATAGTGTTCGGGTGAACAGTACCCCCGACCATCACTGGTCTGATGAACAGTACTCCCGGCCTGCAGAGGTCGGATAAACAGTGCTCGGAGTGAATAGTGTTCGATGAACAGTACTCCCGACCTGCAGAGGGCGGATGAACAGTACTCCCCGACCTACAGGGGGTGGATGAACAGTGGTCCCGACATACAGAGGTCGGATGAACAGTGCTCCCGACTGCAGAGGTCGGGTGAACAGTAAAATCAGCGCGGTAACAAAAACAGAAATCGATGTAACTTTTGATCGGCTGATCAAAAAACAGTGAAATTTTGTGTGCACCTCTCTAAGGATTTCAGGAACCTATTTCAAACATCAATTGAAGGAATTGATACCAAGGTTCCGTCCCTTTTCAGTTTAACAAATGCAACACCAAAAAAAAATCACGAACACAGACCTCACCCCTAACTTGCTGGTGGGAGTTGATGGTCAGAAATCCTTGGATGACTCTCCACAAATCATAGCAAGTAAGTACACGAGGAAACAACCCTTCAAACAAATAGAAACACGATCCAAGGCACTTTCTTCTACTAGGCATAAAATTGGTTTCTTGCAAAATCTGAATAGAAGAGGTTGTAGATTGCCTAGATGATTAGGATATGATCTACGTAAGATTCATCCAGCAATCTTTCATCCTTGGCAACAAGAACCAGAAGCCAATCAAGACTAAAGAACTGCAAGTCACACGTTTACGCACTTTAAGAACACACAGATTTACAACTTGCAACAAGAACGCAAGGATTGCCTAGATAATTGAAAGCATCGAATCCAGAGAAGAGTTCATCAATCATGAATTTCAACAAAGACTCAATAGCATGTAGAAGGAAATGAGGCAAATCCAAATTACGTAAAGTAAATTGCAAGTAAGTAAATGCGAAATTAGATAATGTAATTTAAGTGCGTAATGTAAATACGTAAGGGAAATGAAACAAGAACATAAATGAAGAAAATTTCATTTCTGGAAGGGAGGTTTACAAAGCCTCACAACAAAGTGAGCAAAACTCAAATGAGCAGCAAAAACCTCAGAACCTTCAAAGAGGGGAGGCTGCCCCTACCCCTCTATATATAGTGACTTGGGATCAATTCCCACCTTTGGATGTCCTGCTTCAAACCTAAGCCAACATCCAAGAGCCAGGATTTGATCCTTACACTGTCACTCTCAACAACTCTCAACTACTCACGTACACTTTCCTCACCTGCTCAACTCCTACAGGGAGATACCCCTCTCCCTGCCTATTTATAGCAGGCTTGGACCATCTACCACCCTTGGATGAGCCTCTAAACCCTAGAGCACTCCATCAAGGGCTGAGATTTTACCCACTCACACAGCTATGCATGGGCTGACCCGAAACCCAACAACACAATGGGTTTTGCACGCTTTTCAAATCATACTAACTTGACCCGCTACTCTATCTTCCTGACCACGATCCAACGGTCCTCCTTGATCGAGGCGGCTCAAGTTAAAATCTCATCCATTCCTTTGTCTTATTGGCTTGCAGCTACTCCACGGCCTCACCATCTTTGGCGACACCTTGATCATCTGGACCTCAGCTCTCCCAGCCTAGTCCTGATCTCCTTCACCTCACCATGACCTAGCTCCAAAGTCCTACAACCATCATAGACAAGGAAACCACATCACATAGCAATGTCCAACAACACACATCCATCTCAACAGACAGATATACACTACGCTGACCAGCAAAACCCCGACCACACGTGGTCTGACCACTGGTCTCCATCCCGACCACTCGAGGTCTGTTCACTGGTCTCCGACTCAATCACTCGGAGTCTCAACCACTCGGAGTCGGACGACCCAACCACTCGGGGTCGGACGACTGGTCTCCAACAAGCCAAAGCCCCGACCACTCAGGTCAGACGACCCGACCACTCGGGGTCGGACGACTGGTCTCCGACCAGCCAAAGCCTCGACCACTCGGGGTCGGAATACTGGTCTCCAACCAGCCAAAGCCCCGACCACTCAGGTCGAACGACCCGACCACTCGAGGTCGGACGACTGGTCTCCAACCAGCCAAAGCCTCGAAGCCGGTAGACCAACACTCAAATTGCTTCAAATCCAAATCAATTTAAAACAACACAAGCTCAAAACTCATCAATTACTCATCACACACAAGGATAGACCTCCACATGGTCTTTCAGTTATGATCTCTCTGTGGCACACCCAAGGAAGTGTGCTAATAGCTTGCACAAAGAGCTGATCATTTTTTTGTGGGTAAAGGAGTGATCGCCCCATTTGTAAACATGGGGTTATCTCTCGCTCAGTTCTGGGTAACGCTGCACCAGCTGCACCTGCTGTCCCTGCCAAACGTAATGCGGAGTCCGGACCTTCTACTTCCCGTCGTCCCAAGACGACTCAGGCGTCCCGAGATGCTTGCTCGGCATCAGCAGGAAGCTCTTTAGAGAAGTTTCCACTGTTGAATGAAGACGACCTCAATACGAGTTTTACTGGTTAGCTTGAAACCAGTGATTAGGATAGTGTAAGACCTCGTAGGAATAAGAGGTGACCCTATATAATATAGATAGCAAGGCAGACTTTTGGTATTGTATGGTAATATGTTATGTAATATACTTAGCAAGGAAGTCCTTAGTATTGTACTGTTAGGGATGTAAAATATTATCTATATGAATGAAAACTTTTGGGTGTCAAGAAATTTTCGTATTCCATGGATTGCATTCATAAATATTTAACATAAAAGTTAAATTTTTCGCGACATTGCAAACTTTCTCACAAAAGATGGCATGGTGAGAGAAAAATAATTATTGTAATCCTTGTCCTCCAATTTGAAGTATTATATTTTTATGTTGTTACTAATTATTTCTCTTTTACAATAATTTCAGATGGCTAAAAATATAAACTGGTCTGATATTGCAAGAGAGTTGGCTGGAAATTTAGGTCATAAAAAGCATGCACCTATTTTTGATATCAAGCAAACACAAATTGGATATAAAGTTTCTGGCTATGCCACCACAACTCTTGAACGCCAAAAATTGCATCATAATGTGAAACACCATAATGAATCTACGCATGAAGCAATTCAAGAGTCAGGCCGTAAGCTTATGCGTTGGATATGCAAAGCACACCATATTAATATGAAGGCATATGTCAATTCATATGAGGATTATATGGGATCCCAAAATCCAGCAAGAGAACCAAGGCGTCGAGTTGGTAATCGACGCGAGTATTTGCGCCAATTCCAACCAGTTGGAGTGCAGAACCATCCACCTTTATGTAACATCCCAAAAATTCACCTATAATGTTGTCTTGTTGTTATTTGTGCATTTCATGATTTTTCTAAGTTTATTTGATTTTTTTGGATTTTATTTGGGTTTGTTTTAAATTAAGTATATTGGCCTTTTGAAGAAGACTAATTAAATATAGATAAAATTTATATAAAGTTTTACAAATTTTTTTATTTGAGTTCAAAATGTCTCAAAGTATTTATGAGAATTTTCTGGGAATTTTATTGATATTTATACTGCCTAAAAGTATTTAAATTAATTTTGGGAATTATTTAAAATGAGAAATTCACGGAATTCATTTGAACAGTAATGGGCCGAGCCCAGTTACCGTGCGTGCGTGGCCCATCTTCTAGAAACTCGCTCCGTGACTGTTGGATGAGGAGCGTGCGGTCGATGGTAATTGTGAACCCTAGCGCATGTGGGCCGTTGATCTTCGCGTTCGGCTCGGATTGAGCCAAGCCGAAGTCATCGTGGCCGCAGATCGGGACATGTGTCAGTGTCTCAGTCATATTTCTCGTGTGTTTTGGATGGACTCTGCTCCGAGTCCTTGTCGTGTTCGCTAGGGTCTCGGAGATCATCCCGTGCGGTTAGTGGACTCTGCGGCTATATAGCGCACGCACCGGAACCCTATCGAGCTATAGAACATATACCCTAAGGTGTAGATCCAAGACACGCTGTGCAATCGCCGCAATCGCAAATTTTTGTCGTGCATCGCCGTAAGCTTCTCGTCGCCGATTAGCCGCTGCAAGTGGTCGCTTCGGGCCACCAACTACATCTTCAAGTTCGCTGTCGCAAGGAGCAGCCCGTGCGCACGACGGTCACGTCGGAACCCCGTCGAAGCGCCATCTCCGCTGAAGACCTAGTTGCCGTGCTGTTCAAGACCTCGCTGCCTTCGTTCCAGTGCACCAGAGGAGAAACTGATCACATCATCAGATCCGCGATGACGAGACGTGTCTGTAGGCACTCTCCGTTCCCTTGGCCGACGACCCTAGGTCCCTGCGCCGCCACCGTCGGCATGGCTTGTTAGTTCATTGACGCGTGTCGTCCACATGGCTGCCAGACCAGATCGGGAAGTGACGTGGCGCAGATGTGGCGTGTCGAGTAAGCGCTGGGGTGGCATCCAATCAGTGCCGTGCGGGACCCGCGTGGTAGCGATCCAGGCTCACGTGAACCGAGTCCACGGTGGACCAGAGGGGGTCCCGTGGACTAAGTCCATGGACCGCGACACGTGTCGCTATGCGATTGGTCCGGCTCGGTACTGACGTCAGCATGATGCATTAATGCGGTTTTTCAGAATAAAAATAATTCGGGAAACTCGGATTTTCTATTTTCTGTATTTTCAGTATTTATTCAAACTTTGAAAGGCTATAACTTTTGCATTTTAACTCGTATTTGGGTGATTCAAATTTCTAAAAATTCATAAAATTGTGATCTACTTAATTGTGAATTTTATTTAATTTTTGGAGTTTGTGTTCTCTCTGTTTTGGTGTTTATTTGGCTTTCTCTCTCGTTTCGCGTAGACGTCGAATTGTGCGAAGCATCCGAGGAAGATCCGTCAACTCAAGACCAAGATCCAAAGCAAGAATAAGAGCTTTATTAAGGCAAGTTGTGCTTTGATCATGTTGAACCCATGTTTATAAAATTGCTATGTTGGTTTACTCTATTGCATGATATTTCAAGTATACAATTGTTTCAAATTAAACTAGGACTTAGCTATTATACCAATTTGATCTATATACCCTACCTTGTCATTTGTATGCCATAATCTATTGTCACACTATATTGGACTACTATAGTTGGTGTCGGGACCCGGATTTGCAAATCCGAAACCCTCTGTGTATACTGCACTAGTCCAGGATCACGCTAGTGCACACAGTGGAAACATAGATGAAATACCATTCCATACAACGAATTAACTAAGAAGAAGCAATTTATTATTGAATAAAGCAAACGACCTTAGGGTCAATGTTTACACCATTATGCCTTAAGGGCTTAAGAGACAAATACTATTGCAGCGGAAAAGATAACTTGAGCCATTCGACATGCCACAGGCAATCGTCTGGGGAACGCCTTCCTAATCCACGTAGTCTTCATAGAATTCCTCCTCATGATATTCATTATCTCCTTCAGCAACTGATCAACAAGGGCATAAAGTCGTGAGTACAAAGGTACTCAGCAAGCCGTAGGGAATTGATGCAATATATTCATGCACGGCTTGACAAGGATGGCTATATGGTTCATTTGCAGAAAGCAATAACTTGAATTGAAATACAATAAATAGATTGAAAGCATATCTATGAAAAGATAAATAAAAGATTGATAGATCAATGATAGACAACAAAACAACAGTGAACTCCCCGTTCACATCTCAACAATTCCACATTCCACATTCCACATTTTATGAAACACTCTATACCCCGTGTGAAATTCCCGGGCTTTGTCCATGACCACGGACGCGGCTATTCGATTAGTTTTATACTCTTTAGAGGTTGTACAACTTTACCCGCAAGACATGAACATCTCTTTGTGCAAACGTTACAACACACTTCCTTTGGTGTGTCGTAGAGATATCATGACAAAACCTTTACAATGCACTGTCTAAACTCGGTACTGCCCGCTAAGGTTTCGCCCATTAGGGCCCCCTCATGCGCCTTGCGAATCTACCTGTCCATCCCGGAACCCACACCACCAACTGGCAGTACTCAAGGCTAGACATTGCAAATTAATCAGCTAGGTCTGTCCCATTCCAGACATGTGGTAGTACGGTTAGGCCTAGCTCAATGACGCACAAGATTAAGTCCTTAAGTTGTCTCAGGCAAGACATCCACATCCCAATGTGCTAGAAAGCACCCCCTTTACTGCACGATCACTTGCCCGAGGGAAAACAATTCATTCAACCAAGACCAATGGCAAACCTCGCCATGGTACAACAAATTTTACAACAGTGGCTAACGGCCACGATTCAATATCTCATTAAGTCAAGATTAACATTATTCAAGGTGTGACATGAATCCCAACATATATCTAAGCATGTCTAAGCATAGCTACGATAACCCGATGTTGGTATAATGATTATGTCCCACTAGTAATGTACCAACCTAGGGTTAACAATGGATACACGGCATACAACTAATCAAGGTGGCATAATGTCAACTAGGTATACATCTACTCCCATTAAATAAGCATTTATACACAAAATAGCATGCAATTGTATAAAAGAAAATTACTTTTGCAAACATAGGGTCAATATGATCAAAGGTTACGACTTGCCTTGCTGATCTAGTGCTGAGTCTTGGTCTTCAAAGTCTTCGTTCGCTCCCTCGGAATTAGCGTCTAACGGAAAAGAAAGCAACGAAACCAAATAAATTCAAAACAGACTCAAACAATCTCAAAACTGAAAATAAATGTCTCTGGAAGATAGATCTTGATTTTAGAAAAATTTAGAAACTTGAATCAGCCTCAAGCGGAGTTCGTATGAGGGAGAACGAGCTTCTTGAAAATTAAATCAGAGAAAAAGGCTGAAAATAAGAAATTCGAAATTTCTGGATTTGTTTTTGTACTGGAAAATGATTTATGGCGCAATCGCTGACTTCATCGGGTTCACGGTGGACTGGGTTCAAGGCACTGCGCCGGTTCACCGTGCACCCGGCGCACGACCGACGTCAGCACTGACGCGGCTTTAGGGCTGACGCCAGCATCCACGCGTCGCGCATCTGGCAAGAGGGCCAGATCGAACGGCCAGAAGCGGGGCTGCAACGGCGAAGGACGTGGCCCGATCAGGCGTGTCGGCTGGCGATCGGACGGCCATGGTTCCTCAGCGGAGAACGACGGCGAAGCAGCGGCGCGAGGCTCACCGGCAGCGGGGAAGACGACACGGCGAACGGCGCACGGCGATGGATCGGACCCGTGACAAGGCGGTCCGGGGAGAGGGCGACGCGGCGAACTCAGGCGAGCAGACGGCAACGGCGGAGAGGCACTGGCGGTGAAGAAAAAGGCGGCGGAAGGTCTCGGCACGGCGGAAATCGACGGCGAGCTCACGCGGAGCGTTGGCGGCGTCTTGGGCAGCGAGAAGGAGGGAAAACGAGGTGGCGGAAAACGGCGAAAATCAGAGGGCATGCGGCGGCTTAAATAGCGGCCTCGGGAGGCTTGCCCGACCCAGAGTTCGAGGACGGCGGCGTGTGCGGCGGCTGGACTCCGGCGCTTGGGTTAGGGTTCACGGGAACGGCAACGTGGTTGCATCGCAATCACACACGCGGCGCAGATCCGACGGCGGTGGCCTTGGTGGGCCGGCCGCGAGGGGAAGCTGGGCCAGGGCGAAACGGGCCGAGGCAAGGTGGGCTGGGCCGAGGCGAGGCGGGAGAAGAATTGGGCCAGAAAGATTCGGCCCAGAAGGGTTTTTAGAAATAAAAATCATTTTTCGATTAAGTAAAATCCAGAAATTCGAATAAATGCAAATAAATATCAAATAAATTCAGAAAAATCCCCAAAAATACAGAAAAATCTTTAGTTTGATGAATAGTTTAGTCAAATTAAATCCTTTCATTAATGGAAAATTCAAATTAAGCTAAAATTAATTCAAGAGAAATGCAAATGGTTTATTTTTGAATTCAACATTCCAAAACTCAAATTTTTGGGATGTTACAAACCTCCCCCCCTTAAATGGAATCTCGACCCCGAGATTCTGGCTGGCTAGGGAATAGGTGGGGAAACTCGGACTTTAAATCTTCTTCGCGCTCCCAAGTTGCTTCCTCTTTTGAGTGATTGCTCCACTGGACCTTGCAAAAACGGATGATCTTGCTCCTCGTGATACGCTCTGCTATATCCAAAATTTTCACTGGTTGCTCTTTGTAGGTAAGATCCTCTTGCAAATCAATAGCTTCGAATGGCATTTGTTCCTCTGGCACACGCAGGCATTTCTTCAACTGAGATACATGGAACACATCATGGATTCCGGCAAAAGACTAAGGCAATTCTAACTTGTAGGCAACCTCTCCTCTTCGTTCCAAGATTTTGAATGGTCCCACATATCTAGGGGCAAGCTTTCCTTTTACTTGAAATCTCTTAAATCCTTTGAGAGGGGTGACTCTGAGATAAACATAATCATTGGGCTCAAAACTTAAATCTCGGCGACGATTATCTGCATAACTCTTCTGTCTGCTTTGAGCGATCTTTAAACGGTCTCGAATTAATTGGACTTGCTCTTCGGCTTCTTGCAATATGGCAGGGCCAAACAATTGTCTTTCTCCTGACTCCTTCCAGTTGAGAGGGGTTCTGCACTTTCTTCCATATAAGGCTTCAAAAGGCGACATTTGCATACTGGCCTGATAACTATTGTTGTACGAAAACTCGGCATAGGGCAAATACTTGTCCCACTTAGCACCATAAGTTAAGGCACAAGCTCTTAACATATCTTTAAGAATCTGATTCACACGCTCAGTCTGTCCATCGGTTTGAGGGTGATAGGAAGTACTGAATCTGAGATGAGTTCCCATGGCTTCATGCAGACTATGCCAAAAACGAGAGGTAAATTGGCTTCCTCTATCAGACACTATCTTGTTAGGCACTCTGTGAAGACTGACGATCCTTGACATATATAATTCTGCTAATTTATCTCCTGCATTGGTAGTCTTAACTGGAATAAAGTGAGCTACCTTAGTCAATCGATCCACTATTACCCAGATCGAGTCATAACCTGCTTGGGTCTTCGGAAATCCAGTGATGAAATCCATACCAATTTCTTCCCACTTCCACTCGGGAATCTTCAATGGCTCTGACAATCCTGTGGCCTCGATGCTCTGCCTTGACCTTCGGCGGACATCACAAAGTGCAACATACTCTACAATCTCACGCTTCATACTAGGCCACCAATACCTTTCCTTGAGGTCTTGATACATCTTGGTACTTCCAGGATGAATGGAGTATAAAGTCTCATGCGCTTCTTTGAGAATCAACTCCTTAAGCTCTTTCTGACCTGGTACGCAAATACGCTTCTCATACCAAATAGTACTTTGTTCATCTTCGGTGAAACCTGGGGCTTTTCCTTTCTTCATATTTCTCTTAATCTCCTTGACATCAGCATCATCTAACTGTGCTTCTTGAATCTGATCTTCCAACGTAGGGCGTACTTCCAAAGTAGCTAAATAACCTTCCTGAACCAATTCCAAACTAAGCTTCTGAAATTCCTTATAAAGGCCTGGCTGACTTTCCTTAATCATCAGAGTGTTGCAGTAGCTCTTTCTACTCAAAGCATCAGGTACGACATTGGCTTTGCCTGGATGATAATGAATTCCAATGTCATAGTCCTTGATCAATTCCAACCATCTTCTTTGTCTCATATTGAGGTCGGCTTGGGTAAAGATATACTTCAGACTTTTGTGATCTGTATAAACTTCACAACGATTACCAATGAGATAATGTCGCCAAATCTTCAAAGCATGCACTACGGCTTCTAGTTCCAAATCATGGGTAGGATAATTAACTTCATGTGGCCTTAGTTGTCGCGAAGCATACGCTACAACCTTCTTATCTAGCATTAACACACAACCGAGTCCTTGTCGGGATGCATCACAGAATATCTCAAAATCCTTCCTATTATCTGGCAGGATAAGCACTGGGGCAGTTGTCAAACATTTCCTTAACTCTTGAAAACTCTGCTCACACTCTGGTGTCCAAACAAATTTCTTCTCCTTCTTTAAGAGTTGAGTGAGCGGTCTAGCTTTTCTAGAAAACCCTTCTATGAAACGGCGATAATATCCCGCCATTCCAAGAAAACTTCGGATTTGGGGTACCGTCTTCGGTGACTCCCAACTTAGCACATCTCGTACCTTACCAGGGTCAACAGCGACTCCTTCTGCTGATATGACATGTCCTTGGAAAGCAACTTCTTTCATCCAAAACTCACATTTACTGAACTTTGCATAAAGCTGATTCTCTCTTAGCTTCGTTAAAACTTCGAGCAAGTGATCCTCATGTTCTTCCTCACTCTTGGAGTAGATCAGAATGTCATCAATGAAAACAACAACAAATTTATCCAAATATTCCATGATTACCTTATTCATCATGGTCATGAAGTAGGCAGGGGCATTGGTCAATCCAAAAGACATCACGGTATACTCATACTGTCCATACCAAGTAACAAAAGCTGTTTTGGGTATATCCTCTTGACGAATCTTTAACTGATGGTAACCTGATCTTAAGTCAATCTTCGAGAACACTCCGGCTCCTTGGAGTTGGTCAAACAAATCATCGATTCTTGGCAGAGGGTACTTATTTTTGACGGTGACCTCATTAAGTGAGCGGTAATCCACAGACATTCTCTGAGTCCCATCCTTCTTTTCAACTAGAAGAACTGGCGCTCCCCATGGCGAAGAACTTGGTCGAACAAAACCCTGATCTTGTAGCTCTTTGATCTGTCTCTTTACTTCGGCTAACTCATTAGCAGGCATCCTATAAGGTCTCTTGAAAATGGGTGGCGTTCCGGGAACTAGTTCTATCAAGAACTCTATATCTCGGTCCGGTGGCATCCCAGGCAACTCATCCGAAAATACATCAGGAAATTCGTTGGCGACTGGTACATCTTCCAAACTTATTCCTTTGGCACTACAAACTTTCATTCCTTCGGACTGATCTGAAGCGGCTTGAACTTTTAACTTGGCTCCATCTGGACTGGTTAAGGTGATCTCTCTATTCCCACAATCCAAAACTGCTTGGTTCTTTGAAAGCCAATCCATTCCTAGGATCACATCTAGGGATTTGGTGTCTAAGACAATCAGGTTGGCTAGAAATTCTACCCCTCCAATTAATATCTTAACTTCGGGGCAGCCTTGGTTCGAACTCAAATCAGAACCAGGTGATTGCACTAATAAAATAGTCTTAAGAGGCATTGTCTTTAATTGATGATTTGCGGCAAAACTCAGAAACAAGCGAATGAGTAGCTCGAGAATCAAACAAAACCATGGCGAATCTTTGAGTTGACTAGGAGCTTAACTAGTATGGCGTGCAGTGCGGTGGCATCCTCGGTGGTGACGTGATTCACACGGCCTCTTCCAACAGGCGGTGGAGTCCTGGTGGCTTGATTGGGAGTCTGGGGCACTCCACGTCCTGATCCTGGGGCAGGGTTCTTGGCTGGCGTAGATCTCAAGTTGAAACGGACTGGCGTCACAGCTTGCTTTCTTGGGCAATTATTGGCATAATGACCAAGTTCATGACAGTTGAAACATGTGACTCCTGCACTGGATTATTGGTCCTCTGAGGTGGATTCTTTGTTGGTCTTGAGGTTGCGATTGCTGAAGGAGTCGGGCGAGTCTTTGGGCGAGGGTCTGAATGTATTCGGAGGAGTGAAACGAGCAGGCTGTTGAGCATTGGTTCTGACTCTCTGCTGATGACTCTGATGGGCTCCATGCTGCATCATCTTCCTCTTACGGGATTCTTCCAATTCACGGCGAGATTCTTCAATGAGCATAGCTTTATCTACAAGGTGCTGAAAATCTGCATAGTCATTGCCAATGACTTGCACCTTTAGTCCTGGATTGAGTCCACGCTTGAATTTCTTCTGGCGAGCATCATCTGTGGCTACATCCTCTGGAGCGTAGCGAGCGAGTTGAGTGAACTTATTAAGGTATTCACTCACTGACATCCCTTCTTGCTTGAGCTCTCGGAACTCATCTTTCTTCATCTCCACTTTCCCATCTGGGATATGGGAGTGGCGAAAAGCCGTGGAAAACTCTGCCCAAGTGATAGTCTAAGGGTCATCATGGGCAGAACTGTAGTTCTCCCACCATTCAGCGGCAGTGCCCTCCAACTGATGAGCGGCATAGAGAACCTTCTCACGATCTGTGCACTGAGCAATTGCGAGCTTCTTCTCAATGGAGCGAATCCAGTCGTCTGCGTCCAATGGTTCTGAAGAGTTGGAGAAAGTTGGCGGACGAGTCCTCATAAATTCTGCTAGCTTGGACTGGAGACAAGCTTGAGGAGGTGCAGCAGCAGCTTGGTTCTGCTGGTTCAACAGATTTGCTAGGCAACAGCGCAATCTGGTTCTCACGATTCATCATGTTGTTTATATTCGCATCATTGTGTTCATTAGTGAGTCCGAGCTGCGTAAAATGTCCCATGTTTTGATCATCACTTCTTGGTGGTGGCGGTGGTGCATTGGGGTTGGAGTTGGTGTTGGCACTGCATCGCATCCACGGGCGAACTGTGATCGGCTCCAGAACGAGTGTCAACCATCTGAGATGCAGCACAAGGTTTGATAGATAAGAGGGAAAAGCAGTAGACGAGTGGTAAGATCATCTGGGAAGAAGGTAATACCCAGGGACAAAAGAACACAACCGAAAGGCTTCAAATAAAGAGGCAAATAAAGCTTTTTTTTTACTAAAGGTATGGTTGCAACACCGTGCTTGGGGCAAGGGTACAACATACCGGCACACAAGCAAAGAAAATCTTATTATACGCAGACTAAACGTAACTAAACTGAGAGGAAAAACATGCCCAAGCACCGTTGAGCACTAGGAACCTATCTTATATGGTAGTCTTCTTGGCATAATCTTGACAGATTGATCCTCACCTTCTTTGGTTGAATCCTTGCAGAAGACTCGAGGCTTTGAGAAGTTTCATGAGATAAGATCAATTTAAATTTCGAATCATTGTTTTAGCAAAGGAGAGGAATAAGAACCTAAGAATAAGGCGAGAGGAGACGAAAACTATTAAGTACCAATTTGTTGGTTTAATTTAGAAAATAATTTTGAAGACCATGCTAACTAGGATAGCGACCTACAGTCGATATGGCTCTGATACCATCTCTGTCGGGACCCGGATTTGCAAATTCGAAACCCTCTGTGTATACTGCACTAGTCCAGGATCACGCTAGTGCACACAGTGGAAACATAGATGAAATACCATTCCATAAAACGAATTAACTAAGAAGAAGCAATTTATTATTGAATAAAGCAAACGACCTTAGGGTCAATGTTTACACCATTATGCCTTAAGGGCTTAAGAGACAAATACTATTGCAGCGGAAAAGATAACTTGAGCCATTCGACATACCACAGGCAATCGTCTGGGGAACGCCTTCCTAATCCACGTAGTCTTCATAGAATTCCTCCTCATGATATTCATTATCTCCTTCAGCAACTGATCAACAAGGGCATAAAGCCGTGAGTACAAAGGTACTCAGCAAGCCGTAGGGAATTGATGCAATATATTCATGCACGGCTTGACAAGGATGGCTATATGGTTCATTTGCAGAAAGCAATAACTTGAATTGAAATACAATAAATAGATTGAAAGCATATTTATGAAAAGATAAATAAAAGATTGATAGATCAATGATAGACAACAAAACAACAGTGAACTCCCCGTTCACATCCCAACAATTCCACATTCCACATTTTATGAAACACTCTATACTCCGTGTGAAATTCCCGGGCTTTGTCCATAACCGCGGACGCGGCTATTCGAATAGTTTTACACTCTTCAGAGGTTGTACAACTTTACCCACAAGACATGAACATCTCTTTGTGCAAACGTTACTAACACACTTCTTTTGGTGTGTCGCAGAGATATCATGACAAAGCCTTTACAATGCACTGTCTAAACTCGGTACTGCCCGCTAAGGTTTCGCCCATTAGGGCCCCCTCTTGCGCCTTGCGAATCTACCCGTCCATCCCGGAACCCACACCACCAACCGGCGACTCAAGGCTAGACATTGCAAATTAATCAGCTAGATCTGTCCCATTCCAGACATGTGGTAGTACGGTTAGGCCCAGTTCAATGGCGCACAAGATTAAGTCCTTAAGTTGTCTCAGGCAAGACATCCACATCCCAATGTGCTAGAAAGCACCCGTTCTTCGCACGATCACTTGCCCGAGGGAAAACAATTGTTCAACCAAGACCAATGGCAAACCTCGCCATGGTACAACAAATTTTACAACAGTGGCTAACGGCCACGATTCAATATCTCATTAAGTCAAGATTAACATTATTCAAGGTGTGACATGAATCCCAACATATATCTAAGCATGTCTAAGCATAGCTACGATAACCCGATGTTGGTATAATGATTATGTCCCACTAGTAATGTACCAACCTAGGGTTAACAATGGATACACGGCATACAACTAATCAAGGTGGCATAATGTCAACTAGGTATACATCTACTCCCATTATATAAGCATTTATACACAAAATAGCATGCAATTGTATAAAAGTAAATTACTTTTGCAAACATAGGGTCAATATGATCAAAGGTTACGACTTGCCTTGCTGATCTAGTGCTGAGTCTTGGTCTTCAATGTCTTTGTTCGCTCCCTCGGAATTAGCGTCTACCGGAAAAGAAAGCAACGAAACCAAATAAATTCAAAACAGAGACTCAAACCAGCTCAAAACTCAAAATAAATGGCTCTGAAAGATATATCTTGATTTTAGAAAAATTTAGAAACTTGAATCGCCTCAATCGGAGTTCGTATGAGGGAGAACGAGCTTCTTGAAAATTAAATCAGAGAAAAAGGCTGAAAATAAGAAATTCGAAATTTCTGGATTTATTTTTGTGCTGGAAAATGATTTATGGTGCAATCACTGACTTCATCTGGTTCACGGTGGACTGGGTTCATGGCACTGCGTCGGTTCACCGTGCACCCGGCGCACGACCAACGTCAGCACTGACGCGGCTTTAGGGCTGACGCCAGCATCCACGCGTCGTGCATCTGGCGAGAGGGCCAGATCGGACGGCCAGAAGCGGGGCTGCGACGGCGAAGGACGTGGCCCGATCAGGCGCGTTGGCTGGCGATCGGACGGCCATGGTTCCTCAGTGGAGAACGACGGCGAGGCAGTGGCGCGAGGCTCACCGGCAGCGGGGAAGACGACACGGCGAACGGCGCACGGCGATGGATCGGACCCGTGACAAGGCGGTCCGGGGAGAGGGCGATGCGGCGAACTCAGCGAGCAAATGCAACGCGCGAGGCACCGCGGCGAAGAAAAAGGCGGCGGAAGGTCTCGGCACGGCGGAAATCGACGGCGAGCTTGCGCGGAGCGTTGGCGGCGTCTGGGGCAGCGAGAAGGAGGGCAAACGAGGTGGCGGAAAACGGCGAAAATCAGAGGGCGTGCGGCGGCTTAAATAGCGGCCTCGGGAGGCGTGCCCGACCCAGATTTCGAGGACGACGGCGTGTGCGGCGGCTGGACTCCGGCGCTTGGGTTAGGGTTCACGGGCGCGGCGATGTGGCTGCATCGCAGCCACACACGCGGCGCAGATCCGACGACGGTGGCGCGCGCGGGCTGGGTAGGCCGCGACGGGAAGCTGGGCCAGGGCGAAACGGGCCGAGGCAAGGCGGGCTGGGCCGAGGCGAGGCGGGAGAACAATTGGGCCGGAAAGATTCGGCCCAGAAGGGTTTTTAGAAATAAAAATCATTTTTCGATTAAGTAAAATCCAGAAATTCGAATAAATGCAAATAAATTCAAATAAATATCAAATAAATTCAAAAAAATCCCCAAAAATATAGAAAAATTCCTTGGAGCACAATAAATATCAAATAAATTCAGAAAAATCCCCAAAAATATAGAAAATCTTTAGTTTGATGAATAGTTTAGTCAAATTAAATCCTTTCATTAATGGAAAATTCAAATTAAGCTAGAATTAATTCAAGAGAAATGCAAATGGTTTATTTTTGAATTCAACATTCCAAAACTCAAATTTTTGGGATGTTACAGTTGGTTAGTAACGATAATCAACATGGGCTGGTTAGACCGTCGTAGATTGCTTAGCCGTCCCACATCATCATATGTACATGAATCATCAATGATTAATCTTGACTAATGGAATATTGAACAAAGATGTGAACTTGTGTGTCATGTGAAGTCACACAATGAGATTGAGTTGTAGTGGCGAGTCATGTCACGCAACGACATTGATTTGTTGATGGCACGTGGTGCTTGGTAATCAACTTGGGTGAAAATCACTTAGATTGGGGCAAGTGACAAGGGGCGAGTACGCCAAGGTGGGCCCGATGGGCAGAGGGTATGTGGATGCCTTGCCCTGATCATTCTAAGGACTTAACCTTGCAAGCCTTTGACCTGAGTCAATCATGCAACCACATGTCTGGAATTGGATAGCTTAGCTGATTAATTTGTAAAGTCTAGATTTCGGCACTGTCGTGGTGAATAGTGAGTTCCTATATTTGGGGTAGACTCACATGGCGCAAGAGGGGGGCCCTGGATGTGGTAACTAGTCCCACCAGTGTTGAATCCTTAGCGAGCAGTACTGGGTCTAGATGGAACATTGTAAAGGCTTTGTCGTGATCTCTCCGCCGACACACCAAAGGAAGTGTGTTAATTGCATGGCACCAAGAGACGATCATGTCGTGTGGGTAAAGCGCATAACCTCTGCAGAGTGTAAAATCTATTCGAATAGCCGTGCTCGTGGTATTGAGCAATGGTCAGGAATTACAGTTAAGGGTTAGTTGAATTAAAATTGAAAACTTGGTTGGGATGGCGGGATTGCGATGTGGAAGGTTGGAACTTGACTTAGGATTGGAAACTTGGTTTACTTAAGAAATGCTGTATCTATCTATTACCGTTATTTGTTTTACGGTCTTTACAATCTATTTACTGTAATTGTTCATAAATGCTGCTTTGTTGCAAAATAGCCATGATAGCCTATCCTTTGGAATAAGCCTTGCATATAGCTATGTTAGAATTGCATTCTGTGCACAACTTGTTGAGTGCTTTATGTACTCACCCTTGCCAACAACAACATCACCAGATGAGGAGTCTACATCAATTCTGGAGGAGAAGTACTAGGAAGATATGAATGTTTAGGGCGCAAGCCTTGTCAGTTGCCTGTGGTATACTGAGGGGTTATCTACGTTTTCTTTCCGCTGCAGTTTAATTTGTTATTCAGCCTTATGAGGCATGCTCATGTAAGTTGACCATGAGGTCATACAACTAGTAATATTTAATATATGATGTCTTTCATAATACTTCCGCTATGTATGATTGTGATATTTACTGATGTTGAGCCTGTGTGCACTAGCATGATCCTGGACTAGTGTGGTATACACAGAGGGTCCGGATTTGCATAATGAATCTAAGCGTGAAGCAATTCAAGAGTCAGGCCGTATGCTTATGCGTCGGATATGCAAAGCACACCATATTAATATGAAGGCATGTGTCCATTCATATGAGGCCTATATGGGATCCCAAAATCCAGCAAGAGAACTGATAAGACCATGACGGCCCAGCAAGCCATGCTTCTATCTCAAGCCAAGACAAGGGCCCAACAACTTCTGATGCTCCAATCCCAGCCCAAGATCAAGCTCAATTCGTTCGCGAGTCCTGTTCGGCCCCCAAGACAGCACGTCAATAAAACAACCATATTTAGGTCATACGAAGTCCAATTGAGGCTTTGTTGGACTCTACGGAGAAGCCCACGATGAGAGATTTCCAACGGAAGTAGTTTCAGGTCCAAACTCCTTTTGGATCAACGGGAATCGTCAAATCAATATGACGAACAGAATCTGCCAGGTGCTGCGCCACCTCCACTTGGTCCCAAAGGCCTTGTACGACCTAGGGTTTCACGGCCACCCGTTGGCCACCTCCCTTGCCCTCTTCCTCATATATATTCAGTAGCCGTCGCTAGAATAGATAGGTTTTGCTTAGATTACAACTAGACACTTTGTCAGTTCTTCGCCGTTCATCGGTTTGTGGAACCCCAACTCGTGTGCTTAATATTATTCGCAATTTCAGATTGCATCTTCTACGTTCTTGCTTGTGTTCTCGATTGGCATGCAGGGATAAGCCTTCTTGGCGAGGTCAACCGTGTTTGTGCGTGGTTGATAACCAACGGAGCTGTGGTGTAGCGATTCCAGGATTCGAATCAGTTCTGATTGGAAGTCGGATCGTCGACGTCTAGTTCTCCACCAATCGACTTACCAGTACCTGTCGGAAGATCGGGCCACCGTTCCCATCAAGTGGTATCAGAGCTTCGGTTGCCTGATAAGTAATTCTTGTATCCCCACTTTTGTTTTGCCATCGTCCTAGAGTCCAGAAAAAAATTGCCCTACAAAAAGTTCTTCATCGGTTCCGCTGTCCTACAACCTCTTGTGCCTTTGCAATTTTCGTTTTTTAGTTTCGCTTGTTGAGTTTATGTCCATCGTCGTCGTCGTGTTGCTTGTTGGAGGTTGTGATCCTAGTTTCTAGTTGTCCTTTTCTGTTGCCCTAGTTCTTGTTTTGCACCATTAGTCATCCCACCACCGCCAACCCTAAAACCGAACTGTTTGCCATTGCCGCCGCTCTTATATTTTTTGCTCCGCAAGCCCTAGATAGGTTGCGAGCCGCCTTGTACCAATCACCCTGCACTGCTAGCCACCCTTGTTCACCTGCGATCCTATTGCTATTTTAGCCCTAACCGGAAGAAAGAAGTGAAGTCGTAGGCAATTGTGCAGTGTTCAGTAAAACTAGTATAACTTTTGCGTATGAACTCCGATTGGAGCGTACTTTTTTTTGTTTCGAAGAGGACAACGACGCGCATCTTAAAAGTTCATAGGTAATTGACCTATTTATGATCCTCAAAATCGTCTACTAAGACTGCGTTCCGAGCCTTGGAATGTTCCTGTGCTATTTTTGCCAATTTTTCGGTTATCTGTTTAACGTCTTCTCTTGTTCCAAAACGTGAGATTTTTTTGTTTTCCCTTTGAGTTAACAGAAAGAAAAGCAAAAGGCAAGTGCAAAAAAAAAGAGCCGCACTGAAAAAAAAATCAGAAAAAAAAGAAGCAAAAAGAGGGAAAGAGAAGCTGATAATCAGAATTGCTTGCATCTTTTGAGTCCTATGTGCTTTGATATATCCCTTGCTAGGTTGAACTAGTTCTAGGAACACGTTTAGGCCAGCAACTGTGACAAGTACGTTGGACATTTATTCAGCTTGCTAATCTGATTTCGATTTTGCTTATTCCTTGCTACTAAATATTACCTTCCGAGCTCCACATACTTCTTATCAGTTTAGGTTCTCCTTGCAATCGCTTCGCTCACGCCCTCACGGTATCACGAACCAGCCACCGGTTATACCACCTGCTGCTTTGGTAAGAACATTTGTAAGGGTGTGGTAAGACGCGTGAGAGTTTGTAATCCCACTGTCCAGTACCTAGTAGTTGATAGGGATAATACTTTGTGCTATCTTCTGTTTTCTACTAGTAATTGGAGGGGTACTGGAGGACCAAGACCGTAACACGAGCCCCGAGAGATGCTTCGAAAGATGAATGAGACTATGAACAAGCAAATTCAAAACAGGAAGAATGCACTTGATAAAAAAGAGCATAAGCACCAACCAAACATTAATTCATCTCCTTCTACTGGTAAAGGTAAGAATTTTCCAGTTCTTCCTTCTTATAACGGATTTGGTGTTGATGCTTATATTGATTGGGAAATAGAGGTAGATAAAATTCTTTCGCAATGTAACCTCTGTAATAAACGAAAAATTAAAGCTGCTGCTAGTGCTTTAACTCTAGTTCTCCACCAATCGACTTACCAGTACCTGTCGGAAGATCGGGCCACCGTTCCCATCAAGAACCAAGACGTCGAGTTGGTAATCGACGCCAGTATTTGTGCCAATTCCAACCAGTTGGAGTGCAGAACCATCCACCTTTACCTTCCAGTAGTTCGAGGTGTAGGGATTATATCTAGCGATTCTGATTAAGGGAGTAATAGAGTCTTATGTTGTGGGTTTGAGGTAGTAGTTAAGTCAGTCAGTTTGTAATATATATACTGATATATATATGTGATCTTTTGGTATTGTATGACTTTTTGTTCGAGAGTTCTCTTTGTGTTATCTTATGGATATCTCTCGCTAATATAACTTCGAAGTGAAAGTTTTCGATGAGATGATCTTTGGAGCAGCATGAGTATATACCTGTTGCTTATTAAAAACAACTACTATATATTTTATATTTATCAGTGCTAATAAAATAATTCCCGCTACTTTGCAGGATGCCAGTAACGCGATCCCTTAGTCATCTTTTGGAAAGTAAGGCTACCCCGAGACCCAATCTCAAAGGAATGTAATCCCGACTCCAGCTCAACCAAATCCAATGCATCCCTCAGCAAGAACCTCATCATCCCAACCCGATAATCGCGATAATCCTCCTCCTCCTCAAAATCAACCAAATCCAATTCCAGAAGATCAATTACCTGAACCCCCAACCATGGCTCAAGTACTCGCCATGATTGAGCAAAACCATCAAACTCAGACTATTCTTCTCCAGCAAATGGTTCAAAATACTACTAATATCGGCACAACCATTGCTAGATGTGGCAATGGAAATGCTCCCCATTACTCCAAGCTAAATGAGTTTCTTAAAACTCGACCACCCATCTTTTGTTCCACAACTGATCCATTGGAAGCTAACGACTGGCTTCGTTCAGTCGAGAGTAAATTGGCCATCGCACAATTCAATGACCAAGGGAATGTACTCTACGCATCCTACCAGCTGCAAGGAGCTGCCGCAGCTTGGTGGGAGAATTATCAAGCTATAATGCCTCCAAACCATGTTATCCCTTGGGAAGCTTTTAAGGAAGCTTTTCGCAAAACTCACATTCTATCTAGTTTGATGGAGTTTAAGAAAAGGGAATTCCAGGATCTTCTCCAAGGCAACATGACAGTGGTAGAGTATCTCCATCGCTTCAATTATTTGGCTCGATAAGCTCCCTCTGAAGTCACCACAGAAGAAAAAAGGGTTGAGCGTTTCAGGGAACATTTGAATGATGAAATTAAATGGACCCTTGAGGCCCATGATATCCATGATTTTCAAACTTTGGTGGACAAGGCCCTTCGAGTTGAGCAAGGCACTCGAACAATATCTGAGTCGCGAAAGCGAAAATGGATGGCCAAGAAGAATATGAGTGTTAATCCTTCTAAGCCACGATTTGGGCAATCATTCAATCCCAAATCTTCTGCTCCGCCATTTCAGCAAAGACGTCAAGGTCAACCACCTCGACCTCAAGCTTCCCGCCAGCAGCCTCTTGCTTGCTCCGCCAGTAATGTTGGCAAGTGGTCTTCGGGTGGCCAAAACCCGACGGCGAATGTAACCTGTTTCCACTGCGATGAGCAGGGGCATTATGCTAATAAATGTCCTAAGAAAAATTAAACTTGTTCACAATCCCAGGGAGGTCGGCAACGACCCCCAGGTCGCCCACAAGGATCTGTAGGACCACAACCTGTGAGGACGGCCCCTAATAATTTTCAAGGACCTACTCGTGGTCGCTTGCATCATGTGACTGTTGAGGATGCAAGCGAGGCACCTGACGTGGTGATAGGTACGTTGCTAGTCCACTCTATTCCAAATTTGGTGTTATTTGATTCTAGAGCTTCGCATTGTTTCATTTCCAAGAAATTTGTGGATCAAAATGAAATTCCTATTGATCTTTTGCCTTCTATCATGATAATATCTTCCCCTGGAGCCAAAATTAAAACTTTCAGTGTTTGCCCTAGAGTCAGCATTGAAATAAATGGAGTATTATTTTATGCTGATCTCATCGTTATCGAAACTCAAGGCTTAGATATAATTCCTGGTATGGATTGGTTATCCAAGCATAAAAACTGTATAGATTGTGCTAATCGATCCATATCCTTGCTAAGCCCAGAAGAAATTATGGTAGAGTTCTCATCCAACCCAGTCAAATCATCTTCCTAGTCGTTCCTTTGTTCTACCTCATTGAAAGAATTTTCTCAGGTACCTGTAGTCTGTGATTATCCTGATGTTTTTCCAAATGAGCTCCCAGGTTTACCTCCAGATAGAGACATGGAATTTGTTATCAATCTTATTCCTGGAATCGCTCCAATTTCTAAACGTCCTTATCGAATGGCCCCAACTGAACTGGTTGAACTTAAGAAGCAAATTAAAGAACAATTGGATAAAGGGTTCATTCATCCCAGTTCATCTCCTTGGGGAAGCCCAGTTCTGTTTGTTAACAAAAAATATGGTAGTCTACGCATATGCATAGATTATCGTGCTTTAAATGATGTCACCATCAAAAATAAATATCCTCTTCCTCGCATCGATGATCTATTTGATCAATTGAATAGTGCTCGAGTCTTTTCAAAGATTGACTTAAGACATGGGTATTACCAATTAAAAATCCGACCCTGTGATATTCCAAAAACTGCATTTACCACTCGATATGGTCTCTTTGAGTACGTCGTGATGTCCTTCGGACTGACCAATGCTCCCGCAAGCTTTATGTGCCTTATGAATAAGGTCTTTATGGAGTACTTGGACAAGTTCGTTGTGATATTCATCGATGATATTCTCATCTATTCCAAATCTGAAGAAGAACATGCGCAACATTTGCACATGGTTCTTGAGAATCTTCGAGTCAACCGACTATATGCCAAATTTGAAAAATGTGATTTTTGGCTGAAAGAAATTGCATTCCTTGGGCATATCCTTTCAGAAGGAGGAATTTCTGTTGACCCCAGTAAAATTCAAGCTGTTCAAGCCTGGGAACAACCCAAGTCTGTTCCTCAAATCCAAAGTTTTCTAGGTTTAGCGGGATACTATCGCCGCTTTATTGAAAACTTCTCCAAAATCGCTAGACCGATGAATCAGTTATTAAAGAAAGAAAAAAAGTTTGAATGGACACCCGAATGTGAATCAAGTTTTCAAGAATTGAAGAAAAGGCTAACTACAACACCTGTCCTTGTGTTGCCTGACGTCCATAAGAATTTTGACGTCTTCTGTGATGCATCATGACACGGTCTTGGATGCATGCTGATGCAAGAATCCAGAGCGATAGCATATGCTTCTCGGCAGCTCCGTCCCCATGAGCAAAACTATCCTACCCATGAGTTGGAATTAGCAGCTGTGGTTCATGCTCTAAAGATTTGGCGTCATTACCTCATTGTTAATCGATGCAATGTATACACTGATCATAAGAGCCTGAAATATTTCTTCAGTTAATCGGACTTGAACCTTAGACAGAGAAGATGGTTGGAGCTAATCAAGGACTATGATCTTAGCATTAATTACCACCCAGGTAAAGCTAATGTCGTAGCCGACGCCCTTAGTCGGAAACTCCACTGTATATCTAAATCTCGGATTTCACCGAACAATCTGAACTGTAAAATGAATTTCAAAAGCTTAATTTAGGAATTATTGAAAAAGGATTTATGGCCGCACTGGAAGAGCAACCAACCTTGAAATTCCAAATTAAAGCTGCCCAACTTGTTGATGAAGCCATCATCAAAATCAGAGAAGAGTGAAAGCAAGGCATTGACTCCGAATTCATGGAAGGATCTGATGACCTTCTTATGCATAAGAAACAAATTTATATTCCCAATGATTCCGAGCTTAAGAATTTGATCCTAAAATAAGCTCATGAATCACCTCTCTCAATCCATCCCGGATGTACAAAAATGTATCAAGATCTCCGGCAAGAATATTGGTGGCCTGTCATGAAAAAGGATATCGCAGCATATGTTGCAATTTGTGACGTATGCCGTCGAGTTAAAGCCGAACATCAACGTCCTGCTGGACTCCTTCAGCCTTTAAAAGTTCCTGAATGGAGATGGGATGATATCAGCTGGATTTCATCACTGGTTTGCCTAGGACCAGAAAAGGTCATGACTCTATTTGGGTGATCGTGGATCGATTAACTAAAGTAGCCCACTTTATACCTGTCAAAACTACTCATTCTGGAGATAAGCTTGCCGAACTATATTTGGAAAATATTGTTCGTTTGCATGGAGTCCCGAAGACCATTGTCTCTGATCGAGGATCCCAGTTTACATCCCGTTTCTGGGAAAGTTTGCATGGTCTTCTAGGGACTAACCTAAATTTCAGTACGGCTTATCATCTTCAGACAGACGGTCAAACAGAAAGGACTAATCAAAACCTGGAAGACATGTTGAGAGCCTCTGTACTATCTTACAGTGCTAATTGGGAAAAGAGTTTAGCATTCGCTGAATTCTCATATAATAACAGTTTCCAAGCCAGTCTCAAAATGTCACCTTTTGAGGCACTGTATGGAAGAAAGTGTAGAACGCCTCTCTTTTGGTCTGATGTAGGTGAAAGAAAGTTCTTCGGACCAGATCTCATCCAAGAAATTGAAGAGCAAGTGGATATGATCAGAAGTCGATTAAAAGAGGCCCAATCTCGGCAAAAGAGTTACGCCGACAATCGTCGACGTGAACTCAGCTTCGAAGTCGGTGATCATGTCTACCTAAAAGTCTCACCTCTCCGCGGAGTCTGCCGTTTTCACGTCCGTGGGAAGCTACCCCCTCGATATATTGGTCCATATAAAATCCTTGGGAAAATGGGTGAGATGGCTTACAAATTGGAATTGCCACCCCAATTATCTGAAGTGCATGCTGTTTTCCACGTGTCCCATCTCAAAAAGTGCCTTCGTGTTCCTATTGAACTTACAAATCTGGAAAACATTGATCTTCAACCCGATCTATCCTATCGTGAGCATACAATCCGCATTCTTGAGGAGGCAGAACGCCACACAAGAAATAAGTCCCACCAGATTCTAATAGTCCAATGGAGTAACCATTCTGAAGACGAAGCCACATGGGAACATGAAGGTCAACTAAGGAAGGAATTTTCGGACTTCTTCTAGCTGTTGCCAAATCTCTAGGATGAGATTTTTGTAAGGGGGTAGGTTTGTAACATCCTGAAAAATGAGTAATAATAATAAATTAAATAATATATTTGAATAAGTTTTAATTTGTATTTCCCTGGGTTTTTCTGAATTTTTATGAGTTTTCTTGATTTATTTGATTATTGCTTAAAGAGAAAATTCCTTTTTCTAATCAACCAACCATTACTTAAGTAATAAGAAAAGATTTGTAAAAAAACAAAATAATAAAAAAATCCTTGTAAAATTTGTGGAACTATCCAGAAAACAAAATATAATTTTAATGTCATGCCAAAATATTAAATGATGAAAAGAAAGGTAATTTAATGAATCAAGACTAGCAATAGTAAAAATATCAGGAATTAAATGTTCATAATTTAGATGTGAAAAGTTTTATATTATCTTCTCCCTGAATATAGTCATCTGTAGTAAAAATATCAGGAGATAATCCTTAGGTTTGATATTTATAAAAATTCAAAAACTGAATAGTTAAAAATCTGGAAACTTCAATGTCAGAATTTTATTAAATAAAATGTTAATAATATGAAGATGAAAATTTTACATGAGTTTAATGTGCCCATAAGGAACCTGGATAAAAAGGTTCTAAATTTTTTAATAAGATATATGTACCTAAATAAATGTAAAACAAAATACATATATTTGTGCACAATGCGTTGTCAGAATTTTTGTAAATTCTACAGGCGTCCAATAGATCTGAAATTTTTATGGTAGGTTCTAAACTATCTTAGGTACATCAATAAATTCCCCATTAATTTACTGATTATATTGAAAATGGATTCAGTGAACCCGATTTGGCCTTCTTGTAGATCAAACCAGAGTTTCCTTCTCTCACTCTGCCGCGCGGGCCCGATTCACTGTGTGGTCCCACCTGTCAGCCGCAGACACCGCCTTCTTCCTCCCCTCTCATAGCTGAGCTCGCGTGTGACCGGAGCCACTTCGCTGGCTGTAGCATCGCCACCGTGGCAGTTCCTGAGGAAACCGCCTCATTACTAGCTTGCCACACCATGTCCTTGCTCTGATTTTTCACAGAATGGCCCATTCCTTCTCCTGTTCTAGCGCCGCAAAACTCAGCTGAGTTCACACCATGTGTAAGCTTCTCTACAACGTCTCCCCTGGCCTATAAATACTGGAACAAGATCGCTAGAGACCATGCTTCAAAACCCCTCAAGTTTCATTCGCTCTACTTCACCACACATCGCCAATTTCGCGTTTTCCTGAATCGGCCGAAGAACCCTAGCTTTCAGTTTGTGATCGATTAAAGGTGGTCCAAGCAACCAATCTTCAAATGTTTTCTGTTATAGCATCCCTAGCTCACAAGCATAAAAACCCTCTATTATTTTCAGGAAATTATGACCGGAGCTCTGCCGCCAGTACGTCCCCTTCTTCTCCGCAACCGGCGATAGGTGGTGAGCTAATCCGACCCTTCTCTAAGCTTCCGTTTGGCAAAAATGAAACCACTGGAACCCATAGATGCTACAAACGGAACCCATTCCATCGGGGATGCCCTCTGTTATCGGCACGGCTCGCTGCATATCCACGGTGGTGAGATGGTTCGACTAGTTACCGGTAAGAATGGGTACCACCATTAGATGCGCAAAAGTGTGCTGATGCTAACCGTGCCCTCGGCCGGACCGGAGCATCACCGGATCCTCGCCGGTGGTGAGCTCTAGCTCGCACCCTGTTCGGTCTCACTGACAGGCGGGCCCGAGATGTCAGCGGCTCAGTCGGATTTGAACAGCTCTGTTGGCGCGAAGCAAAAGATGTTTTCGGGATTCCGAAAACATATTTTGCAATTTTTCTTTATTCTCAGAACTAGTTCAAATTCACACTTGAATATATTTCGCATTTTAAATCCAAATGAGATGAAACCAATTTCTAAATTCGTCAAAAATCAAGAGCTTCCAGAATATACAAAAATATTTTGAAAAGCTATTATGGAAAAATGTTTTAATACAAAGGTGAATAGTAGATATGAAAATAGACTAAATGTAGAAACTTTGCAAGTAAAGTTGAAATTGTATGGAAACAATTCTGCTATGATCCTCATTCTACTAGGAACCCATGCATATAAAAATATTTGGTTAACTAGTTATTTTAGGTCTTTTCTATTGAAATCAAATATTGTTAGTTTTATTATGTAATAATAAATAAACTAATAAGAAAAGAATTTCAAGAAATTGCTAAACATATTTCCTTTTTAGCATAATAGCAGTATAATGTTAGGCTAGGTAAAAATATTAATCAATCAATGATTTATGCAAATAGGATGTGTTTTAGTATGAAGAGCATAATCAGCATATGCATTTGTATATATATATATGTATGTATGTGTTCTTGCAAGTCCATACCTGAATCTAAAAATTAGTTCATGGAGATGTGGTAAATAACTTAATGTGTCACGCCTACATAATAAAATGGCTGCAAGAAGTTTGGTGAAAAATGCTTAATTCAAAAGTCTTTAAATACATTGCTTTGTATCTGAATCGTATTAACAACATACTATTTTATGGTATCACCATAAGACAAATCTTTCTACAAATAATTTTACCATCTAGAACTCGTTAAAATAAAATGAATAATTCACATGAAGCAAGAAATTCTTAATATCTTTTAGTCCAATAGCAGTGAAGGTAACCACCAATGAAAAGACAGGATAATCGCATAAACATCAATCAAAATCTTACCAATAAATACTCATGGTTCTCTAAATAAGCTTTTATTTGTATTTTCTATCTGTCTTCTTTTGCCCTTATGTTGGTTCACTATCTATTGTATGTTATTCTTGATGATCGACGAGTAGATTCCGACGAGCCTGAATTAGTAGACGACGACCTCGCCGACGATCCGGACTTTATTCCCGATGGCGACTAGCAAGGCAAGCACCCCCTTGACCATTTTGATCCTATTATTTCAAATACTTACTTTCAATATTTACAAAGCTATTATGTATGCGCGTACTTATCATAAAAATGCTAAGTTTGAATATTGGTAGATATACCTAATATTTCATGGAACTTCCTTGATAAGTATGGATATGTGAACCTTGATAACCATAGAAAAAGGGTAGACATTACATAATGTCAAATTGGGTATATACGATTAATAATCATTCTTAGCCATGCTCATTTAGCAACGGAGTAGATGATCAAATCAAACCGCTTCTTGGGAATTTGAAATGTTGGAATTGCTAAGTGCCAATTGTTGATATTTTGACTAAAAACTCAAAATAAAACTATATTTTAGATGCGGGCAATTATTGGCAATAGCCGGTTGTGCAAGGGCTAGACTTGTACGTAGTGTAGGGGGAGATTATTGCCTGTGTCGGATTAAGGACTAAGCTATGGGTTATTTTTAAGCCAAGAAAATCATACAACCATGAGTACTGGTGTGGGACAGCCTTAACCTATTAAGTTGCTTAGGTCTGGCTTTGCACATTGGTAGGCGGGAGAAAGTATGAGCACTCCTTTCTAGGTTTGCTTATGAGGGGCTTCCACACTTCATTGTGGGTAAATGCATATCGGTATAACGGTGTACGTCTTGGTATGGGAAGAAACCCTTATCGCAGGGAATTGCTGCATGTATTACCACTTTAAATGACAGGGATACACTGTCATGTTTCTTCTCCATAACAAGGATTTAACGTCATCGGGCTGGTTGTAAAGCTAGGTCTATGTAATGTAACGGTAATGTTATGATCTCTCTGCGGCACACCAAAGGAAGTGTGCTAATAGCTTGCACAAAGAGCTGATAATTTCTTGTGGGTAAAGCTGTACACCTCTTTAGAGTGTAAATCTAATTAATTAGCTGCGCCTACGGTTAAAGGCACTTGGTAAAGTCATCACATGGTTAGAGTTTTTATATTTCCAAAATGATTTGATGGGGAAATGCTGTTTTGGAATATACTTCATGTCATAGGATGATTTGGGAATGGATTGGATCAGTCGGGTAGACATGTTGGTATTAAATATAAAAAATGGGGCCCTTACAAGTTGGTATCAGAGCCATGCAGACTGTAGGAAAACCTTAGTTAGCCTGGCTACTAGTCAAAAGAAAATTTAATAAGTTTAAGAACTAGAGCTTAATTTATAAATATATCTTTACTAATACTTCTCTTTATTACCTTAACTATCTGTTAATCCTTCTTATCTACTCTAGATTGAAAAATTCTAAATCTTCTCTTTGTTTAAAACAGATGGATATTATCCTATGCTATGAGTCGAATGCTCATGAGGAGACAGGAATTAAGGGAGTACTAGCCAAAATGTTGGATGTGGCACAATATACCGAGAATCCTCGCTATATGGTGTATTGCGTGGTCCTCAGTTCCTCTACAGTCGTGTATGCAGCCCGACTGCATATTCCTGCTCGCGCTTCGTATGATGAAGGGGAGCGTAATTTCGAACGCTATGGCTCAACTATGGATGTTGCCATGAGTGATGCTGCTTACACCGCTGTTGTCCGCCTGGACCATGCTCTCCCAGAATTGCATTCGGCATATCGCTTGTATCCCTCTCGATCGCCACTTGGAGACACCTCCTACCCAGATCCTTCGGGCATTCACCTGTATAGACCACACACCTTGGTAGAGTTTAGTAATTCTGCTGATGAGCATCATCGCCGCGTATGTTGCTAAATGTGACATATGTCAGCGAGTCCAAGCCGAACATCAACACCCAGCCAGACTCCTTCAACCCTTACAAATCCCTGAATGGAAATGGGATGATATCAGTATGGATTTTATTAATGGTTTTTCCAAAACTCAAAAGGGACACAATTCTATTTGCGTTATTGTGGATTGGTTAACTAAAGTTGCTCATTTTATACCGGTCAAAACCACACACCCGGGAGATAAACTCGCCAAGCTATATATGGATAACATTGTGCTTTTGCATGGTGTTCAAAAAACAATCATTTTCGATCACGGTTCTCAACTCACTTCTCGATTCTGGGAAACTCTACATAGCCTTTTGGGGACCAAGCTAAATTTCAGCACAGTTTACCATCCTCAAACAAATGGGCAAACTGGACAAACACATCAAATTCTTGAAGATATGTTAAGAGCCTGTGTGCTATATAGCACCAATTGGTAGAAATGTTTGGCGTTCGCCGAATTCTCTTACAATATAGTTTTCAAACAAGTCTCCAAATGTCGCCATTTGAAGCACTTTATGGGAGAAAGTGCAGAACTCCTCACTTTTGGTCCGAAGTGGGTGAAAGACAATTCTTCAGCCCAGACCTTATTCAAGAAGCTCAAGAACATGTAGATGCAATCAAAAACCGACTCAAAGGAGCACAGTCTCGTCAAAAGAGTTACCCCGATAATCATCGATGTGACCTAAGCTTTGAAGTTGATGATTATGTCTATTTGAAATTCTCACAACTTCGTGGTGTCCATCGATTTCAAATACGAGGAAAATTGGCTCCTCGATATATTGGGCCATATCGCATCCTTGAAAAGAAAGGTGAGATGGCGTACAAATTGGAATTGCCACCTCAGCTGTCTGATATCCACGATGTCTTCCATGTGTCGCAACTCAAGAGTGTCTTCGTATTCCCACCGAACTCAGTCAATTGGAAGAAATTGACCTCCAACCTGATTTGATCTATCGAGAGCATCCAGTCCGAATTTTAGAAGAAGATGAGCGTCACACTCGGAATTAGCCACACAAGATGCTGAAAGTTCATTGGAGCAACCATACCGAAGATGAAGCGACATGGGAATGAGAAGATGGCCTTAGAGAAGAATTCCCCAATTTCTTTTAGACCTGACAAATCTCGAGGATGAGATTTTTGTAAGGGGGGTTGATTTGTAACATCCAAAAAATGTAAATTAAATAAAATGTGAAATACTCTTAAGAAAGAGTGAAATAACTGATTGGATCAATGTCAGAATTTAATAAAAATTTTCTAGAGCTGATCATCTCCTGAAAATTTTATGGACACCTTAAATATTCATGGAGTTATCTAGAATTTTTTTAAAATAAAGTAGACTTAGTTTGAATCATCATAAAAATCAAAACCTGAAAATGAATAAATGTAACAATCACATTGTCTGAATTGTTAAAAATTACATGAGCCAAATTAAGAGCTAAATTTTTTCAAAATGGTAAAATATGTCTCCAGATCATGTACAAAAATTTTCAAAGAGTTTAGCCATGATTTGGCTCATCATAGAATGTAAATAGTGTGGCTTGTCCAGCATAGAGAGTAAGTCGGTTTACTCATTTTCTACCACTATAAATAGTGTGGCATGTCCAGCCGGCCCTGGTTCCTCCTACTGTGTGCCCCATTCCTCCCTGCCTTCATCCTCCCTGTGCAGTGTTGGTGGCTTCCCCGAGCTCCTCTCCTTCTTGCTTAGCCCAAGAGGGTTCTTCCCCAACCGCCCCTCTCCCTTCCCCTCCTCCCTATGTTGCACCTCCAGTTGTCCCAGTTTTCTTTCATGTGGCCTAGCCCAGTGCTGCCCTGGGTGGAGGTTGGAGGAGAGGAGGAGCGTGGATCACGTGATCCACAGGGAACAAACCGCCGTCGTCGTTGACCATCAATTCCTCTAGGGGAAGGTAAATTTTTAAGTTGTTCGGGTTGTTTTACTTCTGAAAATTCGAGATATCTTGGTAGTTTCCCGTGTTAGGACTAAGACCGAGTTGTTGTGGGATGATCTGACTACAATCTTAGGGTTGAATTTTGAGGTACTTTTGTTTAGTTTTAGATGTGTTGGATGTTGTGAAAATTGTAGATTATTGTGTTAATTTTCATTACAGATCAAGAATACGAAATTTCGTTAAGGGGTTTAAGACTTATGGCCTGCTGAAGCTTGCTGTCCAGAATCTGATTTTTTGCTGGCCGCAGTCATGGTAAATTGCAGATTAGGGAAGTTTAGGGGCCGAATTAAATTATTTCAATAACTACAGAAAGCTAGGAAATTTCCTGTAGATTCCAGAAATATCATCGTTCGCTTAATTTAGAGTTTTATAAAATTATTTATGAGGTTTTGAAGTCTGCTGTCCAATATATTGACTGAACAGTCTTCAAAGTCGAATTCGACAGGTTAGATGACTTAATGGAAAAAATGGATAACTAGAAAATGGTAGATAATTTCGTGTAGATTTCATAAAATCTATGGTTTCTTAAGTTTGGGCTCTAGAGGTAGAATTTATGGTGTTTTGGCCACCGGGACAGCAAGGGATGGGTCTGTCCCATGTGTGAGAATGGTTGAAAATCGGGTGGCGTGTAGGTGTGAGGTCGTTATATTAGTTGTTTGAATGGTTGTTGCATGATTTCTTTTGAGACGAATGCATTTATATATTTATTGCAGGAGGTGTGACTTCAGGAGTGGCTTCGACCTCACGCCACTCTGCTTCACGTGGTAAAGAGGCTAGTACATCATATAACGATGATGAGATGTTATTAATCGATATTTCAATGGCTAATTGACTTCTTGCTTTCCTATATGTATGTTATCGATTATTGTTATTGTTTGTGCTCATTATATGTTGTGATTATGTTAATGATGGAAAGAATGAAACATGGTATAATTCATGTCATTTGCATATGTGTATTTAGGATGGAAGAGGTGACCCGTGTGGGCCTCTGTGTCCCACTTGTGGTCGGCACAAAAGTCTTATTGCTGTAGGCCCCTCCACAGGATGTGAATGGGAGTAAGACCTACTTCGTAGGCCCCTCCGCTGGGATGTAATGGAATGAGAGTGTGACATCGACGGGTGTGCACTCTGCTAAACCGGTTTAAGCAAATAGAAAAAGAGATGCATTTGAGTATGAAAGCATATTGCATTGCATTGTATTACTAATGATGATCGATGACCAATGTTATAATGGGTTAAGTCATTGAGTTGTGAACAGGGTTCCAAAATTCGGCAAATTTTGGCGAAATTTCGGATTTCGGACCACCCCGAATTCTAAAGTACCCGACGGAAATTGTTTTTAAAAAAATGCGAATTTGCTACAGTAACCCCGAAATTTTGGATTTTTTGGGCCAAATTTCACCGAAATTTCATGTTTTTTGGCCGGTTTTGAAACTTTTAGGGGCGGATTTGACCGGATTTGGTCCAATAACCCTTAGGAAAGTCATCTCCTATGAAAATTTGTTGAAAAACTGAATTTTTTTAAATATTTGAAAATTTTGGCAGAAACACTGTTAGATTTTTATAAAATTGTGAAAGCTTGATAATAATATTAAACATTTATGGTACTATCCTTAGTAGATTAGGATCATGAATAAAAAATTTCAAAATAATTTAACTTAATTTTTTATCTTTAAAAAATCAAAAACAGAATGAACATAATTGGGACAGTTATATTGTCAGAATTTTATAAATTTTCTTGAGTGTGTTTATGATCTAATTTTATTGAGTGTGTTTATGACCTAATTTTATTTAAATGTTTCAAAAAATTTAAACTTTGTTTGTTTGGTCAATCAAATCTATGTAAGCATTAAACTTTGTTTGTTATATTATATTTCAAAAATCAAAAAGAAAAGAACATAAATGGTACTGTACCTTGTAAGAATTTTATAAATTCACTGGCTGTGATCATGAATCAAAAGTTTTATGGGATATTAATAACTTCCTTATCACCATTCTGTAAGATTTTCAAAATTTTTTATGGTTTACATAATTTTTCATTTTGTTCAAGTTTACCGGTAAGCCTTTTAACAGGGCAGTAGTACTGTTCGAATTTTTAAACATTAATACAGTTTGATCATCATATGAAAATATTATGAGAGCATTATAGATACATCATAACCTTGCACAAAAAATTTCAACAGTTTCTAACTTCATTTGTACCATTTTCCATTCGAATCAAACTTGTCGGTCAGTGTTCTATCATGACAGTGCCACTCTACGAATTTCTAAAAATTCCTCACATGTGATAATCAGCTGAAATTTTGGTGAGAAAATTATTTATAGATCATAACCATGCAAAAAAAATTTCAACAGTTTATAACTTTATTTGTACCATTTTCCATTCGGATCAAACTTGTCGGTCAGTGTTTTATCAAGACAGTACCACTCTCCGAATTTTTTAAAATTCCTCATATGTGATAATCAGCTGAAATTTTTGTGAGAATATTATAAATGTGTCAGGAACCTCCAAAAAAAAGTTCAAAATTTTTCGATAAAGTTTAGACCACTTTTCAGCCAGTGAAAAAACACAAAATTTCCGGTTTTTTCGCCGAATTTCGGATTTTTATTTCCGGAATGGACCGGATTTGAATTTTCAAATTCAAATTTCGTCCGAAATATTTCTGAAATTTCGCTGAAATTTCGTTATCCGGCCAGGGACGAAATTTATTCCGAAACCGAAATTTGAAACCTTGGTTGTGAACTCATCGAAAGATGATCATAGAGTAGAATTTGACAAATGGATATGTTATTATTGTTTTTTGTACTTGCTGATTTTAAATAAGAAAGATGGTTATGTTACTGTTTTAAATGTGTTAAATGGTTATGATATTGTTCTATGATATACTTTGCTGAGTCTTGGACTCACGTTTGTTTATCTAATGTTTTAGGTACAATGAGGCCGGCATGCATGGAAATGGGTAGTAGCACATTCATGACTAATGTTACCGTACTATCCTCATAATGATGTTTAGCTTTAGGTCCGTGATGAGGATAGTACGGGGTATTAGAGTGGGCTTTAGGTCCGTGATGTATGAAAAGTAGCAAATTACTCTAGAGTGAACTAAAATTTTGATTTCGAAAAATTAGAAACAAGGTTTAGGTATATACTCTTTAAAATTTTGTCATAGGGCAATAAACATAATATTCATATAGGTTGGTTAACTAACTTAAATCTTGACACACTCTAGTGCACATTAGACAGGGTATGGGTAATCATTACATTACGCTTTAATGTTTTATTTGAGCTTTGATAAAGAATGTTGAATATGATGATGAATGATATTATGATGACGCATATTGCTATTATATTGAAAGAGTTGGTTGAATAATTTTGTTTATGTGAAATAGTGGTGCGAAGGGTTTCGGATATGTTCTTTTGGGTGGTGGTAAGTCCTATGTTTGGGTGTGGCCGCGTAGAGCCACCACTGAAGGATTAGGATCCTCTCGTAGGGGAGAGTTGTCATCAATTATGTTATAGATTGGGCAGTTTGTTGAGAAGGTTGCTTTCGTTATTTCATTGATGGTCGAGATAGAAATTTTTTTTAGTGATGAGTCTTTATTGGTTGCTATTACTACTATTTTGGTGATTAGTTTTTGTTGGTTATCGTTGCTCGCTTTGAGAAAGAAAATTATTGCCTATTTCGTATGTTTATCATTCTCCCTATTTAAGAGAAGTTATTGAAGTTCTTGTGCAAGACTTAAATTGTGTGGATTTAAGTTTTATGACGTTACCAGAAAAGGATTATTTGACCGCTTGTTTTTTCCTTTTGTGATACATATTCTTGAAACCATCTTCCTTTGTGGAAGTTTTAAATTTTTAAACTTGTTTTGGACAACTTTTGCATGTCAGAGTTTGGGTCTTGCCATCTTGTGATTTAAGAGTCGAGTTCCTTTGTGAAATATGGTTGGATTTTCTGGAAAGAAAAAAATGTTGTAAATAACGAATGTAATCATTTGACCAAAATAAATGGACAATAGTAAGAAGTATTATTTAACATGTTATTTAGAATGTAATTGTGTGACATATAGAATGAAGTATTTCTATAGTAACTTGTGAGTTGAATCAATTAATTGTTATTGTTATCTTTAGTTTAAAATTAAATAAATTTCTATTGTCATAGATTATTCTATAGTGAGTAATAATTAATTGTGTTTGTTCATGCTTAGGAACCGTTGCTTTACTTAAAAATTGGGGTCACACCCTATTATTTCAAGGGTAGGTGACCAACGAGAATGTTTAAAACTTTAAACCTTGATGCGTAGGTAGAACATTGAGATAATGTAAAGTATTAATACTGTTAAGTTAAATTGGTTGGTTGTTTAAAGACTTTCTAATATAAGGTGTTGGTAGAGGGATTTAATTACATTGGTAGATGACCATCAAGTGATTGTTGATTAGAGTCATTTTTTAGGTCACTTTGAACTATTGAAATAATTGGAAGTATGAAATCATGTTCCTTTGATGCTAGTACAATTCGCGATTGAAAAGGTATAGAATTTTTTGTTTGATGAAATTTTTAGGTCAATGTGATGGTGTAAAGTACTGGAGTTTGTTGGACTTTGTTTCTTATAGACAATTTAATATTGTGTATCAACGGAATGACTTAATCAATGTTAAAATCAAATAATGAGGAAACATAGAATTATTGTCATAGTTTATGGTTTTATCCTTAGCAAATGACTATCTTAGATCCATTCTTATGAAATATGTTTCGTAGAGATAATATTTAATTGAGTCATTTATTGATTGAATAAGTTTTTTTAATATTGAGATGTTGACTTATGGGTTGTATGAATTTATATGTTGATCATGCTGAAATTTTTGTCGAAACGATATGTCTTAAACTTGGAATATGAAGTTGTGTGATTGATGGCTCGTTATGGTTTGTAGACCAAAAGAAAATATTAATGCACTATGCTATGCTGAATTAATTATCAGGTTGAATGTGCTTAAAATATTGACATGTTTCTCTTTGTTGATTATCATAAGATAGACTTGGTTTGATGTTAATGTAGCCTCTTACGATTTAATGGTCAGTGCTGATCATGATGAGGTAGACTTGGTTTGATGTGTTATGATATGTATTATCAATTTTTGTTATAATTATTGGAGATCGTAATTAAAGGAAGAATTTGTTTTGTGAATTATGTTAAATCCTGATGGGGTTTCCTAACAGGCAAATTGTGAATATTAAAACTTTTACTAGTAAGCATATTAGAATACTAGAGATGGTGGGATTTGTGGTGAATCTTGTTTTAAAGGTATATGGATTCAATTGTTCATATGGTCTTTTGTATGAATGTCTTTTGCTAAGGCATTCTGTATTATGTGCATTAGATCTTTCCTAGATTAGTGGTAATGTTGCCAAACGGTAGAGTTAACTTTGAGCTTTGAAAATGAGGATGAAATAAAGAATAACTATGAAGTAATCTATTGATGGTTTTTGGAATGCTTTGTTTCATTGATCAACGCCATTCATTTGTCTTTGCTAAGAAATTTAGCTTAAGATATGATTATAGAATCTTCCCTCAAAGGGTGTATGATTTGGATTGTTCTTTTAGCATACAAAAATGAGGTATCTTTGGTATTACAAGTTAAGGAAACAATAAAACATAATGTAATGTTTGGAAGTTCTGATTGGAAATATTTGTATCTCTAGTTCGACTAGAGTTATATTTATTTAAAATGTGCACATTATTTGAGAATATTTCTTAAAGGTGATCCTTATGATTGTATCACAAGTGATTTGTGCTGGTGAAGTGGTTTTATATTGGGAAATGTGTTTCCCTTTCTCTTGAGAGAAAAATGGAGGTTGTGTGGAAGTGGATTGATTCCAAGATCGGTTTCTCTTTTCGAAATGATTAGTTTTGGTAAAAGTGAGATGATTTATTTTGGTAAAAATGATATGCATCTATAAAAGATTTATGCGGTGTTTTTCTTTTAAATTAAGTTTATCCCCTATGTGAATTTTAGCACCTTGGTTTTAAGGTGATGAAGTGGTTTATATTGATAAAGAGAATCAAGATTTTCTTTGCATTCTGGCATGGGGAAAGAAAGGGAATGATCATTGGTTTTTGTTGAGTACAATAAAGGATTGTATTCTTTGACCTTGTTCGTTGAGTGAAAGAATGTGGAGCGAGACCTTTCTAGAAATAGAAGCCAAGTGTCGGTTGGTAACGACCTAAGATCCTAGCATTCGCTAGTTGTTGGTCTTTGATAGTTTTTGAGTGGTGAGTAATGGGGGTTTTCACGTGTCTTAGTCTAGAATTTCAAGAAAAGATCGACTAGCTGTTTTGTTACTTGGTGGTGCTTGTTTAAGCTTTAAAAGTGGACCACGAGGAAGTTGGGTGTAATTAAATTACCATTTTTGTAGTGTGTCTGAATATTTGGTTACGTTGGATGTAGCTATTGCTATGACATTTTGAAGTGAATTGTTCTGTTGTGAACATTTTTCTTGGGTAGTTATCCCTTGGAGCGAGGTAGGCCTGGAAGAATATTGAGTAAAATTTTATATTGTTAAATTGTGGTGAAAAAAGAAATTGTGCCATAGTGGGCTATTCCTGGTAATGGTCTGGGTGTTGAAAGGTCAACCTTTTGGGAGAGATGAGAACCTGTGTTTTGGTTTGTGGGGGTACAAGTTTGGAACCCCGGGAGTTCAAACTGATGGTATTGGTTTTGGTGAGAAATGGTTTAGAGGTGTGTTAGAGTGAAGTGTCTCGTGTTGTCCTTGTTGTCTTGAGTTCGACGAATCGTGGTACAGAGGTTGAGAGTGGAAAGTAGTGTTACGCGATTATAAGTCGAAGAGGGTAATTGGAGTCTCACTTGTGTGAGAAGTATCCTGAGTTGTTTAGGTCAAGTTTGTGAAGAGGTGAAGTCCGTTGTTGATTTTGATTTACATCTAGTTTTTGTGCTAAGAATTCGGGGTCAAATTCTGTTAGGGGGGGGGGAGAGAATGTAATATCTCATAAAAATTTCTAGGTTGAGAATAAGTCTGTCAGGGGTTGGGCAGGACTGGCAGGCTGTTTTTGGCCTCGAGGGACTGTTTCTGGGCCTTCTGAGGTGGGTTTTGGCCCAAGACGGAGGTGTTTTTTTGACCAAACCCTAGCCCATCCCCTCCCATTCTCCCCCTTGGCTGCACCACCTCCTCCCCTCAGCCCCAAACATCCCAGTCGCCCCTGGTTCCTCCTGCTGTGCACCCCTTCCTCCCTGCCTTCATCCTCCCTACGTAGCCTTGGTAGCTTCCCCCGGCGCGTCTCCTTCCTGTGCAGCCCTAGAGGGTTCTTCCCCAGCCGCCCCTCTCCCTTCCCCTTCCCCTTACACTCCTCCCTGTGCTGCACCTCCAGCTGCCCTGGTTTTCTTTTGTGCGGCCTTGCCCTGTGCTACCCTTGGTGGAGGATTGGAAGAGAGGAGGAGCGTGGATCACATGATCCATGGGGAAGGAACCACCGTCGTCATTGGCCATCAATTCCTCTAGAGGAATGTAAATTTTTGGGTTGTTTGGGGTGGTTTTACTTCTGAAATTTCGAGATATCATGGTAATTTCCTGTGTTAGGGCGGAGATCGAGTTATTGTGGGCAGATCAGTACTCAAGCAAATCTGATTGTAATCTTAGGGTTGAATTTTGAGGTACTTTTGGTTAGTTTCAGAGGGGTTGGATGTTGTGAAAATTGTAGATTATTGTCTTGAGTTTCATTAGAGATTAAGAACATGAAATTTGGATAAGCAGTTTAAGAGTTATGGCCTTTTGAAGCCTGCTGTCCAGAATCTGATTTTTTGCTGGACGCAGTCATGGTAAATTGCAGATTAGGGCAGTTTAGGGGCAGAATTAAATTATTTCAGTAACTATAGGAAGCTAGGAAATTTCCTTTAGATTCCAGAAATATCATCATTTGCTTAATTTGGAGTTCTATAAAAATATTTAAGAGGTTTTAAAATCTGCTGTCCACTATGTTGATAGAACAGTCTTCGAAATCGAATTCGAGAGGTTAGATGACTTAATGGAAAAAATGGATAACTAGAAAATAGTAGATAATTACCTGTAGATTTCATAAAATCTATGGTTTCTTAAGTTTGTGCTCTAGAGGTATAATTTATGGTGTTTTGGCCACCGGGACAGCAAGGGGTGAGTCTGTCCCATGAGTGAGAAACGTTGAAAATCGGGTGGCGTGTTAAGTGTGAGGTCATTATGTTTGTTGTTTGAATGGTTGTTGCATGATTTGTTTTGAGATTAATGCATTCATATAATTATTGTAGGAGGTGTGACTTCGGGAGTGGCTTCGACCTCACGCCACTCCGCTTCACATGGTAAAGAGGCAAGTACATCGCATAACGATGATGAGATGTCTTGAATCGATATTTAAATAGCTAATTGACATCTTGTTGTCCTATCTGTAGGTTATCCATTATTGTCATTGCTTTTGCTCATGATATGTTGCGATTATGTTAATGATGGAAATAATGAAACATAGTATAATTCATGTCATTTGCATATGTGCATTCATGATGGAAGAGGTGACCCGTATGGGTCTTTGTGTCCCACTTGTGTTGGGCACAAAAGTCTTACTGTGGTAGGCCCCTTCACAGGACATGGATGGGAGTAAGACCTACTTCATAGGCCCCTCCACTAGGATGAAAGGGAATGCGAGTGTGACATCGACTGGTGTGCACTCAGCTATACCGGTATAAGCAAAGAGAAAAAGAGATGCATTTGAGCATGAAATCATATTGCATTGCATTACTAATGGTGATTGATGACCAATGTGATAATGGGTTAAGTCATTGAGTTGTGGACTCATCCAAAGAGTATCAAAGAGTGGAATTTGACAAATGGATATGTTATTATTGTTTTTTGTACTTGCTGATTTTAAATAAGAAAGATGGTTACGTTTTTATTTTAAATGTGTTAAATGGTTATGATATTGTTGTATGATATACTTTGCTAAGTCTTGGACTCACATTTGTTCATCTAATGTTTTAGGTACAATGAGGCTGGCATGCATGAAAAGGGGTAGTAGCACATTCATGACCAATGTTACCACACTAGCCTCATATTGATGTTTAGATTTTGATCATGCTTAACTCATTGATTTAATTAGGTAGATTCAGTCATGGGATAATTTTAGTGTAACAAATCTTGTGTGAAGTTTATTGGTTATGCTGTTGTTAAGTAAGGTGGTGGCGTTCGGCAATGACTTTATAATTAAAACTTGTGGTTTATGTTTTTTTCATGAGACAAACAAATTTATATTTAGTGTTATTACCTTTTATTGTCTTTCCTTATGACTATCCTTTAGTTGGTGTTTAGTGATTAATTAGAAAGCTTATGATGTTGCTGAAATTTAGTGTGGTTTTTGCCTATTTATTTGTTAGAAATGCTTATGGTAGTAACATTTAGGCCACATGGAGTGCTGTGGTGTTACAAAACCGTGACCCTGTTCCCATCTCGGCCAAACTCACAAATGTTGTTGCCACCTCCTTTCCCTTCTATAAAAGGCCAGCCAAAGCCTCTCATAGCACATACCCATACCCCTCCTGGAACACTGAAGCCAAACTTGACACCATTAGCCTCTTCTTCTGCCATTGCCGCCGAACACCCAAAAAGGGGGAGCAAACTTGGTCAAGGTGATCTGGTGAGCATTTTTCAAATTGCTTAATCCCACAGCATTCTAGTGCACCCCTGAGCTCTAATCGATCTTCATTTTCAGCCCCAAGAGACTGTAGCACCGTCGCAATGCCATACTTCTTCCTCTGCTCAGGCGCATGGTGGTAGCCAATCTCGACCACTCTCCGCCGATGCTAGGAGGTAAAATGGAACCCATTCGACTCACTAATGGTCAAATAGCAGTTATCTGGTGAAAATGCAGTGTTGGCTAGCTCTGCCATTGCTCGGCCATGGCACCACCGCACGACCACGGTGGCGGGGTATCTCCAACCATTGCCAGCTAGGTTTAAGCCTAACAATGAGTGCGTCGGAGCACCCTAGTTCTGGGGCTACAAGTCCAAATACACAAGGTTGTCATCGTGCTTGAACTGCTAAAATTAAAGGCAATCAACGGTTGGTATAACAAGAGTTTCACGATGCTATTAGGTCTATTAGCGGACATGCTTCTGGTGGGAAATGAGTTGCCGACAGCCACCTACAAAGCGAAGAAGATTCTTTGTCCCTTGGGAATGAAAGTACAAAGAATACATGCATGTCCGAATGACTGTATCCTCTACCACAAAGAGTATGCAGACTAGCATGTATGTCCAGTGTGCAATGCATCCCGGTACAAGTGTAAAGATCAATCAGATGATGACGATTCGTACTGGCAGAGCGCGGTAATTCAAGCTAGGACAATCGTTCGTATTGGTAGAGCTCCAGTATATGCCTACAATAGCTTGCGTTAGATTGCAAAATTGGTGCATAGAACAAGCCAACAAGTCGGTGGCACAACGAAAATCGAGTATCTCTGTCAGCTTGAAGGAGGAGCATTTCTTTCTCCAGTTTTTGGGGTGCTTTTTCATGGTCGGCATCAATGACTTGTTCGATCTCTATGACCTTGATGCCCTTGACGCCTAGCTCATAAGATACTGGACATTGTAAGTGTGTGAAATCACAGTCTACATTCGTGTCAAACCGATAAATGTCATATACATATATATATATGATGTCGGGATCCGAATATGCATATCCGGACCATCTGTGTATAATTCACTAGTCAAGGATCAAGATAGTGCACACATGCTCAACGTAGATGAATACCACAATCATACATAGCAAAATATAATAAAAGATATCATAATTAAATATTAAAGTGTTGACTGACCTTATGGTCAAACTTTTACATGATTATAACTCACAAGGCTAAATAACAAATTAAATTGCAGCGGAATGAAAACGTAGATCAACCCTTCAGTATACCACAGACAACTGACAAGGCTTGCCCCTAAATATTCGTCTCTTCCAGGAACGCCTCCTCCAAAGCTGGTGTAGACTCCTTACTTGTGATGTTGTTGGTAAGGGTGAGTACTTAAAGCACTCAATAAGTTGTGCACAGAATGCAATTCTAACATAACTATATGCAAGGCTTATTCCAAAAGAAAAAGCTAACATGGCTATTTTGCAGTAAAGCAGCATTTATAAACAAGTACAATAAGTAGATTGTAAAGACAGTAAAATAAATAACAGTAAATAGTAATTTTCAGCATTTCATGTAAACAAAGTTATCAATCTAAGTCAAGTTCCAACTTTCAATAATAGCATCCAGCATTACCATCTAGGTTTTCATTTAATAAAATCTAACCCTTGACTGTAATCCCCGAGCTTTGCTCAGTACCGCGAGCACGGCTATCTGAATAGATTTTACACTATGCAAAGGTTATGCACTTTCCCAACACGACAAAACCATACACCACAAAGGCGAGTGGTAATGACAAAACCTTTCGGAAACCTTTATCCAAACATTGACCCTCCTGGTAAGCCATACACTACACCTTTCCTCAGCGCAAGAGAAGGATAGGACCGAAAAACCGTTAGATTGATTTCTAATGCCACATCCTCCGCTATAACCACACTTCCAAGTATGCACGCTTCTGTGTGATTATGCACATGAGGAATCATATATCAGGATATCGGTAATCCTATTTAGTTAGGTCTATCCCATTCAAAAGCTAGCAAGGTTAAGTCCTTAAGATGACCGAGGCAATACTTCCACAAACCATCTGCCATTCCTGGCCCACCTTGGCGCTTGCCCCAATCTAAATTATTCACCACCCCAGTTGATTACCGTGCACCACGTGCCATCAACAAGTAAACATCGTTTCGTGACATACGTCACTACAACTCAACATCATTGTGTGATAGCACTTGACACACCTTTCATAAACATGTTCCATATTCCATTAATAAAGATTCACTTTTGATATTGCAAAATACATGTGGTATACGTGGCATGGCTAAGCAAACTAAGCACAGTCTAACCAATCCATGTTGATTGCTAATATTAACCAACTAATAATGAACCATCCTAGGGTGACAAATAATCATGGCATACAAATGACAAGGTAGGGTAAAGATCAATTAGGTAAATTAGCTAGATGCCAATTTAATTTGAAACAATTGTATATGTGAAATAGTATGTAATTAAATAAAACAATATAGCGATTTTATAAACATGGGTTCAATTTGATCAAAGCACAATTTGCCTTAGAAAAGCTCTTATTCTTGCTCTGGACCTTGGTCTTGAATCAGCGATTCCTCCTCGGATGCTTTGCACAATTCGACGCCTACGAGAAACAAAAGAGAAAGCCAAATAAACAACAAAATAGAGAGGAAACAATCTCCAAAAATAAAATAAAACACACCTTTAAATAGATCACAATTTTAAAATTTTTTAGAAACTTGAGTCACCTCAATCGGAGTTCGTATGAGGGAGAACGGGCACGTCGAAGATTCAAAAAACATAAAAACCTGAAAATTGGAAAATACCGAATTAATCAAATTATCTTTATACGGGAAATTCTATTTAATGTGTCATGCTGATGTCATCAATGCTACGGCGCTGACATGTGGCCCTCTGGTCTATGCACCCGATCCATGGGACCAGATTCATTCACCGTGGACCCGGTGCATCAACTTGTTTCACCGACACGCGGGCCCACACATGCTGATGCAATCACCCACGCGTGCGCTGACGCGGATGTCCTCTCGGTGCCACCTCAACCACATGCATCGATATGGCGCTGATATGGCCACCACGTGGCCCCACACATCATTCATCGAAGCGCTCCACGAAGGTGGCGGCGGCACAAGTGCCTAGGGTCGGCGCCGGCGAGCGCAATAGCTTCCTATTGCAAGCTCTCATCGGCGCGAACTCGGTGATGCAGTCAGATTAAGATCTTGTGCACGGGACCTTGGGTGGCGACGTATTCTTCTCCAGCGGCAGTGACATCCTCGGTGATCTCCTCCTCCGATGAGTCTCTCACGAATCCAAAGCGCGCACCGTGTAGCCCCCAAGACGGCGGTTCCACAGCGGCTACTCCCGAACTGGGATTTGCAGGGATGGCAATGAATTGACATCCCAAACTCTGCAGCGATGCTCAGTAAAACTTCAAATTACAGCAGAATGGCCACGATTCTTGACAAGAAGGTTTAGGGCTTCGGTTACTCGATCTCGGGCGACGCCGATGCGCAACTTATATAGGCAGAAGAGTCTGTGCTGCCTCCGACAGGAAGCTTCGTCCAAGGCAGACAAGGATCGAAGTCCCGGCTGGCTACGACTCAGAGACAAAGACCCTGATTGCGATGTGTGGCAAAATAGGGTGGCACACGGTGCTTGGCTCAAAACTCTGAGATACACATAATCATCTGGCTCAAAACTCAAATCACGATGACGATTATCAGCGTAACTCTTTTGCCTTGTCTGCACTATCTTCAACCTCTCTCTAATCATAGCAACTTGATCTTCGGCTTCCTTGAGAATACCAGGCCCAAATACCAGACGCTCTCCCGTGTCATTCCAATTCAACGGGGTTCGACAAGCATGACAATACAAAGTCTCAAATTGTGACATTTGCAAACTAGCCTCATAACTGTTATTATAGCTGAATTCTGCATACAGCAAACACTTATCCCATGACGTAGCATAAGCTAATGCACAAGCTCTCAACATATCCTCCAAAATCTGATTAACTCTTTCAATCTGACCATCTATTTGCTGATGAAACGCTGTACTGAAATTAAAATGAGTTCCCATAGCTTCATGCAGCTTATTCCAAAATCTCGAGTTAAATTGGGTACCTCTATCTGACACAATCTTCTTAGGTACTCCATGCAAACACACAATCTTTGACATATATAGCTCTACCAAACGATCTCCTGAATAGGTAGTCTTCACAGAAATGAAGTGAGCGACTTTGGTCAAACGATCCACGATGACCCAAATAGAATCATAACCTCTCTGAGTCTTAGGAAAACCGGTAATAAAATCCATTCTGATTTCCTCCCATTTCCACTCTGGAACCTTCAATGGCTATAACAAATCGGCGGGTCTCTGCTGCATAGCTTTTACCCTTTGGCATACATCACACAGAGCAACATGCTCAGAACCTTCACGTTTCATGTTAGGCCACCAAAACCTTTCTTAAGATCTTGATACATCTTGGCACTTACTAGATGAATCGAATATTTGGAATCATGAGCTTCCTCAAGAATCAACTGCTTAAGCTCCCTCTTATTTGGTACACAAATTCGATCTTTAAACTACATAGTACCTTGATCATCCAAAGTAAAATTCTTTGCTAAGCCTTCATCCTTCTTGGACTTAATTCTATTGATCTTTTCATCAACTTTCTGACCTTCTCTAATCTGATCTTCTAACATTGGCTTTACTTCCAAGGCAGCTAAAAATCCATCTGGAACAACTTCCAATTTCAATTTTTGTAGTTCCTTGCATAATTCTAACTGATCCTTATGAACTAACATATTGGCAATGTGGCTCTTACGACTCAAAGCATCAGCTACCACATTAGCCTTTCCAGGGTGATAATGGATTCCAATATTATAATCTTTGATCAACTCCAACCATCTCCTTTGTCTCATATTGAGATCTGACTGAGTGAATATATACTTTAGACTCTTATGGTCCGTATATATCTCACATCTATTGCCGATGAGATAATGACATCATATTTTCAAAGCATGCACAACAGCAGCTAACTCCAAATCATGCGTTGGATAATTCTCTTCATGCGGCCTCAACTGCCTCGACACATAGGCAACAATCTTACCATTCCGCATTAACACACAACCAAGACCTTTCCTTGAAGCATCACAATATATATCAAAGCTGCTCTGCATATCTAGCAATACTAACACAGATGATGTCGTCAAACGCTTCTTCAACTCCTGAAAACTCTTTTCGCACTCTGGCGTCCATGCAAACTTTTTCTGTTTCTTCAACAACTGCGTAAAGGGTCTAGCAATCGTCGAGAATCCTTCTATAAACTGACAGTAATATCCCACCATTCCCAGAAAACTACGAATCTGAGTAATAGACTTCGGTTGCTCCCAATGTAACACTGCTTCTACTTTGTTTGGGTCAACAACAACTCCTTTAGCAGTCATCACATGTCCAAGGAATTCAACTTTCTCTTTCCAGAAATCACACTTGCTGAACTTAGGAAATAGATGTTTCTCTCGCAGCTGTTCAAGGACTAATCTCAAATGTTCTGCATGCTCTTCTTCAGACTTGGAGTATACCAAAATGTCATCAATGAACACCACGACAAACTTGTCCAAATATTCCATGAAAGCTTTATTCATCATATTCATAAAATATGCAGGAGCATTGGTCTATCCGAAAGACATAACAGTGAATTCATAATGTCCACATCGCATGGAAAATGCAGTCTTAGGAATATCTTCAGAATGAATCTTCAATTGATGATACCCTGATCGAAGATCTATCTTTGAGAAAACTCCAGCTCCTCTTAACTGATCAAACAAATCATTGATCTTGGGTAGCGGATACTTATTCTTGATTGTCACTTCATTAAGTGAACGATAATCAATACACATCTCAGACTTCCATCCATCTTTTTGACGAAGAGAATAGGTGCTCCCTATGGCGAACAACTAGGCCGAATGAAACCTTTCTCGAGCAACTCCTCGATATGTTTCTTCATCTCAACTAACTCATTTGTTGGCATTCGATACGGTCTCTTTGTTATTGGTGCCATACCAGGCATTAATTCAATAACAAACTCAATATCCCGATCTGGCGGCATACCAGGCAAATCCTCGGGAAAAACATCTGAAAATTCTCTAACAACTCGCACTTCCTCCAAGCTAGTAGCTTTAACATTCTTAATCATCAGTTGACCATCACGAACAGTAGTTGCTTGAAACTCCACTTTTTCTCCCTTAGGGTTTTCAACTGACACGACTCTTCGACCACAATCCAAAATAGCCTTATTCTTAGACAACCAATCCATTCCAAGAATAATAACATCTAGGGTCTGAGTACCCAACACAACAAGGTCTGCTTGAAACTCTATTCCATCAATAAGCAACTTAACTCCAGAGCATCCCAGATTAGACTTGAGTTCTGATCCAAGGGATTGCACTAATAACCTATACTTAAGATGCATAACATCCAATCCATTTTCTTCAGCAAAAATCTGGGAAACAAAGGAATGCGAGGCTCCAGAATCAAACAAAACCATTGCAGGTACTGAGTTAACCAGAAACTTTCCCAGCACAACGTTCGATGCTTTCTGAGCTCCATTAGCTGTAACAAGGTTGACATGACCTCTTATTGTTGCTCGAGGTGCAGCTCCAGCTGGATTTGATCCACGATTCACTCTGGGTAAAGGTGTCTTGGCAGGACTAGAACCAATAGTTGTAATACCTCATTTCTTGGGACAGTTATTGCCAAAGTGTCCCAACTTTTGACAATGGTAACAAAACTTAAATGAAGTCTGTTGATTTCTTTCTGGCACATAGATTACTTGAGCAATTGTCTCGAAATTCTGAATAGATGAACATAGTCCAGGGAATGATGGCATGGTTGCATCCGGTGACTGAAAAATTTCAAACTATCGAGGGGTTAGTCTCAACCTTAATTGATTTGGACGTCCTCCTTGTTGAATCATCTTGCGCTTGCGTTCCTCACTGAATTCCTTAAGCTTGTCTTCTAGAATTATGGTCTTGTTGACTAACTCTTGAAAATCGGGAAAATTATGGGTAATCAAACTCACATGCAAATCAGCGTTCAGTCCCTTCATGAAGCAAGACTGTCTCGCTTTATCTGTCATAACATCTTCAGGCGCATAACGTGCAAGATGAGTAAACTTATTCAAATATTCTACCACTGACTGGCTTCCTTGCTTAAGTGATCTGAATTCCTCTTTCTTCAACTCCATCATTCCTTCGGGAACGTAATGATGATGAAAAATAGCAGTAAACTCCTCCCATGTAATCTCTCATGGGGCTTCATGGGCAACACAATAGTTCTCCCACCAATCAACAACATTACCTTTTAACTGGTGCGAAGCATACAACACCTTCTCACTTCCTTCACATTGGGTTATTCACAACTTCTTCAATATGGTTCTGAGCCAATCATCCGCTTCTATAGGGCTGACATTTCCAGAGAATGTTGGCGAACGTGTCCTCATAAAATCTGTCAGCTTGGAAATAGAACAAGATTCATTGTTGGCTTGAGCTGCATTGTTGACGGCAGCTTGAGTTGTCATATTCTGCATCTGCTGCTTCGTGGTCTGCATCAGCTGTGTCTGAGCTACAAGAAAAACTCCCACATTCTGCATATCCACTGACGACGACTGTTGATGAATAGCTTCATCATTGGGACTGTCATTGGATCGGCTTCCAGTTTTGCTAGCTTTGTTGTTCTTACGAGTTTGCACCATATGCTTGATTGCTTCAAAGGGTTATGGGAGAGGGAAATAGCATAGATAAGAAGCAAGCATCCTAATGCAGGGGAGATAGGTTTAACCCAACAACTTAAGCAATCAATATTAATAACTTGGTATGGTTGCTTACATAAGACTAAAAGCTCTGCAACACATACTGCACACTCAGCAATCATGAAATAACCAATGCAACCTAAGCACACAAAACTACCGCCTACACACGCAACACTCCTATCTTAAATAGACGCAACTCCCACACATGAGTCTCAACTGGCTACTCCAAAAACTGGCTCTCCTAGCTTCGAGAAGACCTCATCGATGTCGGGACTCGAATCTGCAAATCGGGACCCTCTGTGTATTCTGCACTAGTCCAGGATCGCGCTAGTGCACACAGGCTAAACAGGGTTAAAGTACCAAAATCATACACAGCGGAATAATAATAAAGTACTTCAAACATGTATTTAAACGAGTTGTGCGACCTTATGGTCTCCTTACATAGATCAGCCACGCAGGGCTTACATTATCAGAGTAAACAGAAATAACAGCGAAAAACAAATAATCATCAGTAGAAGCCCCATCTTGCCACTGGCAACTGACTGGGCTTGCCCCCTAGATCTCTAGCTCCTCGACGTACTCCTCCTCCCATACTAGCGTTGATTCCTCCACTGGTGTTGTTTTGAAAGCAAGGGTGAGTACACACCGTACTCAACAAGTAATGCACAGAATGCAGTGCTTATTACTATATGCAAGGCTTATCCCAAAGAATTGGCCTACTTGGTTCTTTTGCATCAAACAGCATTTTAAGATTTTATCTTACTTAGATTAAAAGCAGTGAAACAACTATATATAATGCTAAGTTCTTCAAATGGTTTTTCTTCAAAGATTCTCGGCACACAGCCTTAAACAGCTCATTTTTAGCATTAGCACACATCCACCAAATCCACATTTTTATTTTTGAAGATCTAACCCTTGACTGTAATCCCTGAGCAATGTCCAATACCGCAGACTCGGCTATTCGAATAGATTTTACACTCTGCAGATGTTGTACACTTTACCCACATGATACAACCATTCACCACACAACTGACCGTCCGTAACAAAGCCTTTTAAGAACCTCTACGTTAACCAATGAACCTCTCCGGTGTTGCCTTCGCTATAACTCCTCTCACGCAGTGCCAGCCGAAGTATAGGACAGGCCAACGCCGTTGGATGGGTTCCAAGCCGCAACACAGGTACGCTCCCCCGCACAGATACACCCCCGTCTAGTGTCACCCTGATGTATCAGAGGAAAGATATCAGAACCCTAATCAACTAGGTCAGTCCCATATCAGACATGTGGTTGTACGGGTGACTTAGATCAAAGCCTTGCAAGGTGAAGTCCTTAACTGACCAAGGCAAGACTTCCAACACTCAACAGTGGCACACAGCCCAATGTGGCACACAGACTCACATCACTCATCAACCCATTGCCACAAAGGCCCACCTGGCACACAGCCTCTTGCCACTTGCCCCAGTCTAAATCATTTCCCACCTCGTTGATTATTGTGCAACACATGCCAGCAATAACTCAACATCGGTGCAGAACCACACAGGACTCTGAACCTCAATCTCATTATGTGGCATCATCACACCACTTTCAAAATACATTCAATATTTCTTTAATCAATATTGTAGTATTTTCTAAAGATCATTAATGATTCGTTGCAAGGCTAAGCATCTATTCTTGGTCTAGCCTCCCATGTTGGCATCATATTAACACCCCACAGATATGAACAACCTTAAGGTGGACAATGATTTAAAGGCATACAAATAGTAATTTCAAGGTGACATTAACAGTATAGGTTGATTAGCTAAATTACCTAAATTCATTTAAATATATTTTAATTAATTTAGCATTCATAGTTTTAAAGCAAAATATATATTCAAAAGAAACTGGGATCAAAATGGTCAAAGCATCACTTGCCTTCAAAGAGTTGCTGATCTTGATCTGGAGCTTGGTCTTGCGTTGGAAATTCTACCGTAAAGCTTTCCGGCAAATCAACGTCTACTCGAAATAAATAAATACAGAATAATTATAATTTACATAGAGTAAGTTCAACTCTAAAAATTCGACAAAATTCACCAATAAATAGATCTTGATTTTTCAAATTTTTAGAAATTGGAGTTAAAATGCAAAAGTTATGGCTTTTCAAAGTTTGCAAATATATTAAACATAATAAACCGAATTAACATAATTATTTTTCAATAGAAAAATACCATTTATTGCGTCAGCATGACGTCAGCTGACACGTGGCGCACTCTAGTGCAACCACATCACCTCGGTCTATGGACCCAGTCCACGGCTCGGGTCGGTCCACCGTGGACTCGTTCCACGTAGCGATCGCTGGCCCCCACGGATGACGTCAAGATCGCGTCATCGTTGACGTCGACCGATCGCCTCGAGATTCGTGCACAACACGCGTCACTATCCCAGCTGATCCCAACCGACGACCAAATCTCAACCACGTGGCGCAATGACAGCCGTCAAAAGATCAACGGTCAGATCTCCTGCGCGCGAGCTCGGTGACGGTTCGCATCTCGGGTACACGTGTCGAGCATCCAACGGCTGGATTCCGCACGCGAGCTCGGCGTCGGTTCACATCTCGGGTACACGTGTCGAGCATCCAACGGCTGGATTGAATCCAACGGCTGGATTCCGAGCGCGAGCTCAGCAACGGTTCGCATCTCGGGTACACGTGTCGAGCATCCAACGGCTGGATTCCGCCTACGCGGCAACACGCGGCACGATCGCGACAGCTTGTTTGAAATCCACGGCCAAGATTGGTCTGGTCCTCGGTCAAAGATGCACACGCGTCCATGCACGATTCGGCGAGGGCGCGGCGTCGTCTCCGCCGCTCGTTCAAATTTGAACAGCACGGATCCGCGTGCCACAGTTCAACCCACAGCTACCGTTTAGATCTAATCCAACAGCCCATGGTACTCGAGCTGTTTACTATTCATCAAAAAACGCGGCGTAATCTCACGCGTACACTATCGATTCAACTGTTGAGACTAAAATAAAGCGCAGAAACTAGATCTAATCACCGCCGTTCAATCTACACATCTACGGTCAAGATTAACGCTAGGAAAATGGGGAGATCAGCGACGTGGAAGTACCAGAATCGCGCGATGCAGATCGGATGATCGGCGATGCTTGACGAAGTCGACGGCGGCGAGGAAGCGAAGGTTGCCGGAGCTGGGGAAGACGACGCAGCCAACGGCGCTATGGGGCTTCTCCAGCGTGAAGAACTGGCTCGTTCAACGTGGCTTGGCGAGAGCGTCACTCCGGTGACCTTGGCGACGGCGGAGAGGAATTGGCGGCGGCAGAACGAGGCAAGAATAACGGCGGAGTGGTGCGGCAACTACGGCGAGCTACTGCGAAGTCTCAGGGGCGTTTCGGTGTGTGTGTGAGGAGTAAAAAGGAGCGGCGAGAGAAGCTCTGCACGACGCACTCAATGGATACTTAAAAGCTGCCTCGACGTGCGTGAAACCCGCCGTCGAAACTCACGGCCATCAATGCCCGTCTCTCGGTGATCCGCGAGGAAGAAGCGGCGTGGCGCAATCCTCGACCATCCGTCGCGGCGATGATCGAAAGCGCGCACGCGCCGACGCGGCGCAATCGGCGACCATTGGATCCGATCCGACGGTGCGGATCTGCGCCGGTGGGGTTTTGGCGCCTTTGGGCGGTGAGCACATTCTTTGGGCCGTCCCAATACTATTCATTCCCGTTTTTAAATCCTTTTTCATTTAAAATAATTCCGGTAATGAAACAAAGCCAAAATAAATAGCAAAAATACTCGAAAAAATCCAGAAAAATTCTAGAAAATACTTTGGGACATTTGGAACTCAAATAAAATATTTCCAATAAAACTTTGTATAAACTTTTGTATTATTTTAATTAAATGCAAGAAAGGTCACAAATGAATAAGTCCAATTAAATTCTTATAAATTCTCAGAAATCCTCAAAAATAAAAAATACTCCAAAATTTAAATTAGAGTAAATTTCATGGTGTTACAAACCTCCCCCTTAACAGAATCTCGTCCCCGAGATTCAGGGCTGACTATAGAAATAGGTTAGGAAACTCCTTCCTTAGATCTTCTTCGCGTTCCCACATTGCTTCACTCTCCGAGTGGTTGCTCCACTGAACTCTGCAAAAACGCGTTGACTTGTTCCTTGTCTCTCTGTCCATTATGTCCAGAATTTTCACCGGATGCTCTTTATAAGTCAGATTTTCTTGCAGCTCGTTTGCTTTCAAAGGTGTTTGCTCTTTCGGCACTCGAAGACACTTCTTCAATTGTGACACATGGAATACATCATGTACTCCTGCTAATGACTGTGGCAACTTCACCTCTGCGGCTCAAGATCTTGAATGTCCCAACATATCTGGGTGCGAGCTTCCCATTTGCGTGGAATCTTCTGACTCCTTTGAGTGGTGTGACTCCGAGATATACATAATCTTCAGGTTCAAAGCTCAATTCCCTGCGACGGTGGTCGGCATAGCTTTTCTGCCTTGACTGAGCAATCTTCAGTCTTTCTCTGATCATGGCGATCTACTCTTCCGCTTTTTGCAGTACCTCCGGGCCAAAAACATGTCGTTCACCTGTGTCATTCCAATTCAACGGGGTTCGACAGGATCGACCATACAGAGCTTCAAATGGAGACATCTGTAAACTTACTTGGTAGCTGTTATTATAGCTGAATTTAGCATAAGGCAAACACTTGTCCTATGAAGTAGAATATGCTAAAGCACAGGCTCTCAGCATATCTTCCAATATTTGATTAACCCTCTCAGTTTGACCATCTGTCTACGGATGGTATGCTGTACTGAAGTTGAGACGAGTCCCCATTACCTCATGCAATTTACCCCAAAACCTTGAGGTAAATTGAGTACCTCTGTCAAACACTATTTTCATCGGTACTCCATGCAAACAGACAATTCTTGCCATATAAAGTTTTGCTAACCGGTCTCCTGAGTAAGTGGTCTTTACTGGTATGAAATGTGCTATTTTAGTTAAACGATCTACTATGACCCATATAGAATCATATCCACTTTGGGTTCTTGGTAAACCAGTGATGAAATCCATACCAACTTCTTCCCATTTCCATTCAGGTATCTTTAAGGGTTGCAATAATCCTGCTGGTCTCTGATGCAATGCTTTGACTCTTTGACATATGTCACATAATGCAACATATTCAGCAATTTCCGCTTCATGCTTGTCCACCAAAATCTTTCCTTCAGGTCTTGGTACATTTTGGCACTTCCTGGATGAATTGAGTACTTGGAGTTATGGGCTTCCTCCAAAATTAGCTACTTCAAATCCTTTTTGTTTGGCACACAAATGCACCCTTTAAACTACATAGTACATTGCTCATCCAGTTTGAAATCCTTTGCCTTGCCTGCATCCATCTTGTCCTTAATTCTCTTGATTTTGTCGTCATCTTTACGCCTTCCCGATCGATCTTCGAGGTAGGTTTTACTTCAAGGCTGCTAAGAATCATACGGTACCATTTCCAATTTCAATTTAAAATCCTTACACAGTCTGCTGACTTGTTTCCAACATCATATTTACACTGTGGTTCTTTCTGCTCAAGGCATCTGCCACCACGTTGGCTTTGCCAGGATGATAATGAATTCCAACATTATAATCTTTGATTAACTCTAGCCATATTCTTTGCCTCATATTCAGGTCTGCTTGCGTGAAGATATACTTAATACTTTTATGGTCGGTATATACTTCACATCTGTTTCCAATAAGATAGTGACGCCATATTTTTAGTGCATGCACTACAACAGCTAATTCTAAATCATGAGCCGGATAATTCTCCTCATGCGGCCTCAATTGCCTTGATGCATATGCGATTACCTTTCGGTTTTGCATCAATACACATCCCAATCCTTAACGCGATGCATCACAATAGATATCGAAGCCTTGATGAACGTCGGGTAAAACTAATACATGTGCTGATGTTAATCGTTTTTTCAACTCCTGAAAACTCTTCTCACACTCAGGTGTCCATAAGAATTTCTTTTCTTTTTTCAATAATTGCGTAAGGGGTCTCGCAATCGTGGAGAATCCTTCGATGAAACGTCGGTAATATCCCGCCATTCCAAGGAAACTACGCATTTGGGTTACCGTCTTCAGTGGTTCCCAATGTAATACTGCCTCCACATTCTTTAGATCTACCGCAACTCCTTCCGCAGTCATTATGTGTCCAAGAAATTCCACCGTATCCTTCCAAAAATCACATTTGCTAAATTTAGCAAACAACTGTTGTTCCCTTAACTTTTCAAGGACTAGCCTTAAATGTTCGGCATGCTCTTATCTTGTCTTGGAATAGACAAGGATATCATCTATGAACACGACAACGAACTTATCCAAATATTCCATAAAAACCTTATTCATCAAGTTCATGAAATATGCTGGTGCATTTGTCAAACCGAAGGACATAATTGTAAACTCGTAATGTCCATATCTTGACGAGAATGCAGTCTTCGGAATATCCTCTGATCGGATCTTCAACTGATGATACCCCGATCGGAGACCAATCTTGGAGAAGACTCCTGCTCCTCTCAACTGGTCGAATAGATCATCGATCCTTGGTAGTGGATATTTATTTTTTATCGTCACGTCATTGAGTGCACGATAGTCTATACACATTCTAAAACTCCCGTCCTTCTTCTTGACGAACAAGACAGGTGCTCCCCATGGTGATGAACTAGGTCTTATGAACCCTTTTTCCAACAGCTCTTCAATTTGTTTCCTCATTTCTACCAACTCATGTGTGGACATCCGGTAAGGTCTCTTGGATATTGGAGCTGTCCCTGGAACAAGTTCTATGACGAACTCGATATCTCTTTCCGGCGGCATTCCAGGTAAATCCTCCGAAAAAACATCTGAATAATCCCTAACTATTGGAACCTCTTCTAAGCTGATGGCCTTCATGCTATTGACCATCAACTGACCATCTCGCACTGCTGTCGCTTCAAACTCAATCCTCTTTCCATTCAGGCTTTCAACTGATATGACTCTTCGTCCGTAGTCCAACACTGCCTTGTGCTCAGTTAGCCAATCCATTCCAAGGATAACATGCAGGGTTGGGTATTAAGGACGATTAAGTTCGCTAGGAACTGTACCCCATTAATTATTAGTCTTACCCTAGAACATCCTACTTTCGATCGGAGTTCTGATCCAGGGGATTAGACTATAAGCACACATTTAAGATTCACTATATCCATATCATTTTGAACAGCAAAATCTCGGGAAACAAATGAATGTGAAGCTCCAGAATCAAATAAAGCGATGGCTGATGCTTGAATTTACTAGAACTTACCCAAGATTACAACATCCGTAGCATTCTGAACTTCTTCCGCTGTAATGTGGTTGACTCGGCCTCGCGCAGTTGCTTGAGACGGAGTTGCCGATGATGTTGCTCCGCGATTCACGTTCGACGCTGGAGTCCTTGCAGTTGTGTTCCCCAGGTTAAAGCGTACCGGGGTGACACCTGCCTTCTTAGGGCAGTTATTAGCAAAATGCCCCATTTCGTTGCAGTGATAGCAACGTCTTCCCGTTGCCTACAAATTGCCTCCGATGCACTATGGTTACGGTAGGGTGCAATCATCGACCCATTTGGGCGATTTGCGGCGGTGGTGCCTCACACGCCTGCGGGCTGAAATCAGATGAACTGTTGGGGTGCCATCCTCTACCTCTGCTAGCCCTAACGACCTCCTTGTTGCGCCATTCTGCGTTTTCTGTTGTCATCCAACTCCCTACGCTTATCCTCCAAGATGAGAGCCTTATTGACTAACTCTTGGAAGTCAAGGAATGTGTGGGTGATCAGTCCCACCTGCAATCCCGTGTTTAATCCTTTCATAAAGCGGGATTGTCTGGCCTTTTTCGTAGCTACGTCTTCTAGTGCATAGCGTGCCAGCTGGGTAAATTTGTTCAAGTAGTCGGCCACTGATTGGCCACCCTGCTTGAGATTCCTGAATTCCTCTTTCTTCAGATCCATGATACATTCTGGCACATGGTATTGGCGGAAAGCTATTGTGAACTCCTCCCATGAGATACCCTGAGGATCCTCGTGCGAAGCACAAAAGTTTTCCCACCATTCTGTGGCGGTTCCCTCTAGCTGATGAGAGGCATAGAGTACCCTCTCATTTCCTACACATTGGGTTATGTGTAACTTCCTCTCGATAGTTCTTAGCCAATCATCCGCCCCCAACAGATTGGCATTGCCTGAGAACGTGGGTGGACGAGTCCTCATGAACTCTGATAGTTTTGAATAGGGGTGTGGTCCATGGTTACCAACTTGCTGAACGTTTGCAGCAGCTTGGTTGGAAATCTGCTGCATAGTTTGCATCATGGTGCTCATCAGCTGAGTTTGGGTAGCCAGAAAAGCTCCCAAGTTCTACAGATCAACTTGCGGTGGTTGAGGAATTGGCTCCTCATTCTGGTTGTCGCCAGGTTGCCTCCACTTCCACTAGCTCCAGCGTTTCCACGAGTCCTCACCATCTGTTGCAAGCTTCCAAGGTTAAGAAAAAGAAAGCATAGATAAGTAAAAGAACTTATGTGGGGAGACAGGTGTAACTAAAATTATTTAGCAACTTTATTGATATAATATAAGGTAGTATGGTTGCTCACAAGTGCCTAAGGGCAATGCAACACATACAAGACACTCACAACCAAAAACAAGTAAACAAACATTTAAAAGCAATAACGACTCACACCTATTGGTGACTCTGAAACAAAAGACGCGACCCAAACACTCGAGTCTCAACACTACACCAACTAAATTCAAAAAGACTGACTCAACATTTGAGTCAACTTCTAAAAGAAAATAGACTCTCGAATCTTGAACCATCCAAGTGCGGTCCTCCAAGAAGGTACTCACGGCAGTCGCGGCGGCATAGGGGCAAGCGGTCACGATGCCCTCTGGCCGATCGATCGATCGACCCACCGACTCTGCTGGTCCCAGGCGGCTGCTCGGTCTTGGCGGCTCTGCCTGACCGGTGCCTCTGCCCGGCTCCTCGGACCGGATCGTGCGGCTCTAGGCGGCTCGAGCTCAGTCCATACAGAACCATCTCCAGCTCCTGGATCTTCTGCATGGAGTGAGCTAAGCCCTCCCGCAGTTGAGTTCTCGCCTCCGTGACCTCGTCGCGGCCTCTCTGCATCTCCTGGACTGTCTCATCCATGGCCTCCTCCTGGGCGATGGCATACCTCGCCAAATAAGTGATCGTGGCTTCCTCCTCCAAGAGCTCCATCCTGTTATAGCGATTATCTCGGCGTGGGTGTTAACGAAAAACAGTGCCCTCCAACTCTGCGGAGTAGGTGCGGGCAATCTACCGCATCGCGAGACGTGCCGTCTCCTGGATCTCGGCCTCAAAAGAAGTCCTCCTGGCGGTGATATAGATAGGACGGCTCGCCCTCGTCCTCTCTCGAGCATAAACAGTGATCTTGACATCCCAGGCGATATCAAGTCCGGCCCGCACTACAGTGGTCCCCTAGTAAAGCGGCCTATCGAAACCTCCAAGAAATTGCATCATACGCCATAGTTCAGCGGCGAATTCTCCAGTGCACTCTCCATAGGTGTGGATCACCCTCATCTGCCAAAACAAACCTCGTTTAAATTAAGCAGATAATAATAATAAGATTTTAGCATAGATATGAAGCAAGAGAGAAAAGATAAGTCGAGATTTCATTGATATTCTTGCTCAAGTTGATTAAATTTTAGAAAGTAGTTTTATCTACCAAACACAGCTAATCAAGTTTAGGGTCAAGAGCTACTGTCAATATGGCTTTGATACCACCTATGTCGGGAACCGAATCTGCAAATCGGGACCCTCTGTGTATTCTGCACTAGTCCAGGATCGTGCTAGTGCACACAGGCTAAACAGGGTTAAAGTACCACAATCATACACAGCGGAATAATAATAAAGTACTTCAAACATGTATTTAAACGAGTTGTGTGACCTTATGGTCTCCTTACGTAGATCAGTCACGCAGGGCTTACAATATCAGAGTAAATAGAAATAACAGCGGAAAGCAAATAATCATCCGTAGAAGCCCCATCTTGCCACAGGCAATTCACTGGGCTTGCCCCCTAGATCTCTGGCTCCTCGACGTACTCCTCCTCCCATACTGGTGTTGATTCCTCCACTGGAGTTGTTTGGAAAGCAAAGGTGAGTACACACCGTACTCAACAAGTAATGCACAGAATGTAGTGCTTATTACTATATGCAAGGCTTATTCCAAAGAATTGGCTTACTTGGTTCTTTTGCATCAAACAACATTTTAAGCTTATATCTTACTTAGATTAAAAGCAGTGAAACAACTATATATAATGCTAAGTTCTTCAAATGGTTTTTCTTCAAAGATTATCGGCACATAGCCTTAAACAGCTCATTTTTAGCACTGGCACACAGCCACCCAATCCACTTTTTTATTTTTGAAGATCTAACCCTTGACTGTAATCCCCGAGCAATGTCCAATACCGCGGACTCGGCTATTCAAATAGATTTTACACTCTGCAGAGGTTGTACACTTTACCCACAAGATACAGCCATTCACCACACAATTGACCGTCCGTAACAAAGCCTTTCAAGAACCTCTACCTTAACCAATGAACCTCTCGAGTGTTGCCTTCGCTATCACTCCTCTCACGCAGTGCCAGCTGAAGTTTAGGACAGGCCAACACCGTTGGATGGGTACCAAGCGCGCAAAGACAGTACGCTCCCCGCATGATATACACCCGTGTCTTGTCACCGAGGTATCGGAGGAAGATATCAGAACCCTAATCAACTAGGTCTGTCCCATATCAGACATGTGGTTGTACGGGTGACTCAGATCAAAGGCTTGCAAGGTGAAGTCCTTAACTGACCAAGGCAAGACTTCCAACACTCAATAGTGGCACACAGCCCAATATGGCACACAGACTCACATCACTCATCAACCCATTGCCACACAGGCCCACCTGGCACATAGCCTCTTGCCACTTGCCCAAGTCTAAATCATTTCCCACCCCGTTGATTATTGTGCAACACATGCTAGCAATAACTCAACATCGGTGCAGAACCACACAGGTCTCTGAACCTCAATCTCACCATGTGGCATCATCACACCAATTTCAAAATACATTCAGTATTTCATTAATCAATATTGTAGTATTTTTGAAAGATCATTAATGATTCGTTGCAAGGCTAAGCATCTATTCACGGTCTAGCCTCCCGTGTTGGCATCATATTAACACCCAACAGATATGAATAACCTTAGGTTGGACAATGATTGAAAGGCATACAAATAGTAATTTCAAGGTGACATTAACAGTGTGGGTTGATTAGCTAAATTACCCAAATTCATTTAAATATATTTTAATTAATTTAGCATGCATAGTTTTAAAGAAAAATATATGTTCAAAAGAAACTGGGATCAAAATGGTCAAAGCATCACTTGCCTTCAAAGAGTTGCTGATCCTGATCTGGAGCTTGGTCTTGCGCTGGAAATTCTCCTGCAAAGCTTTCCGGCAAATCAACGTCTACTCGAAATAAATAAATACACACTAAATATAATTTATAGAGAGCAAGTTCAACTCTAAAAATTCCAAAAAATTCCCCAATAAATAGATCTCGATTTTACAAATTTTTAGAAATTGGAATCACCTCAATCGGAGTTAAAATGCAAAAGTTATGGCTTTTCAAAGTTTGCAAATATATTAAACATAATAAACCGAATTAACATAATTATTTTTCAATAGAAAAAAACGATTTGTTGCGTCAACATGATGTCACCTGACACGTGGCGCACTGTGGTGCAGCCACGTCACCTCGGTCTATGGACCCAGTCCACGGCTCGGGTTGGTCCACCGTGGACTCGGTCCACGCGAGCGATCGCTGCCCCCACGGATGACTTCAAGCGTCGCTGCATCACGTCGGTACCGCGCCTCGAGATTCATGCACAACACGCGTCACTATCCTAGCTGACCCAACCGACTCCCAAATCTCAACCACGTGGTGCAATCACGGCCGTCAAAAGATCAACGGTCAGATCTCCTGCACGCGAGCTCGGCGTCGGTTCGCATTTCGGGTACACGTGTCGAGCATCCAACGGCTGGATTCCGTGCGCGAGCTCGGCGACGGTTCGCATCTCGGGTACACGTGTAGAGCATCGAACGGCTGGATTCCGTGCGCGAGCTCGGCGATGCCTCGGGCTACGCGGCAACACGCGGCACGATCGCGACAGCTCGTTTGAAATCCACGGCCAAGATTGGTCTAGTCCTCGGTCAAAGATGCATACGCGTCCATACGCGATTCGGCGAGGGCGCGGCGTCATCTCCGCCGCTCGTTCAAATTTTAACGGCACGGATCCGCGCGCCACAGTTCAACCAACAGCTACCGTTTAGATCTAATCCAACGGCCCACGATACTCGGGCTGTTTACTATTCATCAAACTACATGGCGTAATCTCACGCGTACACTATCGATCCAACGGTTGAGACTAAAACAAAGCGCAGAAACTAGATCTAATCACCGCCGTTCATTCTACACATCTACGGTCAAGATTAACGCTAGGAAAACGAGGAGATCAGTGACGTGGAAGTACCAGAATCGCGCGATGCAGATCGGACGGTCGGCGATGCATGACGAAATCGACGGCGGCGAGGAAGCGAAGGTTGCCGGAGCTGGGGAAGACGACACAGCCAATGGTGCTACGGGGCTTCTTTGGCATGAAAAACTGGCTCGTTCGATACGCCTTGGCGAGAGCGTCACTCCAGTGACCTTGACGACGGCGGAGAGGAATCGGCGACGGCGGAACGAGGCAAGAATAACGGCGGAGCGGTGCGGCAACTACGGCAAGCTACTGCGGAGTCTCAGGGGCGTCTCAGCATGTGTGCGAGGAGTCAAAAGGAGCGGCTAGAGAAGCTCTGCACGACGCACTCAATGGATACTTAAAAGCTGCCTCGACGTGCGTGAAACCCGCCGGTGAAACTCACGGCCATCAATGCCCACGTCTCTCCGGTGATCCCGCGAGGAAGAAGCGACATGGTGCAATCCTGACCGTCCGTGCGGCGATGATCCGAAGGCGCACGCGCGCGGGCGACGCGACGCAACGGCAGCCATTGGATCCCGATCCGACGGTGCAGATACGCGGCGGCTAGGGTTTCTAGTCTTATTGGGCGGTCGAGCACGATCTTTGGCGACCCAATACTATTCATTCCCGTTTTTAAATCCTTTTTCATTTAAAATAATTTCGGTAATTAAACAAAGCCAAAATAAATAGCAAAAATACCCGAAAAAATCCAGAAAAATTCTAGAAAATAATTTGGGACATTTGGAACTCAAATAAAATATTTCCAGCAAAACTTTGTATAAAATTTTGTATTATTTTAATTAAATGCAAGAAAGGTCACAAATGAATAAATCCAATTAAATTCTTATAAATTCTCATAAATCCTCAAAAATAAAAAATACTCCAAAATTTAAATTAGAATAAATTTCAGGGTGTTACAATCGATCCTCTCCTCCTTGAGCCTAATGATTCCTTTCTTTAGGATCCTCAGGGTTAACGGCAACCACCCATTGCTTTCTCCTCAGGTGTGGAGCTTTGCCATCTACTATAGATAACTCAGGTAAGATTTTTTTTAACTTCACCAGAAGGGGAAAAGAAAGAAATTTCAGCAAGGGATAAGATTAGAAGAATGAGATAAGTCAAGATCATATTATTCTTTCAAGTTAAATGTTTCCTTTAGAAAATAATTTTGAAGATCGTATAGAGACAACCAGACTATCTAGGGATAAGGCCTATGATCAGTATGGCTCTGATACCACCTCTATCGGGACCCGAATATGCATATCCAGACCCTCTGTGTATATTCCACTAGTCTAGGATCACGCTACTGCACACAGGCTCAACATAGATAAATACCGCAATCATACATAGAGAAAACATAATAAAAGACATCATATATTAAATATTAAAGGGTTGACTGACCTTATGGCCAAGCTTACATGATTATGCCTCACAAGGCTAAATAACAAATTAAACTACAGCGGAATGAAAACGTAGATCAACACTTCAGTATACCACAGGCAACTGACAAGGCTTATCCCTAAATATTCGTCTCCTCCAGGAAAACCTCCTCCAAAACTGGTGTAGACTGCTCACTCGTGATGTTGTTGGCAAGGGTGAGTACTTAAAACACTCAATAAGTTGTGCATAGAATGCAATTCTAACAAAACTATAAGCAAGGCTTATTCAAAAAAAAGGCTAACATGGCTATTTTGTAGTAAAGCAGCATTTATAAACAAGTACAATAAGTAGATTGTAAAGACAGTAAAACAAATAACAGTAAATAGTAATTTTCAGCATTTTAGGTAAACCAAGTTATCCAATCTAAGTCAAGTTCCAACTTTCAATAACAACATTCAACATTCCCATCCAGGTTATCATTTAATAAAATCTAACCCTTGACTGTAATCCCCGAGCATTGCTCAGTACCGCGAGCATGGCTATCAGAATTGATTTTACACTCTGCAGAGGTTATGCACTTTCCCCACACGACATAACCATACACCACAAATGCAAGTGGTCATGACAAAACCTTTATCCTAACATTGACCCTCCCGGTAAGCCATACACTACACCTTCCCTCAGGGGAGGAGAAGGATAGGACCGACAAACAGTTAGATTGATGTGTAACGCCACATCCTCCGCTATAACCACACTTCCATGTATGCATGCTTCTGTGTGATTATCCACTTGAGGAATCATATATCAAGATATCAGTAATCCTACTTAGTTAGGTCTATCCCATTCCAGATCATGTGGTTGCATGATTGACTCAGTTCAAAGGCAAGGAAGGTTAAGTCCTTAAGATGAGACTTCCACAAACCCTCTGCCATTCCTGGCCCACCTTGGCACACTGCTGCTTGCTACTTGCCCCAATCTAAATTATTTACCACCCCAGTTAATTACCATGCACCACGTGCCATTAACAAATCAACATCGTTTCGTGACATATATCACTACAACTCAACATCATTGTGTGACAGCACTCGACACACCTTTCATAAACATGTTCCATATTCCATTAATCAAGATTCACTTTTGATATTGCAAAATACATGTGGTATATGTGGCATGGCTAAGCAAAATAAGCACGGTCTAACCAACCCATATTGATTGCTAATATTAACCAACTAATAATGAGCCATCCTAGTGTGACAAATAATCATGGCATACAAATGACAAGGTAGGGTATAGATCAATTAGGTAAATTAGCTTAATCCCAATTTAATTTGAAACAATTGTATACGTGAAATAGTATGCAATAAAATAAAACAATATAGCAATTTTATAAACATGGGTTCAACATGATCAAAGCACAACTTGCCTTAGAAAAACCCTTATTCTTGCTCTGGACCTTGGTCTTGAATCAATGATTCCTCTCTGGATGCTTCGCACAATTCGACATCTACGCGAAACGAGAGAGAAAGCCAAATAAACACCAAAATAGAGAGCAAACAATCTTGAAAAATAAAATACAATTCACCATTAAATAGATCACAATTTTAATTTTTTTAGAAATTTGAATCACCTCAATCGGAGCTTGTAAAGGAGAACGGGCCTGTGGAAGATTCAAATATCATAAAAATCTGAAATTTGGAAAATACCGAATTAATCAAGTTATCTTTCTATGGGAAATTCTATTTAATGCGTCACGCTGATGTCATCATTGCTACGGCGCTGACATGTGGCCCTCTGGTCTATGCACCCGGTCCATGGGACCAGATTCATCCACCGTGGACCCGGTGCTTCAACCTATCTCACCGATGTGCGAGCCGCACATGCTAATGCAATCACCCATGCGTGCGCTGACACAGACGTCCTCTCGGCCCACCTCAACCACATGCGTCGAGCTGGCGCTGATCTGGCTGCCACGCAGCCACACACGTTGTTCATCGGAGCGGTCCACAAAGGCGGCAGCGGCACAAGTGCCTAGGGTCGTCGGCAGCGAGCGCAATACCTTCCTACTTCAAGCTCTCATCGGAGCGAACTTGGTGACACGGTCGGATCAAGATCTTGTGCATAGGGCCTTAGGCGGTGACGTATTCTTCTCTAGTGGCAGCGACCTCCACGGTGATCTCCTCCGCCGAGTGTCTCATGAATCCAAAGCGCGCACCGTGTAGGCCCCGTGACGGCGGTTCCACAGCGGCTACTCCCGAGCTGGGATTTGCAGGGATGGGGGCGAATCGATAGCTCAAACTCTGCAGCGATGCTAGGTGAAACTTCAAATTGCGGTTGAACGGCGACGATTCTTGACAGGAAGGTTTAGGGCTTTGGTTACTCGATCTCGGGTGACGTCGATGCGCAACTTATATAGGCGGAAGAGTCCGTGCTGCCTCTGACATGAAGCTTCGTCCAGGGTAGACATAGCTCGAAGTCCTGACCGGCTACGACTCAGAGACAAAGACCCTGACTGTGACGCGTGGCAAAATCGGATGGCTCAGAGTGCTTGGCTACGCGGGCGGTTCACAGCCGAACGATCGGGATCTAACGGCTAACACACTTGCGATTAGGGTTTCGGCCCGAAGGCCTACGGTGGCAGGCTAGGCTGCACGATGGCCATATGGGCCTCAACCCATTACTATTTCCTTTTGATTTTCGAAGCATTTTCAAATTAATTAAAACCTAGCAATTTAATTAATTAGTTTAAAGCAACAAAAATATTAGGAAAAATCCAAGAAAATTCTCATAAATACTTTAAGACATTTAGAACCCAAATAAAATATTTTTAGTAAAACTTTATTTTGACTTTATTAATAAACAAATACTTTCTCCAAATACCCATATACAAAATATTTAATAAATGCAAATAAAATCCAGAAAATCCAATGAATTTGAGAAATCGATAAAATGCACAAATAACAGAATAAATTAAATAAAAGACAAAAATTGGGATGTTACATATGATCCTCAGCCACACATAATGTCCATGCAAATCATGGACGAAAATTTACAAGTCGTTCAGGACTACGTAGAAAAAGCATTGCTAGCTCAACGGGAAAAAAATTTCATACTTTTACCCCACAACCCGGGTTAAGTACCGTTTCATCCAATTCCTATACTTAATGATTTGTACTTTATATGCAGCTCGAAGTTAGGTTGAATGACCATTGCGACATTCCTTTGTAGGTTTCAATAGGTTCTACTTGTAATTATACTAAGACAGAACCTTGTAATTTACCTTGATTCCAAAAAGGGCGGCACCCACGACTTGACGCCTATCGTGAAATTACTCGAGACGTCGTTCAATGTCTATAGAGCTTGTGGAGGGCCACACAAGGACTCATAGTAGCTGAAGCACGTCTAGAAGTTTTTGGTATCCGCTAGTACGTAATAATCCTTTGCACTCCATAATAATACCTTTGGAACTAACCAATTATATTTTGGCAGTGCCACCAGTAGCCAAAGGCTACTAACCAATGTGGATTCTACATTTGCCACAATATGCAAATCCTCATTGGTGCAAAGAAGACCCATGTTATGGAACTTTGTCATTCTTGCAATAATTGTTTCCACTTATCAATTTATATACGTGTAAGACTTTACTCTTTCTATCGACAAGCATGGAAATACGCTGAATCTGTGTTGGAACAGGCTGACCTGCTACGAATTCGAGGACAACTCTATGCCTTCTTGATGCGTGAGGTCATAAATCTAAAAGGCGAATGCCACTTAGCCTCACTTGACGAGTTGTGAATTTGTTAGTTATCACTTGGGTTAATTTGTGAACCTTGTGCTGTGAATTTGTGAGTTGTAGTTATGAATTTATTTGGTTAATATATCTAATTTGATTTCTGATATGGATGCGCTGTACGTATTGTGTAATATGTAATCTGAGTTGATTTCTGAAATGTATATCATAATAATATGCTTATGATGTAAACTCTGTAATCTGTTTTGTTTCAGAGGGCATGGCAAGCATTTCCTGAGGTTAGCCAATAAAATTAGAAAATCTTCAATAATACAAACCATCGTCACAGACAGTTCTTAGCTACAACCGTCTGAGATGGTGCAATATCACGGACGGTTCTAGCTACGAAACATCTGTGATGAGTGAATATCACAGACGGTTCTAGCTACGAACTGTCTATGATGATTGACTATTACAGATGGTTCGTAGCAAGAACTGTCTGTAATTATGGAATATCACAGACGGTTATAGGATAGAACCATCTGTGATGATGTGTCATCAGAGACTGTTCGTAGATAGAATCATCTCTGATCTTAATTTTCACTGACGGTTTGGAAAACATCTTTGATGTGCCATTCTTATCACTGACACATGTTTATAGACGCTTCACAAAACCGTCAGTGGTGAGCTTTTGTGTAGTAGTGATGCATGCACATATTAGCAACACATTGTTCACTTTGATAAAATTGATTTACGTGGAGGTCTTCAGTTCTGTTGTACCTGTTTATCGATTCAATTGTGCGTGCCACGATGATAACGTGAGAAGGAAAGAAAAAGCTTGCTCTTCTAGCTTAACCATAAATAAAAGCATATCATATTGTTGGCGTTAAAAACTTGATGTAGGGTTTCTGACAGCAGCACACCGGACGAACACCGGGTTCAGAGCGTGCCAGTCGATTTGACCTGGAACCGACAAGGTAAAAAATATAAAATTCACACAAAGCCGATCGTGAAGATCAATCGGCTTAGATCAAATCAGCTTGAAGCCGATCAAGATCAAAGTAACAGGATAAGTCTAACTAGCGATTAAGGCTAATTAGAGGATAAAGGCGGTCGATTACGAAGAAGCGATCGCAACAAAATCAGAACAAATCGAACACAGGGTGTAATTGGCGAAGATCAATAATCGGCGATGCGCAACTCTATTGATCAAAATCGATTACAAAGGCTAAATTACAAGATCTACTCCTAGTCGACAGGAAAAGATGAAAAAGTAAAGCTGGTTGTTTGTATGTCTTGGGTTTTTTTGCAGTTTGCTTCGACCCTTCTTTTATACCCATCGGCCAATCGTATCCTTTTACAACACGTTTCAAATCCTGATTCGTATTGGCCTTATCTCGGACGGTTGTTTTCTTAAAAGATCTTGCTGTTACCAATTACTTTCAAATCTTTCCAATCCTGTCCGTTAATTCCGTATTTTTGACTTTATTGCCGATTTTGACCAAGTTTGCCAAATTTTGGTCCAAACATATGCCCCCCATTTTTGAGAAATGACTTGTCATTTGTCAAAATTTCATTATCGGCTTTTCAATCGGCTAACCGTTGAACTTAACTCAATAACTGCTACTTTATTTGCGCCGTAATTCTCTGACATGCGAGTAGTGCGTTTTAACTGCTCGCGCCTTTTGAGATTCATTTCCCGCCGCTTCAAATTTTCACCACGCTATAAAATGCGGCCCCCACCTTGGTCATTCTTCACGCGCACAAGCTCTTGAATCATCTGCAATCGGCTTAAGCTTACCGTTTGAAGTACTCCTGAGGCAACCCTTTAGCTCATCAATCTTCCTTCATCGGCTACAATGGACCCTAGCTAGGTACTTATTCCGATTCCGCACAGCAATGACCAATATTTTCTGGGTCCTTTGGGAAATCTAGACGTCCATACCGTAACAAACCAAGAAGTCCCTCGATTACCTCATTCAATTCTTTGGTCACAACATAGAGGGTGGAATAAGAGTTTGGGCTTGGCCGACAGCTCTAAAAGGATGGAGAAATTGGTTTATCAGGGTAGCAGCCCAAAAGAGGATTGAATGGGAAAGAATGGGCATAGCTGAGTGTATTTCACTTTCCTTAGCCGACCCTGAAGCCAATGAGCCCTTAGTGGCCACGGCCTGTTATTTTTGGTCGGATTGCTTTAATGCTTTTTTATTCCGCACTGGTCCCATCGGCCCAACTCTTTTAGATGTTGCTCAAGCTGTGTTGTCTTGACGGATGGAGATCAAGTATCGGATTTTAGTGGAAAACCAAAATATAAACTCATTCGATCTAAAGGAGAGGTTGGGCCAAATATATTGGAAATAACAACAAGGTCAATGGCCTAGTATCGGACGAAGAACATGTAGCTTTCTGAACCTTTGGCTAGACCGTTTTACGTTACGTGGAGCATCTCTCGGACCAACTCAAGTATATCAAGTGATAGCGAACGACTTGTTGAGGGTCGTCGGTGGCTTTAGGAAAAATCTTTTTGGATCTTTGTGTACCAAATGCTTTATATAATAAGGAGTCGGCTTTATACGGTTTTGGAAAATTTCTTGTCGGTAATGTAGGTGGCCCAATGTGGTTCGTGCAAATATGGTCATCTTGTTTATTCAAATAGTTCTTTTAATTTGGATTCAAATGATGATACTCCTTTTCCAAGGAAGATATACTTGAAGGAGCACCTATTCAATTTAGAGAATGCCGATCCTTTGGTGAAAGATTTATGATGTGCTCGAGAAATGAGACAAGGGCCTTTCTGACGGTGTAGAAGGTTTGTCATTCTTCTTGCAATTGAACACCGAAGGTTTCAAGCGACAAGATTTCTTTAACTATGGCTATTGCGATTTTCTTTGGCCTTCTTTTCTCCATCTCGAAGCCGACTCTCTCGATGCCTCGGAGACCACGGACTTGTATAAATTTTTATTTCTCCATGCATTTTCCATGTCGGCCTTCATACTCGGAATCGGACCTTCCACCCTCATACGAATTTTACCATCCTTGATATATGCAAGGCGGCTCGGCTTTGGCAGGTGATACCAAGTCTTCCACTTCTAGATCGGCTTCAACCAAGAGCCGAGTCCGCAATACCATATCAGCGAGGCTAGTTTTGGAGTTAGTCGGCGAACTTCAACTCCTGCATCTCCTCACTTCCATCTGAATGCTCGCCACGCAGGGGTTTCACGACATGGTGGTCGGCTATCGCAGATTGTTTGTATATGGAAAGACTCCTTCGACTATCGTCAAAAATTTTTCCAAATTTGCGAGAGACATCCTTAGTATCTAACAAATGAATCTAGCGGTGAAGCTAGCTCGTCGGGTTATACTAACTCAAGCTTAGTAGATAAGGTATCGGCTTTGAATAATCTTGCCTCATACATCGGTCTTATTCGGATGTATTTACGTAATCATACTTTTCTTGCTATATATTTGCAGGCTAAGGATGTCGGCAAGAAGCTTTGTTTCTAGCCAATCCGGGAATGAGCGGGGAAGAGAGCTCATCAATCGGTCGCCTTACGGGCTATACCTCGCACTCTAGGGGTGCATAGTCCATCCTTATCGGATATCGAGAAAAACAACCAAGTAGCGTAAATACAATCACTTACCATTTCTTCTTCTTCCTTGAACTAACCTTTATCCGATTTATATTTCTAGAAAGAAAAAGGCAAAGTATACCAAGGCTCCAGTGAAGAAGGGACCCAAGCCTCTGAGAACAAAGTGGCGAGAGTTCGCCTCATGCATCGGCTATTGGAGAAGTAAGTTACGACACCTTGTATGATAACTTGTGTATTCTATTTGCATTGGCTTATCCTTCATTTGTTTTCTTTAGCCAACGCAATCGCCCAAGTCGCGAAGATCCTTGCCGATCTTCCGAATATTTCAAGCTGCACCGACTCCTACACCAAAGCCGACTCATCACGCCCATCAGCGATTTGCGGAATTGTCGGATCAACAAACTTACTTGGATTTTCATTGGGCGATCTTGGCGACCGGAGATCATGGCTCTTGATGATTACGATGCGAGATCGAGAAAAATTCTTCAAGTGTCGGAAAAGGCATCGGCTGCCGTCATACGCCCGAGCATGAAAGAGCATCTTGACAAACTCTTCAAGCTTGTGATGCAACGCGATCGAAGATCTGGTGACAATCGGTAGATAAGGATGCCATGGTGCCGTTGAAGCCGATCTCCTCTGAAGCAATGCAAGCTCTTACGGATGTATGTCACTTAGATGATAGAAGAATCGAAGTGGAGGAGGCAGAGAATCGGATCAAGCGTCGTGAAGCCCAAGAGGCCGATCGAAAACTTTTGGAAGAATTGGTTGCCGATGCCAAGGCCAAAAAACGCAAATTTGACATTGGTGTTCAACGTCTCAAATCAACGAAAGAAGTTCTTTCTAAATTGGAAAAAACAAAGAAACTCCTCCAGGAAGAATTGGTCAAGCTTGAAAAACAAATCGGAGAAGGCCAACAAACCTTGGAGGCCACTGCATCGGAGCTGAAGGAAGAAAAACTTGGCATTGCGGTGGCTATTGAAAATGTAACCAAGCAATCGGCCAAGGTAAAAATAGTGCCTGGGGATGCCAAAGACGATGAACGTCTTCTGGATGAAATCCAAGGGATCATTGCAAAGGCAGCTGGTGCTTTGTCGGCTTTGGGCGCGACCCTTCCAGGATCTGGCATCCGATATTAAGTTGTAAAACTTTATTGTTCTGTCTTGAAAAACTTATCCTGAATGTTTCGTCCTGAATATTTTTGTAATCTGTTTTTAATCATAATCGGCTGTTTAACCGATTTTATTTTGCTTATATTTTGAGTTTACAATCCTTTCAGCCAATCAACAGCATCGTGTTAATCTTGGCTCTGAACAAGATTTTAGTCGGCTAGGCTCCGATCCAAACGCTAGGATAGTATTTCTTTAGATATTTCCCATTAATTGCTTTAGGCAAGACATGCCCTTCTAGCGTTTCCGATGAAGTACGAGTTTCCACCGACTAGCCGATTAATTTTATATGGCCCTTCCACGTGGCGACCATTTTCCAAATCGGTTATCTTTAGAACCAACAGAAGTATAGTTTTCCATATTAAATCGGCGATCGAAAGATTTAGGCATTACCTTTTATTATGCGCCTCCGCTACTCGATCTTGTTCTTCTTAAGCCGATCAAGTGTAGACAAACGTAACTCTGCTAACTCGTCCAGGTTGTCGACTACTAAATCATTGTAATCTTGAGCCGACAAACCATTTTGTCTGGCTATTCGTATCGACTCAATATTGATCTCTACGGGCAGAATGGCTTCTTGTCCATACACCAATTGATAAGGTGAAAGTTTTGTCGCTCCGTGATAAGATAACCGATAAGCCCAAAGTGACTCCGATAGAGTCGAATGCCAATTCCTTGGCTTCTCATCAATTTTCGTTTGATCAATTTGATTAGCGTTTTATTAGGCGATCGGCTTGTCCATTAGCTTTGAGCATAGTATGGCGAAGAGTTTAACAATTTGATCCTAAACTCGTTGCGTAACTCTGAAACTCATTTGACATGAATACCGTACCTTGGTCGGTCGTGATTGTTCTGGTATTCCAAACCGATGGGCGATATGTTCATTTACAAAACTAATCGCTTCAATCTGGTCACCTTTTTAAGTGGTATATCCTCGACCCACTTTGAGAAATAATCGGTTGCGGCCAAAATAAACTTATGGCCTTTACTCGAGGAGAAATATTTGGCGATTATATCTATTCCCCAACCTCCGAGCGGCCAAGGTTTGATAATTGGATGCAAAGCCGATCTTGGTGCTAGTTATGCGTTGCCAAACTTTTGACATGTCGACATCCTTTGTAATATTTGAAGCAATCCTCTAGCATTGTCGGCCAAAATAACCTGTTCGCCTAAGCATCCATTTCATTTTATGTGCCGATTGATGAGAACCACAAATGCCTTCATGCACTTCACCCATCGCTACTCGGGCTTCTTGACCTCAAGACATCTTAACAACAAGCCCTCCATAGTCCGATAATACAAGATATCGTCCATAACAACATACTTCAATGCTTGTTGCGTATCCTTCGTTTAAATCGGCTTAGATGGGTCGACGGATAATCTTTAATCTGCGTTCTCCAGTCGGCAATATCCGTGCACATTATTGCTTTATCTACCAGTTCAGTTTCTTGACTTCGGCCAACATCTTTATACCCTGATGCTTGTTGGGCCAAAGCATTAGCTCTATCGTTCAATTCTCGAGGAATATGACCGATAGAAAATGATGTAAAAGAGCCGATGATTTCTAAGCACTGTTCTAAGTAATTTACTAACACTTCATCTCGACATTGGTATTCCCTTTTATTTGTTGTACTACTAATAGTGAATCACCATATGCCTCAATAGCACTCACTCCAATATTTTCCAATAACTGTAAGCCTTTGAGTAATGCTTCATACTCGGCCTGGTTGTTTGAACATCGGCTATTTAGCCGGAATGCAAATTCGAAGCTATGTCCTCTAGGTGAAGTGAGTACAATACCGACACCATATCCTTCCTCGCATACCGATCCATCAAAGAACAATTTCCATGGTGCCACCAAGACTATGTTTGCCATTGTGTCATGTCTGTTATGAAATCGGCTAGGACTTGTCCTTTAAGCTGCTTTGCCGATTCGTATGATAAGTCGAACTCGATCAAGGCGTAAGCCCATTTGCCCGATCGACCTCGCAAAATTGGGTGACAATATATACTTTATGACATCGGTTTTGCAGATAACTTTACAAGCCGATGCTAGTATGTAGTGCCTTAGCTTTGTGCATGAGAAGTACAATGATAAACACAATTTTTCGACAAAAGGATACCTGACTTCTGCGTCTAGCAACCGTCGGCTTAAATAAAAGATAACCTTCTCTTTACCATGTACCTCTTGCGCCAAAACAGCTCCAATAGTATCTTCTTCAGCCGAGACATATAATCTGAAGGGAATACCTTTTTTCGGTGCAGTCAGGACTGGGGGGTTGGATAAATACCCTTTCTAAGTCGGTCAGATGTTGGAGATCTTCTGCAGATTTTACCACTACATCATCTATATAAATTTCAACAATGTGGCCGATTAAATCGTGAAAGATCAGATTCATTGCTCGTTGGTAGGTTGCTCCAGCGTTTTCAAGCCGAAAGTCATTCTGATCCACTCGAATAGCCCTATTGCACCGGGACATCGAAGGTGTTTTTGGTATATCGACTTCGCCATGAGTATCTGGTTATACCGGCGATGCCATCCGAAAGCTTATGATCTTGTTTCACGATCACGCGTCGATAAGCATATCGGCTATTGGCATGGGGTATTCGTCTTTTAGCGTCGCCTTGTTCAAATCTCTCAAGTCGGCGCTTTTCGAAGTTTTCCATTTTCTTCATTACGAACGATGTTGGAAACCCATTCGTATCGGCAAGGCCCGATAAACTTTGCTTCCAACAATCGTTCTATCTCCTCTTTTATGACTTGGTACAAGGCTGGATTAAAACGCACAGGATCTTGTTTAAATGGCGATAGCCCGATTTTATGGGTAGCCGATGTTCCACGATTGACGGCTTAATCCGGGCATTTCATGATACTCCCAAGCGAAACAATCTTTATAATTTCTAAGTATTTTTATTAGCTTTTCTTTGTATTTCATATCTAGATTTGCACTAACAAAAGTTGGTCTTTTCTATCATCGCCGTATATCGACTTCTTCAAGCAAATCGGTGGATGTGAACCCTTGACCTAACTTTTCGATTTCTTGAAGTCTTCTATGGCTTCATGGCTATCCGTTGTTTGCCGATAGCTTTGCATTTTGTCTGTAGCGTCTTCAATGTTTTTCTTGTCCCCATCCGCGCAATACTTCATTTGCCGATCAAAGGTGCGAGCTTGACACTGATCGGCATAAGTCGATTTTGCTTACGCATATGAAATCGCGATCGTCCGGCACCTTGCGATATCGGCCAACTTCTTCGTGTTGCCAATTCGCGCCGGGCTAGCCATGGCAATATGGGCGATGTATCGGCTGTGATGACTTCAACTTCTTCTCCGTTCCATTAAACGAGCGCTTGATGCATGGTCGACGGGATACAGCAGTTTGCATGAATCCAATCCCGTCCAAGCAGCACACTGTAATTTCCTTTGGCATCAATTACAAAGAACGCTAACGGCAAGGTCTTGCTACCGACAGTCAGCTCTGTGACCATGACACCTTTTGCTTCTGTAAGGTCGCCTGTGAAGTCATTCAGAACCATGTTAGTTTTGATTAAGTCTTCGTCAGACTTACCCAGTTTTTTACATGTCATGTATGGCATTAGATTCACTGTGGCGCCTCCGTCTACCAGCATCCTTGATATCGGCTTGCCATTTATATATCCTTTCAGGTACAGAGGTTTCAGATGCCGGTGATCGTCTTTGGGTTTTTCAAAGATGGCGCTCTGTACTCCGGAGCATAACTGAGCAACTGCTTCTTTGGCCGATTCAGTCCTGACTTTGAACTCGGCCGGTAATGTGAACACCATGTTGACATCCATGGGAGGTGTGTCATCCCGAATCATGGGAGAATCCAAGTCGTCAACCGATTCGAAATCTTCTTCGGCTTGCTCTTTTCTTCTCCACTCTTTCTTGACGCATCTCATTGGACGAAGTTCATTAAACACTTCGTCTCTCTCTTTCTCGGCATCGGCTTCACGAATTTCTTGCGTCCTTAGCCTCTGAAGCCGTCGTCGTTGTGATTTGCTCAGGCCTGATGGGCACCACCTGGGTTTAGGTTCCACCGGCTTTCGTATCTGGCCAGCCAAGTCTCCTTGATCAGAACTGGTCTTGTGTGTCTTAGCTTGGCTTTGCTCTTGATTCGGTTTAGATAATCTTTCATGGATCGATATTCGTGGCTTCGTCTTGCTCTCTAATCAGCCCGGATAGCCTATATGTCGGCCGATTCGTTGGCCAATCGTCTCGGGGATAATGTTCCATCGGGCAGGTGTATGGTGATGGCAACGCTACTCCTCTTTCCCAGCAAAACTGCCAAAAGGGACATCTTCTATGTGCCCTTTCCACATTCTCGGTGCGGTACAAGTTATCCGACCGGCGGGTATGATACCATGGTCGGTGTTCATCCTTTCATATTTCTCCATTAATTGCGAGCGTCGGACCTAACTTTTATTTGGTGAATTGGAGATTTTTCCGCTTTGTACCATTTACCCACTTGGGGATTCCCCTTGGGTTTAATGGTCCTTGAATTTTTTCCTTCTCAATCGGCTTCTATTTGTAAGGAGCCGATGGTAATCTTCAGTGTCTGGCTGCCGTCCGAGCTTGATCGTACGTCGACTTGTCGATCTTTTTCCTGCTCGTCTTGCATCGGCTCTTTTCCTTTAGCCGAGTAATGCACCATATTGATAGGAAACGGATCGACATCCACCTGCATGGTCGGCTCATCGGCAAACTTCAACCGACCGTCTTCAATAGCAGACTGGATCTGTTGACGGAAGATATTGCAGTCATTAGTGTTATGTGAATAAGAATGATGCCACTTGCAATACCTGCGTTTTTTGATCTCATCGGGCGACGGTATCACATGTCCCTCCGGCAATCGTATTATCTTTTCTTGCAGAAGTAAATCAAAAATACGATCGCACTTGGAAACATCGAAAGAGTATTTGACCTCCGATTTGTTCCTAGTCGGCTTAAGCCAAGAACAGACTAAGGATTTTTTGGATCCTTTTACCCATTCGGCTATATTTATTTCTGCTTCCTTGTCTTCCGACGAATCACTAGGACAATATTCAACCATATTGACCTTAGCCTTATCCTTTTCCTTGTTACTATTTTTAAATCTACCATTAAACACCTTATTGTCAGTGAATCGGCTTTCTTGAGCCGATACGCGATGCAATAAGTGGCTAAAATCGATGAATTCCTGCCACCGAATTTCTCCCTAAGAGGAGGATCAAACCTTGAAATGCTAAATCGGCGAGTTGATTGTCGGTGTAACGTGCGCTAAAACACCGATTCTGATTTCTCTAAACCTTTTGATGTAATCTGTTACGATTCTCCAAACTTTTGGCGAATGAACTCGAGATCTGAAATTCTTAACTCTAAACTGCCTAAAAGAAGTATTCGTGGAATCGGCTTTCCAAATCGTTCCATAAATGGACCGAATTCGGAGGCAAACAAGTGAACCAAGTAAATGCTGCCCGGATAAAGATAGCGGAAATAACCTAATTTTTAACCCGTCGGATCGGGCGCTTCACGCATTGTGCGATAAAGCGTCCAACATGCTCGAGGTAGTGATAGAATCATCCCGAGAATTTGGCAAAGTCCGGGACTCAAATTATGAGGGTAAGGTATGCGATCTATGTAATCGAGTGCGGCTTTCTATAGCCGATCACTTTTCCTTTTGGTTGTATGCCAAATCGATCCTCAAAGCGGTGCAGATCGATCGGTCCAATTGGCATTATCGGCCAGCGCACAGCGAGCCCTTGATAATGTCGATCATAATCTGCATCCCGCCCCGAGTGCAAGCTCGGGTTGCCAATATCTTGCGTCTTGTCGGCATTCGATTATCTTGATCGTGCGATTATGCCTAATTTGTGGTTCCGCACCGGATAAATGGTTACGATGCGTTACTACTCTGTGTGGACCCGGGTTTCTAAGCAGGGTAGGCTCTTGGGGATATCTCTCAGGGCCAATCGGCTGTGAAACCGATTGGGGAAAAGCGTAAAAAGGAGCCGACGGTGGTAGATTGATGGATGGATCATATTTAGCGGCGTCGGTATAGGCGTGGTAATGGCTCACCCCACTTGACCGAGGATCCCTAGGCAATATGACCGTAGGCTGTGTGGGCATCATCGTGGGAGGTGAGGTCATAGCCGATGGTTTAGGATCGGCTGGTGTGCTCTGCGTGTTTTGTGATACTAAAAAAATAGGATAATTTGGCAGAGCTTGTAGTGAGTCATGCAGGCTTCCTGACGAGGCTAACTCCTGGGCTATAGATTTAACGCTATTTGCTATCATCGGCTTAAGAGTCGTTACCAGAGCTGATGATTGGTTTATTAAAGCATGGTGCACAGATTGGTTAATCATAGCCGATAATTTGGCCTGAGCGGGTAGATATCGACTTACCGTTTCTGCTACATCTGTGTCTCCCAGGGTATTGACCGTCGGCAGGGCGGATTTCTGTGTAACGCCACGTCTAGTCTTTTGGTAGCAATTTAGCATCATCTCTTCTAACGCGGCTTTCCGATCTTCAATCTCTTGACGTTGTTCTGCGGTTAAATCGGCCATTGTTGGGACGATTATAGCTTCCGTGTTGAGATCAGACGGCGGAATCGACTTCCCTGACGTAGACATTGTCCCACCGGGCGTGCCAAGAGTGTGTTGGCGTTAAAAACTTGATGTAGGGTTTCTGACAGCAGCACACCGGACGAACACCGGGTTCAGAGCGTGCCAGTCGATTTGACCTGGAACCGACAAGGTAAAAAATATAAAATTCACACAAAGCCGATCGTGAAGATCAATCGGCTTAGATCAAATCAGCTTGAAGCCGATCAAGATCAAAGTAACAGGATATGTCTAACTAGCCGATTAAGGCTAATTAGAGGATAAAGCGGTCGATTACGAAGAAGGCGTCGCAACAAAATCGAACAAATCGAACACAGGGTGTAATTTACGAAGATCAATAATCGGCGATGCGCAACTCTATTGATCAAAATCGATTACAAAGGCTAAATTACAAGATCTACTCCTAGTCGACAGGAAAAGATGAAAAAGTAAAGCTGGTTGTTTGTATGTCTTGGGTTTTTTTGCAGTTTGCTTCGACCCTTCTTTTATACCCATCGGCCAATCATATCCTTTTACAACACGTTTCAAATCCTGATTCGTATTGGCCTTATCTCGGATGGTTGTTTTCTTAAAAGATCTTGCTGTTACCAATTACTTTCAAATCTTTCCAATCCTGTCCGTTAATTCTGTATTTTTGACTTTATTGCCGATTTTGACCAAGTTTGCCAAATTTTGGTGCAAACACATATATTGATATAATCAGGCATGCACGGCCAAGCCGTTGAATGCGTCCATTCATCATATATACATACAAGGAACGATTGCAAAGGAGGAAACATGAGCTTTTCCATGTTGCAACAACCGGATGTGCAGTGCCTTAACTGATGATCAGACCCATTGTTCCTTCCTTCATCTGAAGGAGGAAACATGAGCTTTTCCATGTTGCAACAACCGGATGTGCAGTGCCTTAACTGATGATCAAACCCATTGTTCCTTCCTTCATCTGAATTCAACGATGGATGCTAACAAATTAACAGATGGATCGACAGACATGTCAAATGTGCAATGTGGCCATTTTTTTAATTAGGTGCCGTGGCTAGGGATGCATCATTCATGAGGCAACATGTCAACAACTACATTCCTACAAAGTCAGATTGAGGCCGGGGAGTTCGTAGCTCGTAGAACTGTGTGCACGCCAAGGATTAAAATCTCTCCAAGATATCGGTTTCCAGACATGGACGGTTTTGAAAATACTGACCGGAGTAAAAATTTCAAGAAATTGAAATGCTACAGTATTTTTCGGAAATCTCGACGAAATTTCGAAGAGATTTCAGGGTTGTGGACCGAAATCGCTACAAAATCTACCCTATTTGATGTATGTAGGACCGGATTTGAACCAGAGTGTGTATGATAGCTCAGTGGGTAGGGTCCTCAGCATTGGGAGATCCATATGGTTCGGTTCCGTCTGGGTGCAATTTTTGGATCATTAACCATGCAACACCTTACATAGTAGTAACATTCCACATATGTCAACAAGTTGACGTAGCTCAGCCGGTAGAGAGCTTGGTTGGCATGGAAAGAGGTTGAGGGTTTGATTCCCAGCCGACCCCATTTCTTTCCTTTATTTTTTTTCCTTTGTGGTGATGATTTACACTGCCAGCCCCATTTCTAGTTGTACTGCTGTTGTGATTGTTAGCATTTGTAGGATGGCTGCTTACCTAGTTGGACAGCTTCCATTTGCAGCTTATTGTGTTTAGCAGTCGTGTTGTCTTATTGGATTGAGTTTTATTAAGTTACAGCTCTTCTACATTCATATGTATGGCTACAATAATTAGAGACGGTTCTAGGGTGTGTGTCTCTGATGAGGGTGCTTGGCTTATTGGATTGAGTTTTGTTAAGTTACAGCTCTTCTACATTCATATTTATGGCTACAATCATTAGAGATGGTTCTAGGGTGTCATCAGAGACACTTCTAGCCTAGAACCGACCCTGATGAGGGTGTCTAGTCTAGATTCATCTCTGAATTTTTTATGGAAACATTAGTGATGTGTCAGGACCATCCAAAAAAAATTTCAAATTTTTTTAACATCATTTGAACCATTTTTCATTAGGTTAAAATTTGTCGATCAACGTTTTATCAGGACATAATCAATTTTCGAATTTTTCAAAATTCCTCAAGCTTGATAATCATTTGATATTTTTATGATAACATTAATAATGTGTTAGGAACATGCACAAAAATGTCAAATTATTTTGACTTCATTTGAACCGAATTTCGCTCAGTGCAATTTGGCTAAGATCTCAGCAAATCTCGTCGAGATCTCGGCAAAACTAGCTGAGATCTCGGATTTCCCAGTGGAAAAAAACCGGATTTAATTTTTTTTTTGTGTTTCATCCGGAATTTGCTGAAATTTCGAGACCTCGGCAAAATTTCGGTCTCCAGACACTTCCGAGATGTCAAGCGAAAACGAGATTTCAAACCTTGGTGCATGCGTGCTGCTCCTTCCTAACTAGCTGTCTTTATCTTGACAACTAAATATTTCACACATTTGGAAAGTTAGATAGGCATGTGAATGAAAAGCTCTATCTGCACATTTTGCCTAGCTAGAGCTAGAGCTATTCAATCACAACTTACAGGGAGTTATTGGCTATCTGTGGCCTCATCCATAGGGTTGGTGCAATAGGAGTTATGGCATGATGCATACCCTGCATCTTGTTGTTCTTGTAAGTACTGGTACCGCAGCTAGCTACTTTCTTGAAATTAAGTTGTAAAGAACTAGTAATAAGTAAGTAAACCATAAGTAAGATGTGCATTTTGCCCATCCTTGCAACAAAAACAGTGGTTGGGTTAGTTGGGTAACATATGGCTGCTGGGACCACGCGTCACTGACCTACTCACCCTAATTAACTCCCTTTGTCTAGCTACCGCTCTGACTGCTGCTTGTCATTTCCTTCTCTATTTTGGAGTAATTTTCCTCTCTTGTCACTGCTGTCTTCCCCTGTGAAGCACTCAAGTTGTAATAGCTACTTGAAATTTGAAGTCTAAGAGTAGACCACTTGTACATGGTACACATTTCAACCTGTAATACAACTCTGAATAGACAGATCTAGGTAGAGAGGAAAGGGTTCATATGTAGTGCTAAAGGGGACTGTAACTTAAGTAGTCTTCAGCCCTCAGCACAATTTGATCGAGTGGACAAATGGTCTAGATCGCACAATAGTGGTGACTTCTGCTGTGTATCGCTATAGTACTCCAGAAGATCTGGATTATCGTTGTTTGATCCAGCGGTCCACATGCAACAGCTAAAGTTGTAGTTGTACAATGATTGCATCGGATCTCTTTCCAGGGAGAGAGGATTGGCTTGAGGTTAGACAGAACCAATTATATGATTATATCCTGCTTAGATTCTTCGTTCAGATCATTTATATGAATGACATATTATTTATGACATCAAAAGATCACGAACAACCAACAGTTTGCTTTTTATTTTGTGAAATATTTTTAAAATAACTTTACAAAAACAATAGACAAAATTAATTTTTTACAAAAATACACCTTTGTCGCTATATGAAATGGTGATAGAGTTCTATTTAGTCGTAGTTTGTATTGGTCGATGGATTATTTTATCGTGGATTCTTTTGGTTGACAAGGCTAAGGCTTCTGTCACTATTTGAAATGACGACAGATGTGTATTTTTGTAAATTTTTGTAAAATTATATAAAAAATATATTATTAAAAAAAATTCTTTCTTTTGCTCGATCGGTGCCTGTTCGGCTCGCCTTCGGTGAAGCTAGGCACCGCCCATTTTTGATTCGTGCCAGCTTCGTGCGGTGTCGACCCAGGTCCGGCTCATTTGCACTATTTTGATGAGAGGAAAGCAGCCGAAGAGGCGTGAAGCTAAGGCAGTGGACACAAATATTGGGGGAAAAGGAACTAAATTTTATTCATTCTTGAATAGGTACAGAGTGACATTGCACTGATTGCGTGAGTACACGATGCTTCTTAGTATAAAGACTTGTATCATGCAAGAAGTTGCTCTCTATCTTGCCTGTCTCTCTCAATCTCTCCCATCTATCTCAATCTCTCTTAGCTCTCTCTCTCGCATGTTTCTCTCAATCTCTCTCAGCTCTCTCCCTAGCTCTAAGCTCTCTCTCAGTTCTCTCCTTCTCTTGCTCGTCTTTCTTAATCTCTCTTTCCTGTCTTTCTAACTCTCTCTCTCGCACATCCATTGCTCCCTCTCTCTCTCGTCCGACTCTCTCAATCTCTCTCAGCTCTCTCTTGCCAGTCGCTCTCTCTCTCAATCTCTCTCAGCTCTCTCAGTTCTCTCTCTCTCTCAATCCCGGAGGCGATGCTGTGGTGTTTGTACATAGTGCATAGTTCTTGACTTCTAGTGTGCATGCAAGTAAAGGATGTGGATTCGTGCGTAGTTTCTGACTGTTCACTCGTGTTATCAGATAGGAATAAGGAAAACATAATCAAATCATCCCTTCTTTGGTTTGCACTACCTCAACTAGCTAATTGATTATTTGATCATGGGGACATGACCTGGTGGCTCGGCTCTGTCCCGCCCTTTTCTCTTTCCTATTTCTCCTTTTCTTTCCTTTTTATCCCTTTTCTTTTCTTCCCTTCCTTTTCTTCTTTTATTTTTTCTTTCACTTCTTTCTTTCGTTATTTATTTTCCTCCCTTTTCACTTTCTCCCTTCCTCTCTTCCTCTTTCTTCTCTTACCTTTCCCCACACACTCTCTTAGATCTTGCACCACCACCTCTCCTTCCCCCTCGGCCCCCTCTGGTCCCTGTCCCTCGACCTCTAATGGCCGGCGTAGCCCCCTCTGTCCCCTCCCTCGGTGCCCTCCACCCCCGACAGCGCGGTGCCGCCCCTCCCCTTCCCCTGTCACCCCGACGGCTTGGCGCGGGCTCACTGCTGCCCCTTCCTTTCCTCCTTCAGCAGACGCGCATCTTGGCCCCACGATGGCACGGCACAGGAGCGACGCCGCACCCTCCCCTTCCCCATCTAGTCGGCGTGCATCCCGGTCCCCCGACGGTGCAGCGTTGGCATGGTGCCACCCCCTCCCCTTCCCCTCTTGTTGGTGCCTGTTCCGGCCCCTCGATGGCAGCAAGTACTCCACCTCCTCATCTCCCCTCCCTACCCATCCCCTTCCCCTTCAGGCATGGAGCCTCCCCCTCCCTTCCCCTGTTCCGTTGTGAGCCGTAGTGGGCCGCCGCACGCTGCTGTGTGCTGGGTCGCGTGCCATGCACCCTACCGCGGCCCTACAACGTGCCGTGCGGCTGTGCCATGCAAGGGCCTCCGTGCCACGGGTAGGCCATGCCAGCCCAACCATGGCCTAGATGGGATTGCCGTGTCACCCACCGTGCTCAGGTCATAGGCCCGTCATAACTTAGACAACCGTGTCGTGTCATCACAGCCATTTGAGTTCAGGCTGGGCTGAACTTTGGGCCTGGCCATGCTGGCCGTGCCCCATGCCATCCCGAAAAATCTCGGCCGATGCCCACCTCTGACTCATGACAGGAGTTCTTTCACACCAAATTCGTAACAGTGTGTGATGCCATATTATACTATTGTTTTACTACAGAGAAAAAGTGTCACTAGAAAAGATTTACTCAAATGATGTTTAGATAATGTCAAATCAATGAAGCTGTAATCCCTAAACAGGGATTTGATTTGTGTATAACACGGAGATGCCATTAATGCAAGCATGGCCTAGGAGAGCCCTTAAGTCAAGTGAATCTTTATTACAAGGATTGGACCCAACAATACTACACAATAATCTCTCTCTCAGAGACATTATTAGTCCCCACATCAGTTGTCATTTTTTTGACTATGTTGGTCCCATCTTAATTGTGTCTTTACTTGCATTACTACTCCACATGTATGTCTGTCTTCTATTCAATAATCTTATCTAACTGGACATTGCTCAAGCATGTGTTATGTCAATGCATATATGCTATCTTCACCTTTCAATGACTACCTGTGTATATTGATGTGATCATTCCATACGAACTACTCCATTATTTGGAGAAATTATAGGTACTTTTTATCCCTATACTATTATCAATTATTATTCATATTAGATACTCCCTCTGGTCAGAAAAGAGTGACGTTTTTTACTTTTCAAAGTCAAACAAGATGCTCATTTGACCACTAAATTCTCTTATTATATATTGGAGAAAAGTTGTAAAAGTGCAATATTATGAAAGCAATTTTTATAATAAATTCAATCATATCATTTTCATACATCCAAACCATATGTTTTAGAAATAAGTCTAATTTAACCCCTGAACTTTGAGGGTGCATCTAATCTACTATTTTAACTACAAACTAACTAAATAGACTCCTGAACTATCCAACCATCTAAGGCGGTTTTGCCACTGTGGTGGTGGTTTTGTGACACTGGCCGATGTTGTGTTGGACAGTATGTCAATGATCATTACCACAATGTCAGTCGCGTCATCCACCGTAGTGGCAAAACCGCCACCAAAACTAGCTTAGTGGGTTATTTTGATGGTTTGCATAGTTCAGACGTTTATTTAAACGGTTTTATTGTTAGGGGTAGATTGGACACACTATCAAATTAAGTTCTTGGTGGTAAAATAGACTTATTCCCTTTAAATCATATCTTTGGCTAAAATTAATTCACTACTACAGAAAGGTCTACATTAGAAGTCTAATCACAAACGGATTTCAGAAACAGTCTATGTTAAATCTAATTACAGTTGGTTTTGCTAGCGCGACCGTCTAAGTTACTGGATATGCTAAGAACCATGTGTGGTAGCTGATATCACAAACGGTTTTTGTCACAAACAGTCTGTGAAGTATAACTACGTATCACAGACGGATCTAATAAGGAACCGTCTGTGATAAGACTACGTATCATAGATGGTTCTAACAAGGAATTTGAAAGATCGAAATGGCGATCAGAGGGGGGTGAATGATCCCAAATAAAATTTTCCCCCACTCAAAGTACTCCAAACAATCTCGCAATAAAAATCTGAAACACCCAAAGATTTTCCTTCAAACTAGTGTTTCCCACATTCGCACACCCTCCAAAACTCGGACAATTAGACAACTATGTGTACCCCTAGCTTGTATGGATGAGAACCATGAATCATGTGAGGGATTTTTAATCATAATCCTGGTTGTCAAGTGTCCAAACAAAGAGGAATCAATTCAAAGACTACTTTTCTAAAAGAGATAAAGCTAAAACACCAAAGTCTCTTTCTAGAAAAGTAAAAGCAGATTTTCTAGGAATTGTCCTTAATTGGAGCTGCTGGTTGGTGAGTTTCTGTTGCTCTAAAATTTTTGGGAAGTTTTCCCCCTGTGAACAGTTGAGTCGTGAAACACTCCACCAAAAATCACCTCAAAAAGCTTTATAGAATAAGCATGAAAAATCAAGTATTATAGACAGTCAAGAACTTCGATCAGAATATTTGAGGCTTGGTTTTCACTTCATAGCACTCCAACGGTGCAACCAGTGGACTCACAAATTGTTTCAGAGATGAATATATGAGTCTTCCACCTTTTCCAACAAGAATCAATGAAAAATGTTTTTTCTATATTTTTATAAACATCAAAGACTGACTGCTGCGTGAAGAACAAGTTCTGGACAGATTTGCAATTCAATAAGATCTTGACCTCTAGTCTATCCTAGGGTGCAAGAAAGATGTAAAACCATATGAACATCCTTAAGACATCCTAGAAAAACAGCATTTAGAAGGAGGGGAGGCAAATCCAAATTGCGATAAAGTAAATTGCGAGAATGTAAATGCGGGAAAGTAAATGCTGAATTTAAATTGCGTAATTTAAATGCGTAATGTAAATGCGTAAAGGAAATGAAACATGAACATAAATGAAGAACATTTCATTTCTAGAAGGAGAGGTTACAAAGCCTCACATTTCATGTGGGCAAAGCTCAAAGGAGCATCAAAAACTTCAAAACCTTCAAGGGGGGAAGGCTACCCTTCCACCCCTATTTATACAACTCTTGGCCACCTACCATCCTTGGATTAGCCTCTAAACCCTAGAGCATCCATCAAGGGCTAGGATTTACCCACTCAACCAGTCATGCAAGGGTTCACCCAAAACCCACAACACATGACGGGTTTTCTTGCACGGTTCTCAAAGTACACTAACTAGACCCGCTATCCTATCAACTAGACCGCAATCCGACGGCCCTCATCTATCCGAGCAGCATCTAGCTAGCATCACATCCATTCCTTGTCTTCACAGCTTGCACGGACTCCGTCTCCGATCATCTTCCGGCGATCCCCGACCGTCTGGACCTCCCACGCTCCTCGCCTAGTCCCGGCCATCCTTCGCCTCACCATGACCTAGCACCGTCATCCTGCAACCATCAAAAATAAGGAAACTCCTCACATAGCAATGCCCACAAAGATGTGCAATAAATCCATCAAAGTACACTCATTAAAATTCATTTTTCCTCATTCTGGCCGGTAGCACCGGGAAAACAGAGAAGACCTCAAATTGCTTCCAATTGAAAATCCATTTCAAATCAAACTCAAACATGAGCAACCCAAGCTCAAATTTAGTCAAATACTCATCACAAATTTGGATAGATCTCCACATGGTCCTTCAGAATTGCTTGTGATAACACTTACTATAAACATATATATATCATTCTATGGTTTTTGCCCGCCGCACTCCTCACTCAAACAAAATCAAAAACCGCCATCCGCTTCTTCCAAAGCCAGTCACCGCAGCCCATCCTCGATGCTGCCTACCCTAAATTTGCGCGCCTTCTCCCCAAGCCTGCGCACGCGTCCTCCTCGAGCCTGTCCTTGACACCTCCGTCCTCAGTCGCCGCTGCCTCCCATGTGCCCACGCACTAGAATTGATACGTGGTACTTGTGGACTTCTTGTTTCATTCTATGATCGAACATTGCAGGAAAAAATTTTGGTAACATACTAATGTGTAGATGATAGGTGCTGGTTTGATTATGGGATTTATGTAACAGCCGAAAAAATCTTAAAAATAAATAACGTTAAAATGAAATTTGTAATTATAGTTTTATTCTAAATTTCCATCTTTTCTGTGTTTTTCTTGGATTTTGGTCTTTAAGAATACCCTTTTTCATTGATTGTATCTCCGTTTTCCAAATTGTGGAGACCAAAATCATATAAGGATAATATCTAGAAAAAATTTATTTAAATCCAAAGACAACTCCAAAATATCCCAAAAAAGTCTCACAGAAATTTGACAGCATTTAATATATTTAGAAAATAAAAAATAGCAACAATTCAAAAACAGTATAAACTTTGTTAGATTTATCTAAAAATGTACAAGCATGATCATACTCTAAAACAGAAGATTTAAATGAAACAACAGCATTGTCAGATTTTTATAAAAAATGAACATATTTGATCATCATATAAAAATTTTATGGTCACATCTGTAAAACCCTAGAATCATACTAAAATTTTTTCAAATGAATTTAACCTAATTTCAAGCCTCATAAAAATCAAAAACAGAAAACACTTAATTGAGACATTGTCCTTGTCAGAATTTTATAAAATTTTGAAAGTGTGAACATTGTCAGAAATTTTTATGGCCGGTATTGCCTTAGAATCATTCAAAAAAAAGTTTCAAAAAGTTTTGAACAATTTTGCAGCTCAATTAAATCCAAAAACCTTACCTATCGAGAGTGGAGAATCCCAGTTTCTTCTTTTGATTTCACTACCATGTGGGGTCTACCCATGGTTTGGCCTACCTGGCAGTTCCTCACAGCCCTGTGTCTCTGTCGCTGGACCCCGAAAGCCTTGGTTCTTTATTCTTCATCCCGTTGCGCTGACAAAGCCCAAGGCGCTGTATATGACACATGGACCTTGCCCTGCCAAGGCTAAGCTCCAACATGCTCTACGCCTACCATCTCAGTGCAAATCATGTGTGCCATCTCCTCGGTCTTCAGTCAAATTTCAGCACCATACCATGCTGCTCCCTTGCCCACCTATAAATGCCAGCCAAGATCCTTCCATGCCTCCTTGCACCTCCACTTTTCCCCTTTTGCCCAAGCCGAGCTCCGATTACTTCTCCATGCCACCATTACCGAAGAGCATCAAGAAAGGGGAAGAAGCAAAATTGAACCTCCGCAGTGATTCATTTTCCAATTCGGTTGAACCTTAGCACCTTAGACATCTAATGATTGAGTTCCCTCATTCTATTGCAGCTCGAAACAACTGAATCACCGCCATGACCTCTCCCTTCTTCCACCCCTCCGGTCGCTCGGCGGCGAAGCACCCCGACCAATCTCCGCCATAGCCGACCGGTAAAATGGACCCCTATTAGTCCCCTAATGCTTCCTACCATTTTTCAGTGCTCAAACCAAGTCTTCTACCTCCCCGGCCAACCGTCACCATATCCACCGCATGCTACCGCTGCCATCTCATTTCAGCTTCCTTCTGCTGCCTCTGATCGGTTCCCCCGAAACCCGTCAACCCCCTCTGGCTCACTGCACTGGTGGCCAAGCATCATTGCCGCTGTAGCATCGCCGGCGAGCCGTCAAGTGAGGTGCTCTGTTATGAGTCACTACCCTATGGGACCGCCATGTCAGTAGCTGGCGTTATTTCAAAGTAACCGGGAAAACTAGGAAAAAAGAAAAGACGTTCCTTTGTTTCAAAAGCATATTTCCTATTTTTGATGATTTTCAGGACTTACACCATTCAAACAGATATAACTTGTGCATCTTAGCTTCAAATTTAGTCAAAAAATTTCTAAATTCATATAAATCCTGTGCTTTCAGAATATGCAAAAATATTTAATTTTGGATCTTTTTTCAGAATTTTTGAATTCAAAATTTGAATAAATCTAGAATAGTCATTCTACAAAATTATTATATACTAAGCGTAAAAATTATGAAATAAATTCCCAAAAATTGCTGGGATCATAACATTCCAATAAATTCAAACTTAATTTGAATTGAACTCATAAATAGGTTAATTCCAATGCATTCAAAATTCAAATGATTATAACTATTGCAGGTAAATTCCAAATTTAGTGAAACCAATATCTAAGCCCTGTTAAAACCATAATATCCCTGTTTATGTAAAAATATTTATTTTTTGACCTCTGTTAAGTAGTTTGGATCTAAAATTTGAATGAAATCTAGGAGCACTAATAGGAATTTTTACAAACTAACTTGAATTTTGAAGGAAAATTTTACAAAAATTCCAGAGACCATAAGCATCTCATTTCTACAAAAATAATTTGAATATAGACTTAGTTTGAACTGAACATCAAATAAGGTTAGTAATCAATATGTGTATTGTTCAAACATGAATAACTTGTGCAAACAAATTCAAAAATTGATGAAACAAGTCCCTAAAACTTCCTAAAATAATGAGCCTTTATCTTTGTAAAAATGAGTGAAATCAAATGTAGTTTGTACCTGTTGCTTAATTAGAGAAGTTCTTGCAGTTAAATGTAAATGCAAATAAACCTTAACCTATATAAATAAAACTTAAAATATTCATGGCACATAACAACAAACTTAAAAATTGAGAAACCAGAACATAAATCTTTTTATCACCAGAACCATTTATTTTAACTCATATTTGAATTTGGTGTTATTTGTTTCATTTGCTTCTTATTGCTGCTTTACATTAATCACGTGTAGATATCGACGTCCCCGAACCCGCCACTGTCGACCTCGACTCCGTTGTAGAAGTCACTCAGCAAGGCAAGTACCCCCTTTGATCATGTTGATCCCAGTATTTCATTTCACTTATGTTGTTTTATCAAATCTACTTATGCATGCGTTATTTTGGTAAACATGCTATATTGTGGTTTTGGTAGATATAACCCTCATTTCATGGAACTTCCTTAATAAATATTGACATGACAACCTTTGTAACCCTAAGTTAGGTTTAGACAATTAATTAATGTCAATTTGGGTATACTCAAACATATATATATATATATGCACAGCTTAGTCACACTTTAATAATGGCATAATAGATGGTTAGACATGTTGTTCTTGGTAAATAAAAATGTTTGACATGATTAAAGGTTGCTGATATTTTGGCAAAAATAAAAATAAAACTATGATTTGACGCGAGCGAGTTATGGCAATAGCCAGATGCGCGTGGGACTTGCATGTAGTGTAGGGGGAGTGCTCTCGCTCGGGTCAGATTAAGGACCGAATGTAGTGTTGTATAATCCAAGTATGTCAGTACAACGACAAATGCTAGAATGGGATGGCCTTAACCTATTAAGTTACTTAGGTTTAACCCCACATCTGTTGAATTTGTAAAGGCAAGTTCAACAGATATGTAAATAAATAGGTTAATAGGTTAAGGCCGTCTCATACCAGCACTTGTGGTTGTACTGCGTGCTTGGTCTGATAACAATACAATAGTTTGGTTCTTAATCCGACACGGGCGATAATCTTCCCCTATCTACATGCAAGTCCCCTGCAAATCCGGCTATTGCCAATAATCGTTCGCGTCAAAACCATAGTTTTATTTTCATCTTTACCAAAATACCAATATCATTCTCAAGAATAACATGTCCTGATTATTTTATTTCCCGTCACTAAAGCATGGCTAAGCATGATTATTATATAATCGTGTATACCCCTGTTGATAGTACGTATTGTCTAACCTTATTCTAGGGTTATTGAGGTTCACAATTCAATATTTATTAATGAAGTTCCATGAGGTCAGGGTATAGCTACTAGTACCATAATATAGCAAATTTACAGAAAATACGCACATGCATAATCGTTTTGACAAAAACAATATAAACTAATTTAAATAATAGGATCGACATGATCAAAGGGGGTGCTTGCCTTGCTTTGTTGATTCAGGAATCGACTCGGGGTTGAGGTCGACAACAGTACCGTCAGAAATATCGGTAGCTACACGTTATTAACGTAAAGCAGCAATAATAAGATGCAAAAAGAAGTCAAATAATACCAAATTCAAAACTAAACTAAAATGGATGGTTCTGGTGATAAAAAATTTTAAATAATGAATTAAGTCCATTTGTTTTTTTCATGAATTTTAGGGTTCGTATTATACAGGGTTAGGCTTTTAATAGGATTCAGATGCAAAGCATGTGTACAAAGAATCAATTTTGTAGAATAGGATGGACTTGTCTTAAGGAGCATTTTTAAGCTAGTCCTATTAGGATTAGTGTTTATTTGTGATATTGTATTCATTTCCTAAACTTATGTATTTTTAAAATATATGTTATAAGAGGTTAAATTTTCTTAGATTTGTGAATTCAATTTACTTATACATGCAACCAATTTTTGTAGTATTAGAAGGTCTTAACCTCAGAAGTATCTTGAAATTGGTATTGCGTCTTTTTGCTTTTATTTGCAAAAGTTGTTAATGTTTTAGTTTTTGTATGCATAGATAATGAATTCTTTTAAGAACTCAACTCATACTTGATCAAACATTAAATCTTTTTGCAGATTTGGGATTCTAATGGTTCCTGTGATTTGTAAAAAAATTATTTATTTATTTTTAGGGCTTATTTATAATAGTTACTCATATTTGAATTATGCATGTATTGGAAGCTAAATTCTTTTTGAATAAAATATTTTTGTAGAATTGGGGCCCTCGTGGTTTTATAAATTTTTATAAATTTATTTTACATTTTTAGGAGTTAATGTGTATTCTTTTTAATAGTGACCATAGTATGCTACATACAAATTTAAATTTCAAAATTTTGAAAAAAGGTATAAAATTAAATATTTTTGCATAATAATGGATGGTATGGTATTAACAAGGCTTAGGAATTGGTTTTACTCTATTTTGAATTTATATGCACTCGTTATTGTTATTTAGATTTTTTAATGTATTGAAAATAACCTATTTATGCATTTGGTACAAATTAAGTCTAAATCTAATTTTTTTGCATATTTGGAATACTAATGTCCTCAGGAAAATATTAAATTTGTTTCATTAATTAAGGAGCAAGGTTATATATATTTTCAATAGTAACAATATTAGGGTTTACTCAAGTTTTAATTCAAATAATTCAAGCTGAGTTTTAATTCAAATATATATTTTCATACGGCATGAGTGTGATCAGCGATGAAACTTCGAGCGCGATGAGACATGGAGAAGTCCTGTCATGGCAGCGTTTTCATCTTGGTTTGTTTGCCATGGCAGCATTCGGGCAGGGCGAGGCAGCGTTGGCTGAGAAAGAAGGCAAGTCTGAGAGAGCTAGGCGCTGCCATGTGGGGCCAGGTAGAGGAGCGGTCCTATTTGCAGTGAAAGAAATGAGGAAACCGGCATACTTCTTTTCTAGACAGATCAAGATTCAAGCATTTAATTGAGTGGCCATTTCTAGTCAAAAGTTACTAAACCTTTTTATGTATGATCTTAAAGAAATCTTTATCCTTCTGAGAAATTTTGCATCATGATCTGACTTGTGCATTTTACTAAAATTCTAAAAATGCTACTGTGTCTATTATTTGTTTTCTAGTTTTTATTTTTTTGAGGTTCCAAATGAGGTTCATTTTACTTTAAATTTTTCCTGTGTGGTCCTAAAGGTTTTCAGAGGTTACCACAAACATTTTAGTGGATTATCAAGTATAGATATTTTTATAAAATTCTGACATTGGTAATGTTGTTTTTAAATTGATTCAGTTACTGATATTCTAACTGTACCAAATGAAGTTTATTATTTTTGAAAATATTTCTGTAGGGTACATTAATCCTTTAGGTAATTTCATAAAAAATTTAGAAGATAATCTTATTCGTACATTTTTAATTAATTCTGACATTGTTACTGTTTGTAGTCATTTGTCACAGTTTTTTATTTTACCTTTTGAATAAATTTGTTCAAATCCCTTTGAAAATTTTTGAGGATATTCCAAAGATGAATTATGGTTTATCTAAATTGTTTCAGATTTTTCTATTATATGATTATGAGTGTCACAATTGGGGAGAGAGGAATTTAACCAATAAAAGTGATTTTCTTAATGCATTAAATATTTTCACATTGCTCTGAAACTTTGTAAAACATTCTGGTGTTGTTATGGAATTTGAATATATTTTCTTTAGATTTTATTTTTATGTGTTTTTGGCTTTTATATTTTGGAAAAGAGAGTTTCAACAATGTAAATGGGTTTTCTTTAAAGGCCAAAAATCCAAGAACATAAGGGAAAAGATGGAAATTCAGATTAAAATGATAACTCCAATTAAAATTTTTATTTTCTCCATTTTTGAATTTTCTGGGATGTTACAGGGCAGCAATGTCAAAGCTTTGTCATAAGTTCTCAAATCGGGTACCAATGGTATCACGTAACATTTGTCTACATGGTGGAATGTTTATGTCGTGTGGGTAAAGTTGTATAGCCTTTGCAGAGTGTACGAATCTAGTTAAATAGCCATGCACCCAGTTGTGGATGACTTGGTGAATCCTCCTCCATAGTAGCTTTCTCATTTTTTTAAAAAAAATGGCATTGGAAGTATATGGATGGAGAATCTATGTTGGATTGTTCGGCCCAAACAGTTTTGCTATGGTTTAATGTTTATGGCAGGATGCCATGTGTTTATATTCATCACATATATTTTATCATTACTTACTATCAAATGTCGAATGCTCTTTCAACTATCAATCGCAATCTACTATTCAATATTGTGAAATAAAGCTTGCTTTAACCAAAATGTGAGAATATGGCAGGATAGCCACTCCTTTAAAAAAGCCTTGCATAATATAAACCTTTATTTAAAAGTCTTGCAGCATATGATTTTTGTACTCAACCGTTGCTTGTTGAATATATTCAGAAGATGTTGGAGATAACCCGATACACAATTATTTTTGTACTCAACCGTTGCTTGCTAGACACTATCATCTTTTGCTATTATTTCCACTACGCTCTTTTGCTATGTAATGTTGTTATTTGGCTGTAGGCCCATTCTTTGTCAAGCCATGTAAGACTTAATTTCATATGCTTATCTATAATATTATTTAACTTCTCATTGTGTGGATGTGGTATATAAATATTGGATGTGTGTGCTAATAACTGATCGTGGGACTAGCACAGAAAACACATAGGATTCAAAAACTCAGTTTTCGGGTCCGGCAATGGTGCGGCTTGACACGACCCTAATGCTCTCACAAATGATGATAGTTAGACGGCGGCTCGGTGGCGACAGCCTGGCGCCGTGAGACTTGGCGACAGTGGCGCGAAGTCGCACAACGGCGATAGCATGGCTGGCGTTGGGCGGTGTGCTGGCTGGCATCAGCAACGCAAAGTAGTTGGTCATGGCAGACGGAGCGCGACGGTGGTCGGGCGCAAGTTGTGCGTGGCAAGTGCCTGGGCTGAAATGGGGATGGTGCGGCGGGTGGAGGCAGCTAAGCTTTCCTCGGCGCCCTCCTTTCGCTTAAATTGGGCATGGCACGGACATCGAGTCCGACCCGACCATAGCATGCATGCTGAGGCTAGCTCGGTACCACTCAGCCCACCCATATAGTTTCTTTTTTAAAAAATTTTGGTATATTATAGTCGAATTCATGAGCAACGACAATGTGTCCCATACTGCTTCTTCTTTTCTCCATCGACCAAGCATACAAAAATTTGCATTAAATACATATTACTATAATACAAAAATAGTAAAATACAAGTGTTTGTAGCTACAACCGCTATCCTCACTACTACAGAACCGGTTATCACAGAAGGTTCGGAACCGTCATCACAGACGATTTTCCGAACTATCTATAACCATGTGTCAGTGATGTTATGGCATATCACAGATGGTTCAAAAAACGTCTGTGATAGAATATATCACAGGCGTTTTTAACTAGGACCCTCTGTGATTTAATAACATCACAGACAGTTTTTAACTAGGACCGTGTGTGTTATACTAAAATCACAGATGATTTTTAGTTATAAACCGTTTGTGATGTTATGGTATCACAGACGGTTTAGTTTGAAACTGTCTGTTACATTATTACAGTACAAACAGTTTCAAATTAAAAACCGTCTGTGATAAGTCTTCCTATAGACAAGCCTTTTTCTATTTATTGGCTAGCCTCAGGAAATGCTAGCCATGCTCTCTGGGAAAAGTAGATTACACGTTAACCCAACACAGATTACAAGCATTACATCCCATTTCAGATTACAAGTTTTACTTCCATTTCAGATTACAAACATTATATCCATTTTAGCAATCAACTCAGATTACATCATAGTGCAAGCAGATTACATATAGATTAATATTGCACGACACATATATATCAGAAATGAACTCAGATATATGAACCGATGGAACTCAATATTATTAACTAATTAATTGAATGCACAACTACAATTCACTACACAAGTTTGACAATTAACCCAAATGGTAATTTAGAAAAAATACAACTCCTGAAGTCAGGCACCGTAGAACTCGCCTTTTGGATTTAAGACTTGACTAAGCAAGAAGGCACAAAGCTGTCCTCGAATTCGCATCAGATTGGCCTCTTCCAACACAGTTATTACCTGATTGGTCGTTTTATTATTGACGAGGAGTTGCATGTTGTGGCAAACGTAAAATCCACAAAGGTTATTTCCCTTTTCCTGCTAGTGGCACTGCAAATATAGAATTGGTTAGTTTCAGAGTCATTATTTCGTAGTTTATATAGGATTATTTTGTATAACAGATACCAAAAACTTAAAATCGTGCTTCAGTTTTGCCCTGTCCTTGCCAGAAGGGCTTCCATAATATTTGTACACTCTGAAACAACTTTGTGATTGCAAAAGGTTAGCCTCGGCATTCTATGAGAAACGTACACCTTGAACAACCTACATGATCATGTTATCTATGGAGGAAATATGATTAATTAATTACCTGTTGAGTAATTTTGCGATGGGATTTAAGTCGTGGCTACCACTCTGTGAGGAATCAAGGTAAATAACCCGATTCGTGGCTGGATGAATTATAATGAGAACCTAGTGAAACCTACACAGGTATGTCGGCATGGTCAATTAACAAAACAGAGTTGCGTGCACAGTACAAATCAAAGTATAGCAAATAGTGCAGCACTTACCCCGGGTTGTAGGGTAAAACTATGAATTCTTTATCCTTTTGAGCCACCAAGGTCTTGCGACGTATTCATTGACATATTATAAATCTTTGTCCATTGTTTTCTTGGAGACTATCTGTGGGTCCAGGAAACCCACCGATTGTTTGTTCTGTCCCACTTCACGGATCATGTATCTATATATACGAAAGCAAAGAGTTATATATATATGACATTTATCGGTATTACACGAATGTAGACTGTGATTGCACACACTTACAATGTCCAGCAACGCAAGAGCACGGCGTCGAGGGCGTCGAGGTTGATGATGTCAAATAGGTCTTTGAAGTCGACTGCGAAGAAGCACCCCTGGCTTATTGAACAGATGCTTAGGCGTGAAGCTGACCGAGATACTCATTATGCGGCCTTGCACTGGTTTGTTAGCTTGTTCTAGGTACCAATTGTGCAATCTAATGCAAGCTATAGAAAGGTTCGCCAGGCGCTCTCCTGTTACTAAAGGCTCTCCTAGCTGGTATAATCGGGCCAGCGTGGCAATCAGATAGTCCAATTCCTTCGTGATCCGCTTTGCTTTGCCCTTGAATTACTTTCTAGTATAGGGATTCTTCACGGGAGACGAGTGGGCACCATCCCACTCGAAGTCATTTGATGAAGGGGGCACAGGAGCCGATTTGGTGGCTTGCTGAGGTGCCGCAGACAACTCAGGGAGTTGTGGTAGCTCCGGTAATGGAGGACAGGCGTCTAGGGAGATGTCGCTGCTGGGCCACTAGGTGAAAGTGCGAATGGCATCCCCCAGTGTCACGATCTCGTCGTTCCGGGGCATCAATAGCAGGATGGTCTTGAAACTATCATGTACACCATCCAAATTAACCTTACCTAGTGCCACTAGGGTACTGTGCACAAACGCCCCATTCAATGGATGGATACGCGAGCCCCCAAGCAGCCAGAAGGGGAATGGAGCTATGGGCAAATCTCACTTGGAGAGTGCACTACGTGGCCACCTACATAACGGTACACAATTAGCTAATACGTCCAACAGCTATTTGTATGGAGCATTCAAGACATATATATAAGTAACTTAATGTCATGGACAGGAAATTTTCCATATTCATCTGTAGGAGTGGCGGATGCACAACTGCTCTTTTTGGTAGTGGTGCTGATTTGCGCATATACATCTGGGACTTGTGCAGGCTGTCTGCAGTCCTGATTATTGAGCTTTTCCTCGAGACTTCTTATCTTATTATTGAATTCTTCTCTTAGTCTTTCCTCAATCTTTTGTACCAGTCGTTCCTCTCGCTCTACTTTGGTTCTCTTCCTACTCCGGTATTTGTCGGAGTCGTTTGGGAATCCCGTTGCCTAGGGAACAAAAACCCCTTTGCCTCGTGTGCGACCAGGGTGTTCCTTGTTTCCCAAGGCCGTGGAGAGTACATCTTTCTCCCTGTTTGGCAAAAAATTTCCCTCGGAAGATTGTTTACTCAACGCTACCAACAAGATCCCAATAAGTTATTTCACTTACGAAGTTATGGACTAATGACGTACAAAATTGGTAGTTGGATATCTTACCAGGCGTTCGCAGACTTCCTCGTCCGTGAGGTTTGTAAAGGAGACGTGCCATAAGACGTGGCACTTGACCTCGCTCTCAGCCATTCTCTAGAGCGCTAGTCAATGATAGATGCAAATGGCACGAAGGCCTCCTCGCCCTCCCTCTTCCATTGCGCCCTCATCCCCGCGTACCCAGTGATACCAAGCTTGTGTGGGTGGGTGTTCCTTGACTGCAGGGCCTTGTGGGCTTCACTTTGATGCACGAATTCATCCGTCATCTTCATCTGAACAAAACTTTGCCATACATCCTCAGGAATGAACCCGTACTCAGAGAACAGAGTTCTGTCCTTATTGACATATTCCTTGACAAGCGAGCTCTTGAAGTTCTTGCATGCCTTTCTCGCCACTAGTAGTGCATACTGTCACACTGAGTGCATGCATTTTTTTTGGGATCTCAAACGAAGACAAAATTTCTGTCACAAAGTCGTTGCGGTTCTTGTCAGTCAACGACTTCTAGGATGGATAGGTGATGGGGACCTATTCCCGTGCGACTATCCCGCACAATGTCCTAAATGCATTTACTGCCTTTTTTGGTTCGATAGGGCCCTCATCCTTTGGATCAACTGCGAAATATTTAAACCAAATTTCATTTTTGCATTTTCATGGTTTTTCTGAATTTTCTCTGAGTTTTCTTGATTTCCTTTGATTATTGCTTAAAGGGAAAATCCCTTTTATAATCATCCAAACCTTACATAAGTGATAAGAATTATAAAACAACAAAATAAGAAAAATCTGTGTAATGTTTGTGGAGATATCCAGAACACTAAAATAAAATTTTAAAGTCATGTCAAAGTATTAAAGATGAAAAGAAAGGTAATTTAATGAATCATGACTAACAATAGTAAAAATGTCAGAAATCAAATTTCATAAATTCGATGTGATAATTTTTATATTATCTTCATCCTAGATAGATCCATCAACAGTAAAAAAATCAGGAGATAATCTTTAAATTTGATATTTATAAAAATTCAAAAACAGAAAAGCAGAAAATCTAGAAATATCAATTTCAGAATTTCATTAAATAAAATATCAATAATATGAAGTTGAAAATTTTACAGGAGTCTAATGTATCCATAAGGAACCCTGTAAAAAAAGTTTCCAAATTTTTGAATAAGATATAAATACCTAAATAAATATAAAATAGAATGCATAAATCTGTGCACAGTGCATTGTCAGAATTTTTGTAAATTCTACAAGCGTCCAATAGGTCTGAAATTTTTATAGTAGATTCTAACCTAGCTCTAGTACTCTCATTAAATTCCTCATTAATTTAAAGACTAGATAGGTAATGGATTCAGTGAACCCAATTCAACCTTCTTGCAGCCCAAGCCGAAGTTCTCTTCTTCCTTCACTGCCATGCGGGCCCTTTTCCCTGTGCGGTCCCACCTGTCAGCCGCAGCCTCTATCTTCTTCCTCTCCTCTCGGCTGAGCTCCCGCGTGTGTCCGAGAGAGCAGCTCAGCGGCTGTAGCTCGCGCCACCGCTGCAACCTCACGCCGCCCGAGGAAACTGCCTCATTAAGAACTTGCCACGCCTTGTCCTTGCCCTGAAAATCCGCAAGCACGCCCATACAGCTCCTGTTCTAGCACCACAAAACCCCACCGAGTTCACACCAGGTGACCAGCTTATCCACAGCGAATCCATCGGCTATAAATGCTGGCTTGAGTTCGCATAAGAGTGCTCATCATTTCCCCTCTACTTCCATTCACTCTCGTCCACCAAAGCTTTGCCAATTTCTTGTTTTCCAAAATCGGCCGAAGAACCCTAGAAATCGGAATCATCTCAATTTTAGTCGGTACACTCATTTACGTTCCGATCAAGCTTCACATTAACATCAGTTACACATTGTGATCAAAAGCCCTCTATTGTTTCCAGGTATCTGCAACCAGAGCTCAGCCACCACCGAGCCCCCTTCTTCTCCAAAATCGGCGAACGGTGGTGAGATAATCCGACACTCCTCTGTGCTCTCTACTGATAAAAATGGAACCTCTAGGACCCGTAGATGCTTTAGGTGGAACCGATTCCATCGGAAATGCCGTCTGTCGCCGGCGCGGCATGTTGCCATGACCTCCGCCGCTCAGCCACGGTGGAGACCCATCTCCGGTCATCGCCGAGGGCCTTTGAGCTATCCCCTAGGTGCGCACTATCATGAGGAAGCCATAGGTGTAACCCATTCCTCCTGGCCGGAGCTAGTTCGCCGGCGGCGAGACAAAACCGTGCGCGGTCTGTTTTGTGTCCCTGACGGGTGGATCCGGCTTGTAAGCGATCCGGCGGGATTCACATAGAATCTGGTGCACCGCGAAAGACACTTTTAGATCAGTGAAAGCGTATTAATTTCGTTATTTTCTTTATTTTCAGAACTAGTTCAAATTCAAACTTTAATATCTTTCGCATTTGAAGTCCAAATAAGATGAAACCAATTTCTAAATTCGTATAAAATCAAGGTCTTCCAGAATATGCAAAAATATTTTGAAAAGCTACTCTGGAAAAATATTTAAATACAGAGGTGTATAGAAGTTATGAAAATAGATTAAATGTAGAAACTTTGCAAATAAAGTTGAATTTGTATGGAACCAATTTTATTATGATCCTCATTTTGCTAGGACCCCATACATATAAAAATATTTGGTTACCTAGTTTGTCTTAGGTCTTTACTAATAAAGTCTGACATTATTTGTTCAACTATGCAATAATAGATGATCTAATAGAAAAGAAATTCAGAAGGTTGGTAAACTTATTTCTTCTCAGCATGATGGCAGCATGATGTTAGGCTAGGTAAAAACATTGGATAGACAATGGTTTATGCAAATCGGCTGTGTTCTAGTATGAAGAGCATAATAAGCATATCTGTATGTATGTATGTATGTATGTATGTATGTATGTATGTATGTATGTATGTATGTATGTATGTATGTATGTATGTATGTATGTATGTATGTATGTATGTATGTATGTATGTATGTATGTATGTGTTCATATAAGAATATACATGCATCTTAAAATTAGCACATGAAGATTCAGTAAATAACCTAATGTGTGATGCATCCATAATAGAATGTCAGCAAGAAGTATGATGATAGATGTTTAATTCAAAAGTCTATAAATATATTGCTTTGCATCTGAATCCTATTAACAACGTACTACTTTATGTTATTGTTGTAAGACAAATCTTTCTACTTTAAATAATTTTAGCATCTAGAATTCCTTTAAATAAAATGATTAATTCACTTGAAGCAAGAAACACTTGATATCATTTAGTCTAAAAGTAGTAAACATAAACATAAATAAAAAGACAGTATAACCACGTAAACACGAATCATAATCCAACTAATGAACACTCCTATTTTTGTGAGTAAATTTTTATTTTGGATTTTCTATGTGTCTTCCTTTTGCCCTTATTTTAGTTTGTTGTTTATTGTATGTTATTCCTGATGATCGACGAGTAGATTCTGACGAACTTGAACTGGTAGACGATGACCTCGCCGACGATCCGGACTTTATACCTGACAACGATCAGAAAGGCAAGCACCCCCTTGATCATTTTGATCCTGTTACTTCAAATAATTACTTTCAATGTTTGCAAAACTATTATGCATGCGCGTACTTGTCATAAAAATGCTATATTGGAATATTAGTAGATATACCTGATATTTCATGGAACTTCCTTGATAAGTGTGGATATGTGAATCTTGATAACCACAGAAAAAGGGTAGATATTACATAATATCAAGTTGGGTATATACGATTAATAATCACACTTAGTGATGCTCATTTTGCAACAAAGTAGATGATCAAAACAAACTGCTTCTTGGGAATTTGAAAATGTTGGATTTGCTATGTTGTCGATTGTGGATATTTTGACTAAAAACTCAAAATAAAACTATGGTTTAGATGCGGGCAATTATTGGCAATAGCCTGTTGTGCAAGGGTTAGACTTGTATGTAGTGTAGGGAGGAGTATTGCCCGTATCGGATTAAGGACCGAGCTATGGGTTGTTTTCAAGCCAAGAAAATCATGAAACCACAGGTGCTATTATGGGCAGCCTTATTCTATTAAGTTGCTTAGATCTAGCTTTGCACATTGGTAGGCGGGAGATATTATGAGCAATCCTTTATAGGCTTGCTTGTGAGCGGCATCCAAACTGAGGTTTGGGTAAATGCATGCCGGTACAACGGTGTACGCCTTGTTATAGGAAGAAACCTTTTTTTGCAGAGATGGATTGCTAATGTTAATGATCTACATACAGAGATGGACTGTTATGTTTTACCTAATTATGTTTCTTCTTCCATAACAAGGGTTCAACGTTATCGGGCTGGTGCAAAGTTAGGCCTAGACAATGTAACGATTATGTCATGATCACCATGCCGACACCACAAAGGAAGATTGTCAATTGGCCTGGCAAAAATGGCAGATCATTTCTTGTGGGTAAAGCTGTACACCTCTGCAGAGTAAATCTAATTAATTAGCCGCGCCTACGGTCAAAGGCACTTGGTAACGTCATCACATGGTTAGAGTTTTAATATTTCTAAAATAATTTGATGGGGAAATGATGGTTTGGAATATACTTCATGTCAGGGGATGACATGGGAATGGATTGAATCAGTCGGGTAGACTGCAATATGATCTTATCACTATATTAATACTTGGTTATTATATTAGATGCTCTTTTACAAATTTCGGTTGCAATCTAGCATATGATTATACTTAAATTTGCCAATGCAAAATAACTGTAAAAACCTTTCCATTGCTATAACTTGCATTTATTTATACTTGCATCTGTGATACACTATAAGTCTTGCTGAGTACACAATGTACTCAATCTTGCTATCAATGTTTTTTAGGTGATGATATCGAGTACCCTGAGGATAATTACGACCATACAGATTACGGGGGTTATGATGACAATCTTTTCTAGGGCGTTACCTTGTCTGTTGCCTGAGGGTGTATGGGCATACTGCAAGAGAAATAATGTTTCCGCTGCTAGTTTCTTGTTTTTGGTTTGTAATAATATTATGTAATCTCAAGACGCTTGGCGTGTGTAATATTATTGTGTATGGATGTGATTTCAATTTGTAATCTGTGTGTACTAGCCACTGATCATGGGACTAGTACGGTATGCATAGGGAACCCATTGTTTGTATTTAATATAGAAAATGGGGTCCTTACAAGTTGGTATCAGAGCCATACAGACTGTAGGAAAACCCTAGTTAGCATGGCCGCTAGTCAAAAGAAAATTTAATAAGCTTAAAAACTCGTGCTTAATTTATAAATATATCTCTACTAATACTTCTCTTTATTGTCTTAACTATCTGTTAATCTTCCTTATCTATTCTAAATTGAAAAATTCTGTTTAAAACAGATGGATATTATCCTATGCTATGAGTCGAATGCTCGTGAGGAGGCACGAATTAAGGGAGTGCTAGCCAAGATGTTGGACGTTGTACAATATACCGAGAATCCTCGCTATATGGTATATTACGTTGCTCTCAGTTCCTCTTTAGTAGAGTATGCAGCTCGACTGCATATTCCTCCTGACGCTTCATTCGATGAAGGGGAGCATAATTTCGAAGGCTATGGCTTGACTATGGATGTTGCCATGAGTGATGTCGCTTACACCGCTGTTGTCCGCCTGCACCATGCTCTCCCAGAACTGCATTCTGCCTATCGCCTGTATCCTTCTCGATCCCCGTTTGGAGACACTACCTACCATGATCCTTTAGACATTCACCTGGATAGACTTCACACCTTGGTGGAGTTTAGTAATGCTGCTGATGAGCATCATCGCCGCATAGCTCAAGAGGCAGTTGACTGCCACTGTCGTGTGGGTTACCTGGAGGGAGTGATCGCCCAATTTGTAAACATGGGGTTTATCTCTCGCTCGATTTTGGGTAATGCCGCACCAGATGCTCCACAAGTTCCAGCTGCACCTACGTCTCCTGTCACTGTTTCACCTGCTACCCCCGCTGCACCCACCAGTCACCATCGCACCGCCGGTATGTCAGTGGGAGGTAGCCGACCCCGTCTTGCCAAACGTAATGCTGGACCCGGACCCTCTACTTCCCATCGCCCCAAGACGACTCAGTCGTCCCGTCTTCGAGATACTTGTTCTGCTTCAGTAGGAAGCTCTTCAGAGAAGTTTCCACCGCTGAATGATGACGACCTCAACACAGGTTTTGCTGGTTGGCTTGAAACCAGTGAATAGGGTAGCTTAGACATCATAGGAATAAGAGGTGGCCCCATATAATATAGGTAGTAAGGCAAACTTTTGGTATTGTATGGTATTGTATTATGTAATATACTTAACAAGGAGGTCTTTACTATTGTGCTGTTAGGGATGTAAAATATTATCTATGTGAATGAAAGCTTTTGGGTTTCAAGAATTTTTTGTATTCCTTGGATTGCATTCATGATTATTTAACATTAAAGTTAAGGTTTTCAAGACATTGCAAACCTTTTAACAAAAAATGGCATAATGAGAAAAAAAATTGTTGTAATCCTTTCTTTTCATTTCAACTTATTATACTATTATGATGTTACTAATTAGTTTTCTTTTATAATAATTTCAGATGGCTAAAAATATAAACTAGACTGATATTGCAAGAGAGTTGGCAGAAAATTTATGTCATAAAAAGCATGCACCTATTTTTTATATCAAGCAAACACAATTTGGATATAAAGTTTATAGTTATGCCACTACAACAGTTGAAGACCAAAAATTGCGTCATAATGTGAAGCACCATAATGAATCTAAGCGTGAAGCAATTCCGGAGTCAAGACGTAAGCTTATGCGCCGGATATGCAAAGCGCATCATATTAATATGAAGGCATATGTCCGTTCATATGAGGCCTATATGGGATCTCAAAATCCAGCAAGAGAACCAAGATGTCGAGTTGGCAATCGACGCGAATATTTGCGGCAATTCCAACCAGTTGGAGTGCAAAACCGTCCACCTTTCCCTCCAGTTCAGAAAGTAGCTGTGACGTAGATTCACCACCGCCCTATCCAGTAGTTCGAGGAGTATGGATTATATCTAGTGATTCTGATTAAGGGAGTAGTAGAGTCTTATGTTATATGTTTGAGGCAGTAGTTTTATGTAAAAAAAATTGTGTTAGTTAGTTAGTAATATATATACATATATATATATATAAATATGTGACTTTTTTTAGTATTGTATGACCTCTTGTTCGAAAATTCTTTTTTGTGTTATCCTATGGATATCTCTCGCTAATATAACTTTGAAGTGAGAATTGTCGATGAGATGATCCTTGAAGCAGCATGAGTATACACCTATTGCTTATAAAAAATAATTACTATATGTTTAATATTTATTAGTGCTAATAAAATAATTCTCATTACATTGCAGGATACCGGTAACACGATCTCTTAGTCATATTTTGGAGAGTGAGGCTACCCCTGAGACCCAACCTCAAAGGAATGTAATTCCAACTCCAGCTCAACCAAATCCAATGCATCCCTCAGCAAGAGCCTCATCATCTCAACCTGCCAATCGCAATAATCCACCTCCTCCTCAAAACCAACCAAACCCAATTCCAGAAGATCAATTACCTGAACCCCCGACAATGACCCAAGTGCTTGCCATGATTGAGCATTACCGTCACACACATACTATCCTTCTCCAACAAATGGTTCAGAACACTGCCAATATTGGCACAGCCATTGCTAGAGGTGGCAATGGAAACACTTTCCATTACTCTAAGTTAAACGAGTTTCTTAAAACTCGACCTCCCATCTTTAATTTCGTCCACAACTAATCCTTTGGAAGCTGACGACTGGCTTCGTTCAGTTGAGAGCAAATTGGCCATTGCCCAATGTAATGACCAAGAGAAGGTACTCTACGCGTCCTACCAGCTACAAGGAGCTGCAGTAGCTTGGTGGGAAAATCATCAAGCCATAGTGCCTCAGGATCAAGCTATCTCTTGGGAAGCTTTTAAGGAAGCTTTTCGCAAAACTCACATTCCGTCTAGTTTGATGGAATTCAAGAAAATGGAATTCCTTGATCTTCGCCAAGGCAACGTGACAGTGGTGGAGTATCTCCATCGCTTCAATTATTTGGCTCGATATGCTCCCTCTGAAGTCACCACTGAAGAAAAGAGGGTTGAGCGTTTCAGGGACCATTTGAATGATGAAATTAAATGGACCCTTGTGGCTCATGATATCGATAACTTCCAAACTCTGGTGGACAAAGCCCTTCGAGTTGAGCAAGGCACTCAGACAATATCGGAGTCGCGAAAGCGAAAGTGGATGGCCAGAAAGAATATTAATGCTAATCCTCCCAAACCACGATTTGGGCAATCATCCAATCCCAAATCTTCTGCTCCACCATTTCAGGGGAGACGTCAAGGTCAAGCACCTCGACCTCAAGCACCTCGCCAACAGCCTCCTGCTCGCTCCACTAGTAATGTTGGCAAGCGGCCTTTTGGTGCCCAAAATCCGGCGGCCAATGTGACATGTTTCCATTGCAGTGAACGTGGGCATTATGCCAGTAACTGCCCCAAGAAAAATTCAACTCGTCCACAATTCTAGGGAGCACAGCAACGACCCCCAGGTCGTCCACAAGGATCTAGAGGACCACAACCTGTCAGGACAACCCCAAATAATTTTCAAGGCCCTACTCATGGTCGCTTGCATCATGTGACCGCTGAGGAGGCAAGCGAGGCACCTGACGTGGTGATAGATACGTTGCTAGTCCACACCATTCCAACTTTGGTGTTATTTGATTCTGGAGCTTCACATTCTTTCATTTCGAAGAAATTTGTTGATCAAAATGAAATTCTTGTTGATCTTTTGCCTACTATCATGATAATATCTTCCCCTGGAGCCAAAACTAAAACTACCAGTCTTTGCACTAGAGTCAGCATTGAAATAAATGGGGTATTATTTTATGCTGATCTCATCATCATCGAAACTCAAGGCTTAGATATTAATTCTTGGTACGGATTGGTTATCCAAGCATAAAGGCCAAATAGATTGTGCTAACCGACCCATATCCTTGTTATGCCCAGAAGAAATTATGGTAGAATTCTCGTCTAAACAAGACAAATCACCTTACCAATCGTTCCTTTGTTCTACCTCATTAAAAGAACATTCCCACGTACCTGTAGTTTGTGATTATCCTAATGTTTTTCCAAATTGGCTACCATGTTTACCTCCAGATAGAGACATGGAGTTTGTTATCAATCTTATTCCCGGTACAGCTCCAATTTCTAAATGCCCTTACCTAATGGCACCGACTGAGCTGGTTGAACTTAAGGAACAAATTAAAGAACAATTGGATAAAGGGTTCATTCGCCCCAGTTCATCTCCTTAGGGAAGTCCAGTTCTGTTTGTTAACAAAAAGGATGGTAGTCTACGCATGTGCATAGATTATCGTGCTTTAAATGATGTCACCATCAAAAATAAATATCCTCTTCCTCGCATTGATGATCTATTTGATCAATTGAGTGGTGCTCGAGTCTTTTCAAAGATTGACTTAAGACATGGGTACTACCAATTAAAAATCAGACCTTGTGATATACCAAAAACTGCATTTACCACTCGATACGGTCTCTTTGAGTACGTCGTGATGTCCTTCAGACTGACCAATGCTCCCGCAAGTTTTATGTGCCTTATGAATAAGGTCTTTATGGAGTACTTGGACAAGTTCGTTGTGGTATTCATCGATGATATTCTCATCTATTCTAAATCTGAAAAAGAACATGCGCAACATTTGCACATGGTTCTTGAAAATCTTCGAGTCAACCGACTTTATGCCAAATTTGAAAAATGTGATTTTTGGCTAAAGGAAATTGCATTCCTTGGGCATATCATTTCGGAAGGAGGAATTTCTTTTGACCCTAGTAAAATTCAAGCTGTTCAAGCCTGGGAACAACCCAAGTCTGTTCCTCAGATCTGAAGTTTCCTCGGTTTAGTCGGATATTATCACCGCTTTATTGAAAACTTCTCCAAAATCACTAGATCAATGACTCAGCTATTAATGAAAGAGAAGAAGTTTGAATGGACACTCGATTGTGAATCCAGTTTCCGAGAATTGAAGAAAAGGCTAACCACAACACCTGTCCTTGTGTTGCCCGATGTCCATAAGAATTTTGACATCTTCTGTGATGCATCACGACACGGTGTTGGATGCGTGTTGATGCAAGAATCCAGAGCTATATCATATGCTTCTCGGCAGCTCCGTCCCCATGAGAAAAACTATCCTACCCATGACTTAGAATTAGCTGCTGTGGTTCATGCTCTAAAAATTTGGCGTCATTACCTCATCGGTAATCTATGCAATGTATACATTGATCATAAGAGCCTGAAATAGTTCTTCACTCAACCGGATTTGAACCTTAGCAGAGAAGATGGTTGGAGCTAATCAAGGACTATGATTTTAGCATTAATTACCACCCAGGTAAAGCTAATGTCGTAGTTGACACCCTTAGTCGGAAACTCCATTGCATCTCCATCTCAGCTTATACTAATCAATCCGAGTTGCAAAATGAATTCCAGAATCTTAATTTAGGAATTGTTGAAAAATGATTTCTGGCCGCACTGGAATTGCAACCAACCTTGAAATTCCAAATTAAAGGTGCCCAACTTATTGATGAAGCCATCATCTGAATCCGAGAAGAATTAATGCAAGGCACTGAATCTGAATTCATGGAAGGTTCTGATGACGTGCTTATGCATAAGAAACACATTTATGTTCCCAATGATTCCAAGCATAAGAATTTGATCTTAAAGGAAGCTCATGAATCACCTCTCCATCCATCCCAAGTGTACAAAAATGTATCAAGATCTCCGACAGGATTATTGGTGGTCCGGCATGAAAAAGGATATCGCAACATATGTTGCAATTTGAGACATGCCGATGAGTCAAAGCCGAACATCAACGTCCTACTAGACTCCTTCAGCCTTTGTGAAAGATTGAAATGGCTATCAGAGGGGGTGAATGATCCAAAATAAAATTTTCCCCCACTCAAAGTACTCCAAACAATCTCGCAATAAAATTCTGAAACACCCAAAGATTTTTGTTCAAACTGGTGCTTCTCAGATTCACACACCCTTCAAAACCCGAACAACTAGACAACTATGTGTACCCCTAGCTTACATGGCTGAGAACCATGAACCATGTTAGGGATGTTTTAATCACAATCCTGGTTGTCAGGTGTCCAAACAAAAAGGAATCAATTCAAAGACTTCTTTTCTAAAAGAGATAGAGCTAAAAACAACAAAGTCTCTTTTCAGAAAAGTAAAAGCAAATTTTCCAGGAATTGTCATCACTTGGAGCAGGTGGTTGGTGAGTTTCTGTAGCATTAAAATTTTTGGGAATTTTTTTCTTGTGAGAAGTTGAGTCATGAAACAGTCCACCAAAAATCACGTTAAAAAGCTTTGTATAATAGATATGAAAAATCAAGTATTAAAGATAGCCAGGAACTTCTACCAGAAAGTTTGACGATTAGTTTTCACTTCATAGTGCTCAAACGGTGGAACCAGTGGACTCACAAATCTTTCTAGAGATGGATATATGAGTCACGCACCTTCTTCAATAAGAATCACTCAAAAAGAATTTTTGTAGATTTTTCTAAAAATCAAAGACTAACTACTGCGCGAAGAACAAGTTCTGGACAGAATGACAACTTGATATAAAACTTGATCTTTAGTCTATCCTAGGGTGCAAGAAAAGTGAAAACTATATAAAAACCCTCAGGCTGGTAGCACCGCCCATGGTGGACCGGTGCTACCGCACTCATGCCGGTAGCACCGCACTGCACAAATGCCAGAGAACACCCCTCTCTGGAATTTTCACACCGCTCCAAAGTCCGGTGCTACCACTCACCCGGTAGCACCGGGCTTCCATGGTCGGTAGCACCGCCCGGCCAAAAACCCGAAATAATGCCCTCTCCGGAAATATCACACCAACCATTTGGTCCAGTTCTACCGCTCGCCTGGTAGCACCGCGCTACCATGGCCGGTAGCACCGAGAAAACAGATTAGATCTCAAATTGCTTCCATTTGAAAATCCATTTCAAATCAAACTTAAACAAGAGCAAGCCAAGCTCAAATTTGGTCAAATACTCATCACAAATCTGGGTAGACCTCCACATGGTCCTTCAATCTCCCCCTTGATGAGTATATTGACAAACATAATAAAATGCACATGTTTTGAGTTTGAGGAGGATGAAGAAGAAAGCAATTTTTAGTTACAAAGTCAAACTTGGTCCAAAGATAAGAATTGATATCATGACCAAGTTTACACAAAGGATTTTGGAGCTAAAATTAAATGTCAAATGTGATTATGAGATTATGATCCAAAAGAAGTAGTAGCATAGTTTTACAAAGATCATAATAACCAAATAAGCACTCACATTTTTATCTTTTTAGTGATGCCTTTTCTATGTTTTCTCCCCCTTTTGGCAATATAGGCATCAATTTTTTTTATGTATGCATGAAATGCAATCTAAAGAGCTTTGAAGATTATCCAATTGATCAAAATGGAAAGATATTACACCAAGCTTGTCAATTTCAGAATATGACTAAACTAAGACATGTCCAATATCAATACATTTTATGAAAAAGCTTAGTTTACAATATTTCATTTTAGCATGATTTGACAAGTGCAAAACTTATCAAAGTTTCAAAGCTAGAAGCAAAACCACTCAAGGATCAAATGGAAAACCTAGAGTTCAACCTACTCAACACTTTGGGGAATTTTGAAGTGCATATAAGGTCCTTCAAGCTCAATTTTCAATTTATGCAAATTTTCTTTAAGGCTTTGAAAAACATAGCGGGGTGCAAATGTTTGACATTATTTGCATTCTTTACCCACTTATGTGTTTGATATTTGCATTTTTTTATTGATTGACTCAAGCCATTTTCGATCATCTCAAGAGTAACTCTTAAGAGAATGATCTTGGTCATACACAATATGTTCCAAGTTCATCCCAAATGCAATGGGAAGCAGTCTCGTGAATATAAAGTGTTGAGATCAATTTTGCACAAAAGAGTCAAATATTTTTAATTTTCAATTTAGCACATATAAACAATTTTGAAGGACTCAAATATGGATCAAACAAATTTCACCCAAGTTTCTATAGGGACTCTAGAGAAATAAAAAATTTCACAATTCAAGGTAAAAACCCCTATAGAAGAACTTAATAAGTAAAAGCAACATGTTTCATCAAGTTTTCATTTAAAGCTTTCAAATATTTCAAATTTTTAATAAGCTTAGCATGATAAATGGACTTGGACATATCTAAGCTAGTGATTTTCTTCAAAAGATATATCATGATGTATTTCTTGAAAATTGAGTCAATTGCATAATAGACAAAGCTCATAAAACAGAAAATGCAGTCTAAATGCAATGCATGAACAGACTCCCAAACTCCCCCTCAACAAATGATAAGCTCAAATCTGGTTAAAGTTGAGTTATTATCAAGATTAGGCATAAAGAAAACCCAAATGAACTCAATAACCACCAGAAAAACAGAATAAGGAGAAGAAGTCGAGAAACTGCAAACTAAATGGCTATGGAGCATAGATAGGATAGAAGAGACTCACTACGGCTCAGACTCGCTCTTATCTTCTCCAGTGACTGACATAGGGAAGCTGACTCTAGATCCCAACTGAGGAGTGCACACAGACCCTGTCTACCCAGGAGGCCCAACACTTGCTAGACTTGTAAGACTGTGAGGGAACTCAACCTAGAGAGAAGAGAGAACAGCTAATCACGCATGATAGCAACCTAAAGCACAAGATAAGAGGTCCATGCAAAGCATGCCAGAAGTCTAAGTGAGTGAACTCAACTCAGGAAAACAAGCCCAATGTCACCCAAAAAAACCACAAAGAAAAGAAAAACTGAAAGAGAACATATTATACATAATATATAAACCAGCTCCCCCTCACGATAGGCCATAAGTGCTCACGACTCCAACTCACTCCTCAAGGCAACAAATCTGGAGCTATCTAAAAGCTTGGTGAAGATATCGGCCAACTGGAGGTCACTCTCTGCAAACTGAAGCGCGATATCCCCCTTCTCCACATGGTCTCTAAGGAAGTGATATCTAATATCAATATGATTGGTCCGGGAATGTTGCACTAAGTTTTTAGCAATGCAAATAGCAGAAGTGTTGTCAACGAAAAGTGGCACACTCTCTATCTCTAACCCAAAGTCTCGCAAGGACGATCTCATCCAGAGAACCTAGCTACAGCAACTGGCTGTAGTAACATACTCGGCCTCAGTGGTGGACTGTGCAACACCGGACTGCTTCCTAGACAACCAAGAAACAAGAGAAGTGCCAATGTTGTAACACCCCGGCATCTGTCATGCCCGAATGCTACCAAACATAGAAACTCCAACAATTAAATATCCCAAAACAAGCTAAATTCCAGCAAGGTTACCAATTGCTAATACCGAAAATTCGGCACATAACATCTGTTTTTATCATGAATTTAGCAACGTTAATATCCTGGCAAGTAATATCAATATATAAAGCATCTAAAGAAGCAATGAACATAAATGTAACATCCACAAAATCTCATACTAACAGTTCCAATCTCACTACAAAAAAAACGAACCCAACGAGAGATTTAAGCACTCCAATTGACTATTTAACAAGTTTCATGGCCTTTACTTATTTCCAGGAATTCAAATCGTAACTTATAACATTGCCTAAAGTGAAATGCTACGTGAGGAGGTGTAGCTAATCCCTTATCCCGCATGCCAACTTTTTGGTACCTAAAAAAACAACATTAAACACAAGAGTGAGTTTAAAACTCAGCAAGCATAATGAAATGAGTGAAAGAATCATTTAGCACCAACAACAACATATTCATCATTTTCATATTCATAATATCGTTAACAATTCGTACTCATCTCCTTGAATAAGATGCAATGCCATGCGATGCACATGTCCTCGCAAAGGCGTATACCGGTATAGCTGAGTGCACACCCGTCGGTGTGCACCCTCTTCCCCCTTCCATCCCGTAGATGGAGGGTGCCTACTCCTCGCTTCCATTCGCCACGGTGAATGAAATCACGATGTAGGACTTACTCTATGGCTCTCCGGATTAGTCATAACTTTCTCACCGGCTTTACCGGACTAGATAGGACTTTCTCACCGCCCTGGCCAGATTTCATGCCATGAATGCAACATGTACTAGTAACCCAAAACAACATGTACAACAATTTTATCTCATCTTGGCATAGCATTACTATGAATCAAGTCCTCATATCCTGGTTAACATTAGACATAGCAAATTAATCTATCGCTTACTCGCTCATCACATAAGCATCAACATAACAAACCACTCATCAACTAGTCTATGGCACACACAGCATCTCTAACAATTTCCTACCACACACTACCCATTCCAAAACACTTGCCTTAACCACGAGAAGCGGAGTGACGCGGGGTTGAGGCCACTCCTGAAGATACACCACCTGAGAATAAATCACATACAACTCAACAATACACTTCCTAGCATGTTCAATAAAAATTTTGCGACATCAAATCTACGCCCTTCCTAACGCCCCATAACTTTCTCACTCGACGAACCAAAACCGTCTTTCCGCTGTCCTGATGGTTTTAAGGTTATAAATCCCACCCTTATAACCCAAACTCCAGGTTCCAAGCCCTATATGAAACTCCTGAAAATTACCCACATAATACGGGTGAACTAACTCTCTCAAATAAAACATTTAGCCACTCATGACTAGCCCTGAAACCCGGTCTGCCACCACACTGGACAGTAGACTTCCAAATAGCATTACTAATTTTCTACCATTCCAAATGAAGTAAAGGAGGACATTTCTGAAATATAAAATAAATTTCCTAAGTTAATCTAATTTTTAAAAAAATTAATTCAACATCTAGATAGCCATACACTGCAGATTTCCGTGACTGCTGCCAGCAGGGACAGATTCTGGACAGTAGTTAGAAAAACAGCCATAACTTTTAAATCACCCAACCAAAATTCGTGATCTTGGTCTCTAAATAAACGTAAGACGATTATATACAACTTTTCCAACAGGCAAGCCCTCTGGAAATGATGGGAACTATTTTTAATCTCAGCCCTAACACAGAGGTTTGCGCTGGCCGAATCAGACCACGCCCCAACCCCCGTTTTTCCCCCATCTCCAACCTGATCACAGCACAAAAAAAAATGGATACTACTGAGCCCTACCCAACCTCTAGCACCCAAGGTACCCCAAAAACAAACTAGGAACATCATACCTTCCAAAGGATCAATAGATCGATGACGAACACGGAACCCGTCCCTCAAATCGCGCAAACCTCTCCTCACCTCGCAGCCCAATCCTCTCCACTGCACTCAACCAAGGATGCAGCCACCAAGGGACCCTAGAGCAGCACCATGGAGGGAAGAAAGGGCAGGGAACCTCCCATGGACGAGGGGGCGAAGGAGAAGGAAGGGGCAGCTAGAGGGGATGAAAGGGGAGAGGTGGCTACTGCCAAGGGGGAGGGGATGTGCAGCTGGGGGGAGGGGAAAGGGTGGTGGCTGGAAGGGGAAAGGAGAGGGAAAAATTAGGGTTAGGGGTTTCTCCCTCCCACCTGGGCCAAAAGTTGACCCAACAACGCCTCGAACGGCCCAAGACTGAGAATGAGCCCCCCAAAACAGCCCACACCGCCCGCGAACAACCCAGGATGACCCACGACAGACTTAAATTAAAATGGGACATTACAGTCTCCCCCCCTTAATAGAATTCGACCCCGAATTCTAAGCACGTCCCTAAGCGACAACTAAACCATACTGAAAATTAAATCTCATCAAAAACCTGGAGGGAACAATTCAGGGTACTTCTCATGCATCTGAGACTCTAACTCCCATGTCGCTTCCTTCTCTGACTGATGTGACCACAAAACTTTGACAAATTTAATGGTTCTATTCTTTAACACTCGCCGTAATTCCCAAGCGATAAACCAAATTCTCAATTTAACGATGGGCGAGAAGTGGTTTGACTTAGCTCAACTAAGTGAAACTTCCCAATATTCCCCATTCACTCAAATTTCTACTAAAATTTGCAAGAGACAAAATTCCCTAGCAAACTGGATTCCAAGTTATTTCCCAAAGCAGACATCTTATAAGAATTTTTCTCAATCGTAATCCTCAATCTCACCCACTAAAAGGCTCAATCATAAAATTGCTATGCCATATTTCCATATCCAACATATCATACCACTATCTTTTCCAATTGTTCGACCTTTTTCACCAGGACTCAAAATCAACCAATACTCTCGAAGAATTAGCCCACTTGTGACATAATTTTCCTTCCCAATCACAAACCACGATATGTTTTTATTCCATCTTCTCCCAAGCACATCTCACACCCGGGGACAACTAACTAAATTACATGCTTACAATCAAACACTTTATATCAAATCATTATCACCTTCTTTACAACCAATGATATTCTCAACAAATATTGAACCAAGACATCAACAACCTCCATCATACTCCACTCTTAACCGCTAATGGTCAACGCCTAGCCCATGCTAGGACCAGAGATCATTACCAAACAACAATCGGTTCTTTCCCTACGAGGGTCTCGCCCTCACAATCTTTCACTCAACCAACCAAGCTCAGAAGCAAAGTTCTTTAGTACACTCAACAATATACCATGAACATTTATATTCTCAACCCAAGCTAGAATACAAAAGAAGTACAATTCTTTTGAATCAAAAGCACCGCTTGCATCAACTTGAACCCAATGCTCTACAATTCTCTTTGGAAAGAATTCAACAACATCCAGAGATCACTCTTTTTCTTTCCTAAGCCAAGTCACAAAGGAAAACTCAAATCTCAAATCAATGCGATACCATTCGCATCGGGAAGCACTCAATTAAAAGAGAGAAACTCCACTCAAATCTTTGATAGAAGTTTTCAATAACCAAAACAATCCAACTTGCTTTCACTGAAGCAAAACCTCTCAAAGGGAAAGGGAAACTCAATTCTCTCACATAGCATAGCCAAATTATCAGAAATTATTCCATCTTGCTTTTCATGCTAGAGAGCAAAGGAAATCTTGATTCCCTTTAACCACTCAATCCAAGACCAACGCATTATAACCAAGGCACCAAGCTTTACCTCGGGGAAAACTCCATTGGAAAAGAAACACCGCGCGAAACTTTATGGAGGCGACTCATTTTCACAAAAGCAAACATCAAGCTTTTACCAAAGCAGAACACCTATCAGATATCCACTGATCACTTATGAAATGATCATAAGTTTCATCCTTTGAAACACTCCCAAACCCATACACACTTTTCAATTGAATCCAACTCTAGTCACAATAGGGTTACAAATTAAGTGTTTAACTCAAGAGGTTCTAGCACAACCCATTATGTCTATTTGCTTCCTTTAAATGTTGATTCCAAAGATAGTTCAGTTTGCACGCGAAAGAGCGCGATCCCTTCATATACTCTTGAGTGCAAAACCCCTATTCATAACATAAGCTAACCAGCTTAGCCAAAACCAAAGATTGGCATAGATCAATGAAATAAAATACCCCAAAAACCATGAAACGATTACTTCACAATTACTCTTTCATCCTCATTTTCGACCATCAAAACCAATTCCGCAACTTGACAAAATGCAAACGAATTGGGGGAGTTCTACTGCCCACTAATTAGGACGCCCTAAGCCCAACAGGCAGGCACTCCTAGAAAATTATACACTCAAATGAGTCCAGGATCTCTCGAATACTACCATTTCGCATATTCCCACTCTTAGCCATTAAGGATTTCATATTCACCAAATCCTTAAAAGCCCAACACTCTTAAGCATAAGACGCGTGCCAACACCTTCTTTTGGTCTACTAACCAAGACAAACCATTCTTCATACAACCTGTTTATTCCAAGCTTAAAACACATGTCATCAGCACTTATCTCGGCGAAATCAACACATCCCTTTCGCACAATCCCTAAGTTACATATTTAATATCTTCAGTTCATTTAACCAATAAATAATTCTAACCACTCAATACGATCTCCCCTAGGCATCTTTCATAAATACGGAGCCCAGATAGACATTTGTCAAGGACAAATTTAACCTTTCATACACTCATTCCATATACCTCTACTTTGATTACACATCGATCAAGTCACTCTGTCAATCCACAATTTAATTGACCCAAGCAACATAAACCAACAACCCTCATGTCTTTACACCATAACCTTGATATACCAATTTGTCGCTCAGAAGATTCTAGACCTTCTCAATCGTGATCAATACTAGCTTTTTAGGAACACAAATCTCGGAATTCTCGTTACCAAACACCTTTCCTTTGTTTCCAACCAGTAAAGACCAAAATAAATCAACCAAACCGATCGACAGAACGGTAGAAGAAATCCTAAAGGATCCACCACCAAACTTTCTATTGGACTCCAAACAATGAAGTTAAAAGGAACCAACAAACTCCATCCACTCTCTAAACCTTGTCGCAAAAGACAATGACTCTTACCTACGAGAGGCTCCAAACTTCCGGTTGTGGCTTTACCCAGCCACAACCACCATCATGGCCACTACCATGGCCACTCCCCAACAGAAGAAGGTGACCGAAACCCTTCGGCAGCACAACTCACTTAATCTCAAAAACAAGAACAACTCAATTCATTTCTTTCATAAACATAGCAACATACATGATCAAATGTAGCATTCAACATCAAAGCTTAAATACAATAGTTAAGCGTAAAGCAACGATACCCATACCCTTTCCTACTGTGCATCAGAGTGTGTCAAGTTTTAAATTAATTAACCACTCTACTTCAGATTTTAAGGTTGTTGCCCTAACGCCAAGTTTTTAACAAGAGTGGAAACCTATGCCATGTTTCTAATTTCACACAGCAAAATTTTAGTTTACTCGAGAGTAATTTGCTAAATTCACATGCCACGGACCTAAAGCCTGCTCTGATACCAACTGTAATACCCCGACATCTATCATGCCCGAATGCTACCAAACATAGAAACTCCAACAATTAAATATCCCAAAACAAGCTAAATTCCAGCAAGGTTACCAATTGCTAATACCGAAAATTCTAAGAAAGATAACATCTGTTTTATCATGAATTTAGCAACGTTAATATCCTGGCAAGTAATATTAATATATAAAGCATCTAAAGAAGCAATGAACATAAATGTAACATCCACAAAATCTCATACTAACAGTTCCAATCTCACTACAAAAAAAAACGAACCCAACGAGAGATTTAAGCACTCCAATTGACCATTTAACAAGTTTCATGGCCTTTACTTATTTCCAGGAATTCAAATCGTAACTTATAACATTGCCTAAAGTGAAATGCTACGTGAGGAGGTGTAGCTAATCCCTTATCCCGCATGCCGACTTTTTGGTACCTAAAAAACAACATTAAACACAAGAGTGAGTTTAAAACTCAGCAAGCATAATGAAATGAGTGAAAGAATCATTTAGCACCAACAACAACATATTCATCATTTTCATATTCACAATATCGTTAACAATTCGTACTCATCTCCTTGAATAAGATGCAATGCCATGCGATGCACATGTCCTCTCAAAGGCGATATCAGGTATGCTGAGTGCACACCGTCGGTGTGCACCCTCTTCCCCTTTCATCCCGTAGATGGAGGGTGCCTACTCCTCGCTTCCATTCGCCACGGTGAATGAAATCACGATGTAGGACTTACTCTATGGCTCTCCGGATTAGTCATAACTTTCTCACCGGCTTTACCGGACTAGATAGGACTTTCTCACCGCCCTGGCCAGATTTCATGCCATGAATGCAACATGTACTAGTAACCCAAAACAACATGTACAACAATTTTATCTCATCTTGGCATAGCATTACTATGAATCAAGTCCTCATATCCTGGGTAACATTAGACATAGCAAATTAATCTATCAGTTACTCGTTCATCACATAAGCATCAACATAACAAACCACTCATCAACTAGTCCATGGCACACACAAAGATCTTTAACAATTTCCTACCACACACTACCCATTCCAAAACACTTGCCTTAACCACGAGGAGCGGAGTGGCGCGGGTTGAGGCCACTCTGAAGATACACCACCTGAGAATAAATCACATACAACTCAACAATACACTTCCTAGCATGTTCAATAAAAATTTTGCGACATCAAATCTACGCCCTTCCTAACGCCCCATAACTTTCTCACTCGACGAACCAAAACCGTCTTTCCGCTGTCCCGATGGTTTTAAGGTTATAAATCCCTCCCTTATAACCCAAACTCCAGGGTCCAAGCCCTATATGAAACTCCTGAAAATTACCCACATAATACCTGTGAACCAACTCTCTCAAATAAAATATTTAGCCACTCATGACTAGCCACAAACCCGGTCTGCCACCACACCGGACAGTAGACTTCCAAATAGCATTACTAATTTTCTACCATTCCAAATGAAGTAAAGGAGGACATTTCTGAAATCTAAAATAAATTTCCTAAGTTAATCTAATTTTTAGAAAAATTAATTCAACATCTAGATAGCCCTACACTGCAGATTTCCGTGACTGCTGCCAGCAGGGACAGATTCTGGACAATAGTTAGAAAAACAGCCATAACGTTTAAACCACCCAACCAAAATTCGTGATCTTGGTCTCTAAATAAACTTAAGACGATTATATGCAACTTTTCCAACAGGCAAGCCCTCTGGAAATGATGGGAACTATTTTTAATCTCAGCCCTAACACAGAGGTTTGCGCTGGCCGAATCAGACCACGCCCCAACCCCCGTTTTTCCCCCATCTCCAACCTGATCACAGCACAAAAAAAATGGATACTACTGAGCCCTACCCAACCTCTAGCACCCAAGGTACCCCAAAAACAAACTAGGAACATCATACCTTCCAAAGGATCAATAGATCGATGACGAACACGGAACCCGTCCCTCAAATCGCGCAAACCTCTCCTCACCTCGCAGCCCAATCCTCTCCACTGCACTCAACCAAGGATGCAGCCACCAAGGGACCCTAGAGCAGCACCATGGAGGGAAGAAAGGGCAGGAACCTCCCATGGAGGAGGGGCGAAGGAGAAGGAAGGGGAAAGAGGAAGGGCAGCTAGAGGGGATGAAAGGGAGAGGTGGCTGCTGCCAAGGGGAGGGATGTGCAGCTGGGGAGGGAAAGGGTGGTGGCTGGAAGGGAAAGGAGAGGGAAAAATTAGGGTTAGGGGTTTCTCCCTCCCACCTAGGCCAAAAGTTGACCCAACACCGCCTCGAACGGCCCAAGACTGAGAATGAGCCCCCCCAAAACAGCCCACACCGCCCGCGAACAACCCAGGATGACCCACGACAAACTTAAATTAAAATGGGACATTACAAATGTATTGGCAAATGCCAGAAGTGCTCTTCCTATCTATCCTACAGCCAGCAAAGTTGGCATCAGAAAAGGCTCGAAGGGACAGACAAGAAGAAGAAGAGTACCAAATACCATAATCAGTGGTGGCACGAAGGTACCTGCAAATGCGCTTGACCGTTTGGCGGTGAGAGGCGCGAGGAGAGGCCTGAAATCGAGCGCACAGACACACAGTGAAATGTATGTCCGGCCTCGAAGCAGTGAGGTACAAGAGGGAGCCAATCATGCTCCGAAACTCCTTTTGATCAGCGGCTCACCATCCTCATCCGGCTCGAGGACAGCAGTGGTGGCCATTGGAGCCATTACCGGCTTCTCGTCAGACATATCGAAACGCCTCAGGAGGTCACGGGTATACTTGCCTTGATGAAAGAAAGTACCCTCCCGAGTCTGCTTGATTTGGAAGCTAAGAAAGTAGCTCAACTCGCCCATCATACTCATCTCAAACTCTGTGCTCATTACCTCAGAAAATTGAGACACAAGCAAATGAGATGAGCCACCAAAAATGATATCGTCTACATAAATCTGGACGAGAAAAAAATGCGACTCATGGTGTGTGATGAACAGAGTCTGGTCTACTACGCCAATTTTGAAGTCATGGCTAAGAAGATAAGACTTGAGCCTCTCATACCATGCTTTGGGGGCCTGCTTGAGTCCATACAGAGCTTTGGAAAGCTTGTATACATGACTTGGAAACTTAGGGTTCTCAAATCCTGGAGGTTGTTTGACATAAACCTCTTCCTCAATATAGCTATTGAGGAATGCACTCTTGACATCCATTTGATAGAGCTTGAAGCCCCGGGACGTAGAGAATGCAAGCGGGATCCTAATAGCCTCTAGTCTAGCTACAGGAGCAAAGGTCTCCTCAAAGTCACCTGAGAAAAGCACTTTGCAACTAACCTAGCCTTGTTGCAAATGAAAACCCCATCCTCACTCTGCTTGTTTTTGAACACTCACTTAGTCCCAATGACATTATGATCATATGGACGTTCTACAAGCTGCTAGACTTTGTTCTCTCAAAGTTTTCAAGTTCCTCATGCATAGCATTAGTCCAAGACTCGTCAGATAATGCATGAGTCATATCCTTTGGCTCAAATGAGGCAACAAAAGCAGAGTGAAGGCAGAAACTGGACAAACCAAATTTTGAGCGAGTGACCCACTCAAACAGATCGCCGATGATCCGGTCAAGTGGATGAGAATGCTGAATATGACGGGGAGGTCCAGAAGTAGAAGTGGCCTCTACCTCATGCACAGAAGAGGTAGGAGCAGAGCCACTAGCTGCAGGAGAGTCAGAAGGCAAGGGCTGGCCTTCCTGAGGTGCAGAAATAGAAATAGGTGTCACCTCAGGTATAGAGGGGACTGGATCAGGTGTAACACCATCATCTCCATCATCCTCATCCTCTACAAAAAATGGTCACGGAGGTGGAAGAAGAGCCTGAAATGTCAAGTCTTCCTCCTGGACTAGCCTCATCAAAGGTCACCTCACAGGTCTCTATGATCCTATGCGCATCGCAACTCTAGACCCTATAGCTACGAAAAGAAGTCAAATAACCCAGAAAGATACCATCAGAAGAACGAGACTCAAACTTATCTAGGTTACTAGACTTCAAAATAAAACACTTGCAACCAAACACACGAAAATGAGAAACACTGCGCTTTCGCCCATTCCTCAACTCGTAAGAAGTGCGGTGCAAATGCACTCTCAAGAATACACGATTAGAAACATAGCAAGCAGTAGCTATAGCCTCAGCCCAAAACTTCCTAGGAGTGATGTACTCGTCTAGCATCGTCCTGGCCATCTCTACCAGGGTCCTGTTCTTCCTTTCCACTATGCCATTTTGCTGAGGGACGTAGGGAGAGGAGAATTGATGCTCTAAACCAGACTCCACACAGAAACTCTCAAAATAGGAGTTCTTGAACTCCGTGCTATTGTCACTTCGTATAGCTCGTAGGGCACTAGGGAGCTCAAAAGACAACCTATGAACCAAACCCCTAAAATGGGTAAAAGTCTCATCCTTCGAGGAAATGAAAAACACCCAAGTACCTTGAAAAATCGTCAACAATGACAAGAACATACCACTTCCCACCCACTGACTGCACTCTAGCTGGACCAACAGTGTCCATATGTAAAAGCTGTCCTGGTGCATTAGTCATCACAACAGTGACTGGGGGATGAGAAGCAGCAACCATCTTGCCATGTTAGCAAGGAGAGCAAACTAAGTCTTTGACCAATTTGAGTTTGGGCAAACCACGAATGAGATCATAGCCGCTGACTCGGGTCAAATGATCAAATCCAATGTGACCAAGTCTCCTATGCCAAAAGGAGAGATCACGGGACTCTGAAGCAATCAAACAACGGAGGGAGTCTCCAAAAGAAGCAGAAAAATCAGCACGAAAGACTCTCCCAAATCTAGAAATCCCGCAAACTAACCCTCCTAAAGAATCGAGGATTCTACAAGCGCTACTGTTGAAGCTTACCTCGAAATAGTCATCGATAAGTTGAGAAACAGAAAGCAAATTATACTGCAGCTTACTTACTAAGGCAAAATCTTTAAGAATGAAATTATGATTAATGCAAATGGTCCCCTTAGCAATGACTCTACCTGATGAAGCATCCCCGAAAGTGATCATCTCATCACCGGGGGCTCGGACAAGGGAAGAGAACCAACGAGAATCTCCGGTCATATGACGAGAACAACCGGAGTCGACAATCCAAACATCTCCCTTTCCAATCCGACGAACCTGATCAAGACATAAGAGAGAAAGATGACTCAGTACTGGGATAGAGTGAAGACTTGGGAACCCAATACTGAACCACACGACGCCTCAGAGTACTAGCCACAGAAGAAGACTGGAATCGAGTGTCTCTCTGATGTTTAACCCTAACAAGATCTGTAGCAACTCTAGTAGATGATCTAGGAGCTGAAACTGGGTTAGCCCGCCGTGATGCAAAGGCTGCACCACCCGAGTGAGGCTGCCTAAAACTCCTACTAGAAACACCTCACGCCGCTGATATCTATCTCGAGGAGAAAAATGAGGAATATCAAGAGGACGACTGAAAGACTGGCCACGAGCAGCTCCAGGACTAAAACTCGAAGAAACAACATGAAACCAAGTCCTGAACGCTGCCCAAAAGCAAGTGACTCTCTAACCTGTCTAGAAGCAGTGCGTGCCTTAGGAGCACTCAAGGTCTGGGGATAACTATGAATACCTCTAAGAGCAACGACACGCTCACGCCGAGTGATCTTGGTGTGCCTGAAGCAGAAATATACTAGGTGACCATCCTTTTTACAGAAGGTGCATGTGTACTTCGCTTTGCTAGAGGCAGAAGCAACAGGAGAAACACCTTTCTGGTCAGAAGTCTCATGGACAACACTAGCAGACCTAAACATAGTGGTACTCACTCTGGGAGCTACCACAATCTCACCACTCTTGGAGCCGCACACAATGGTGGGAGGATGCGCCCGAGCGTGCTCCAAGTAGTCAAATCCTAAACCCTGATTAAATCTGCTAATTTTGGATTGGTCTAGAATGAGATTGAGCTTCTTCTTGTCTCCTACAAACTTCTCGAGAGTGCTCATGACATACTCACAATCTCGGAAGAATGAGGCACACGAAGAACAGGGAAGAGAGGAAGAAGAAGAACCAGAAAGAGAAGCTCTCTTAGCACGTGCATTTTTCTCCCTTAGCACGGCTACCTCAATCTTGAGGGCCTCACAAGAAACGCAAGATGCATTTCTAATCCTATGGGCTTGGTCTTCTAATTTCTTCCTAAGTTCGACTTGGATTTTATCCAAGTCCCCCTCAATCACATTACATCGCAAGCAACTTTCTTGTGACTTAGCTAGTAAGTCCTTAGCAAGATTAGCACACTTGATATTTAAAGATTCATTGTCAAGTTTTAGTTGCCTATAACCCTCACATGAGCTGACTTGCTCCTTAGAACTATGTGTTTCAAGTTCATCGTTTTTAGAAGAAAGCTTCCTAAGTTGATCGCTCATGGCATCAATTTCAGCAAGCAATTTAGGGCAATTAGAGCATGATGGAGTAGAGTGAGCATGAAGAAAACTAGCATATAGTGGAATAGCATTAATAGAATCATCGCTAGCATTCTTCAACCTAAGACTATCTAATTCAAACAACACACTATCATGCATAGTCTTTAGGTTCTCCAACTCCACAAGAAGAGCATCACACAAAGAACAATCATAAGTGACTCGAGAGCGAGAAGATCTAAGAGAAGCTAACTCCCGAGTCAAGGTACCTACTTCCTTCTCTAACTCCATACACCTAGCTATAGCTCTAGCATAAAATTTTCCTAATTTTCAGAAAGCTTCATTGAGCTGGTCACAGGAGGGTACCTCTTCCGAGTCGCTGTAGAGCTCGGATTCCCTGATGCCGTTGGCGTTGGCCATGAAGCACATGACGGAGAAGTCGTCGTCGCTCTTCTTCTCTTGCAGTTCATCCTCGCCCTCATCGCTCCATGTCTCCGTGCCGGAGAGGTTGATGTCGTTGAGCGCGGCGAGGACGCGGTGAAAGAGCTTCTTGTTCTTGGAGAAGTTGAGGTACATCTTCTCACGCACCGGCTCGCAAACTGGAGGTTTTTGTTGCGGTTTTTGTCGAAGTAGTCGTTCTTTGCCGAACCGCCGACGTTGTTCTTTGCCTTCTCCAGTTTGGGGCAATTTGCCCGAATGTGGTTGGGGCCACCACACTTGAAGCATGTCATCATGCCACCTCTCTTCCTCTCTCTCACCCTCTTGTATGCATGTGAAAATTTGCGAGCAAGAAGAGCAAGCTCATTTTCTGGAAATTTTTCCAGTTGGTCGTCGCTTAGCTCACAAAGGGCGGAAAGAGAGAAACCAGCAGAAAGATCAAAGGAAGATCCAGTGGGATCAGTGACCAAGGCCATCGACTGAGATTTCGTCTTGCGAGAGACGACGTCAATCTCATGAGTCTTGAGACGGGAGTAAAGCCCAGCAAGAGTCAAGGTCGACAAGTCGGTAGTGTCCTTGATGGTGGTCACTTTCATTTCCCAAACTCGAAGATCGAGTGCGGTCAAGAAATATCGAGCATTATTCGAGTCAGGGTATATGCAACCGACTGCTCGGAGGTTGCTCAAAATCTTCGTAAACCGACCAAAGCACTTGTCAAGACTCTCACCAGCATGTTGTCCAAATTTGTTGAACTCATGCTTGAATTGATCCTGTCTAACTGTCTTGATTTGGGTAGTGCCCTCATGGTAAGCATCGAGGGTCACCCAAAACTGGTGAGCAGAACGAAGGTGAGAGATCCTATCATACTCACAGCGGCTAAGACCCTGTATGAGGATATTTCTTGCTTTAGCGTTTGCCTCAACGTCAGCCATATTGCCGGCCGTGACGTTTTCATCAGCAGGAACCACATACGGGAGTTTCACCTTCTGCCATATTAGGAAGCCCTGTGCAATGATGTATGACTACATTCGAGACTTCCAAAAAGGAAAATCAACTTCAGAGAAAATAGGATGCTTGGTGGAATACTTGTCCATCGCCATGGCTCTCTAGACCGGTCAAGATCTCTGAAAGAGCAGAACCGACTCTGATACCAATTGAAAGATCGAAAAGGAGATCAGGGGGTGGTGTGAATGATCCCAAATAAAATTTTCCCCCACTCAAAGTACTCCAAACAATCTCGCAATAAAAATCTGAAACACCCAAATATTTTCGTTCAAACTGGTGCTTCTCAGATTCGCACACCCTCCAAAACCCGAACAATAAGACAACTATGTGTACCCCTAGCTTACATGGTTGAAAACCATGAACCATGTTTGGGATGTTTTAATCACAATCCTGGTTATCAAGTGTCCAAACAGAAAGAAATCAATTCAAAGACTTCTTTTCTAAAAGAGATAGAGCTAAAAACAACAAAGTCTCTTTTTAGAAAAGTAAAAGCAAATTTTCCAAGAATTATGCTCAATTGGAGCAGGTGGTTGGTGAGTTTCTGTTGCTCTAAAATTTTTAGGAATTTTTTTCTTGTGAGCAGTTGAGTCATGAAATAGTCCACCAAAAATCACGTTAAAAAGCTTTGTATAATAGATATAAAAAATCAAGTATTACAGACAGTCAGGAACTTCGACCAGAAAGTTTGAGGATCGGTTTTCACTTCATAGCGCTCAAACGGTGCAACCAGTGGACTCAATTTTTTTTCTAGAGATGGATATATGAGTCACGCACCTTCTCCAATAAGAATCACTCAAAAAGGATTTTTATAGAGTTTTCTAAATATCAAAGACTAACTGCTGCGCCAAGAACAAGTTCTGGACAGAATAACAACTTGACAGAAAACTTGATCTTTAGTCTATCCTAGGGTGCAAGAGAAGTGTAAAACCATATAAACACCCTCAAGATATCTTAGAAGAACAGCATTTAGAAGGAGGGGAGGCAAATCCAAATTGCGAGAATGTAAATTGTGAGAATGTAAATGCGAGAAAGTAAATGCTGAATTTAAATTGCATAAAGTAAAGACATAATGTAAATGCGTAATCTAAATTCACAATAAGGTAAAGAAAATTTTTGTATTGTCAGGATGGAAGGTTTACAAAGCCTCACTTGATGTGGGCAAAGCTCGAAGGAGCAACTCAAACCTTTAAGGGGGGAAGGCTACCCCTCTACCCCTATTTATACAACTCTTGGACCACCTACCACCCTTGGAAGAGCCTCTAAACCCTAGAGCATCTATCAAGAGCTAGGATTAACCCACTCAACTAGGCATGCAAGGGCTAACCCAAAACCCACAAACATAATGAGTTTTCTTGCACGGTTCTCAAAGCACACTAACTAGACCCGCTAACCTATCAACTAGACCAAGATCCAATGGTCCTCATTGATCCACGTGGCGCCTTGCTAGCATCGCATCCGTTCCTTGTCTTCATAGCTTGCCACGACTCCATATCCGATCATCTTCCGACGATCACCAACCGTCTGGACCTTTGACGCTCCTCGCCTAGTCCCGGTCATCCTTCGCCTCACCATGATCTAGCATCATCGACCTGCAACCATCAAAAACAAGGAAACTCCTCACATAGCAATGCCCACAAAAATATGCGAGAAATTCATCAAAGTCCACACTTTCAAATTCATCTTTGTTCGTTCTAGCCGGTGCCACCGCCCTCAGGCCGGTAGGAACGCCCATGGTTGACCGGTGCTACCGCACTCATGCCGGTAGCACCGCACTGCACAAATACCAAAGAACACCCCTCTGTGGAATTTTCACACTGCTCCAAAGTCCGGTGCTACCGCTCACCTCGTAGCACTGGGCTTCCATGGTCGGTAGCACCGCCCGGCCAAAAACCCAAAATAATGCCCTCTCTGGAAATATCGCACCGGCCATTTGGTCCAGTGCTACCGCTCGCCTGGTGGCACCACGCTACCATGGCCGGTAGCACCAGGAAAATAGAGAAGACCACAAATTGCTTCCATTTGAAAATCCATTTCAAATCAAACTCAAACAAGAGCAACCCAAGCTCAAATTTGGTCAAATACACATCACAAATCTGGGTAGACCTCCACATGGTCCTTCACTTTGAAAGTTCCCGAATGAAATGGGATGATATCAGTATGGATTTCATCACTGGTCTACCTAGGACCAGAAAAGGACATGACTCTATATGGGTGATCGTAGATCGATTAACTAAAGTGGCCCACTTTATACCTATCAAGACCACTCATCCTGGAGATAAGCTTGCCGAGCTATATTTGGAAAATATTGTCCGTTTGCATGGTGTCCCAAAGACCGTTGTCTCTGATCGAGGATCCCAGTTTACATCTAATTTATGGGAAAGTTTGCATGGTCTTCTAGGGACAAAGCTAAATTTCAGTACAACTTACCTTCCTCAGATAGACGAAAAAACAGAAAGAACTAATCAAATCTTGGAAGACATGTTGAGAGCTTGTGTACTGTTTTATAGTGCTAACTGGGAAAAGAGTTTGGCATTCGCTGAATTCTCATATAATAACAGTTTCCAAGCCAGTGTCCAAATATCGCCTTTTGAAGTACTTTATGGAAGAAAGTGCAGAACACCTCTCTTTTGGTCTGAAGTAGGTGGAAGAAAGTTTTTTGGACCAAATCTCATCCAAGAAGCCCAAGAGCAAGTGGATATGATCAGAAGTCAATTAAAAGAGGCCCAATCTCGACAAAAGAGTTACACCGACAATCGTCGACGTGAACTCAGCTTTGAAGTCGGTGATCATGTTTATTTAATAGTCTCACCACTCCGCGGAGTTCGTCATTTTCAAGTCCGTGGAAAGCTAGCTCCTCGATACATTGGTCCATATCGAATTCTTGAGAAAATGGGAGAGATGGCTTACAAGTTGCAACTGCCACCCCAATTATCTGAAGTGCATGATGTTTTCCATGTGTCCCAACTTAAAAAGTGCCTTCGTGTTCCTATTGAACTCATATCGGGACCCAAATCTGCAAATCCGGACCCTCTGTGTATTCTGTTCTAGTCCAGGATCACGCTAGCACACACAGTCTTACAGGGTTGCACATCACAGACATTCACAGCGATATAAGAATAAAAAGTGCAAACATTTATATAAACTGAGTTGTTCGACCTTATGGTCTCCTTACATAAAATCAGCCGCGCAGGGCTTACATTATTCAGAGTAAAAGAAATAGCAGCGGAATAAAATAAATGTCGTGGAAGCCTTCATCTTGCCACAGGCAACCGACTGGGCTTGCCCCCTAATTGTCCGAATCCTCATTGTACTCCTCCTCCCACGCTGGTGTAGACTCCTCCACTGATGTTGGGGTTGATAAGCAAGGAGGGGTGAGTACACAAGGCACTCAACAAGTAATGCACAGAATGCAGCGCTATTACTATAGGCCAAGCTTATTCCAATGGATTGGCTTAATTGGTTCTTTTTGCTTCAAACAACATTTTTAAAGCGGTATCTTATTTAGATTAAAGAAGTGAAACAGTTATAATAATACTAATTTCTTCAAATGGTTTTTCTTCAAAGATTCTCGGCACACGACCTTAAGAGTTCATTTTTAACACTGGCACACATCCACCCTTTCCACATTTTGTTTTTGAAGATCTACCCCTTGACTGTAATCCCCGAGCAATGTCCAATACCGCGGACACAGTTATTCGAATAGATTTGACAATCTGCAGAGGTTGTACACTTTACCCACAAGATACAGCCATTCACCACACAGGTGATCGTCTGTAACAAAGCCTTTCAGTAACCTCTACCTTAACCAAAGAACCTCTCCGGTATTGTCTTCACTATCACTTCCCTCACACAGAGCCGAAGTATAGGACAGGCCAATCACCATTGGATGGGCACCAAGCCGTAGCACAGGTACGCTCCCCCGTACAGATACACCCCTGTGTACTGTCACCCTGAGGTATCAGAGGAAAGATAAAAGAACCCTAATCAACTAGATCCTTCCTATACCAAACATGTGGTTGTACGGGTGACTCAGATCAAAGGCTTGCAAGGTGAAGTCCTTAACTGACCAAGGCAAGACTTCCAACACTCAACAGTGGCACACAGCCCAATGTGGCACACAGACTCACATCACTCGTCAAACCATTGCCACACAGGCCCACCTGGCACACAGCTTCTTGCCACTTGCCCCAGTCTAAATCATTTCCCACCCAGTTGATTATCGTGCAACACATGCCAGCAATAACTCAACATCGATACAGAACCACACAGGTCTCTGTACCTCAATCTCATCATGTGGCATCATCTCACCACTTTCAAAATACATTCAATATTTCTTTAATCAATATTGTAGCATTTTTCCCGAAAGATCATTCATGATTCGTTGCAAGGCTAAGCATCTACTCACGGTCCAGCCTCCCGTGTTGGCACAATATTAACATCCAACTAATACAATCAAACTTAGGGTGACAAAGATTTCAGGGCATACAGATAATACTTTCATGGTGACAATAACAATATGGGTTGATTAGCTACATTACCCAATTTAATTTAAATTCACTTTAAATAAATTAGCATGCATAATTTCAAAGCACAAATTACAATTTAAAATCTGGGATCAAAATGATCAAAGCATCACTTGACTTCAAAGAGTTGCTGGTCGTGTTCCGAAACTTGGTCTTGAGCGACGAACTCTTCCTCGAAACCTTCCGGCAAATTTGCGTCTACGCGTACAAACAATATATGCAATAAATAACTAATACAGAAGAATAAATGACCTCAAAAATTCAAATAAAATTCACCATTAAAGAGATCACAATTTTATGAATTTTTAGAAATTTGAATCGCCCAAATTAGAGTTAAAATGCAAAAGTTATAACCATTTGAAGTTTGAATAAATCTGAAAATATGGAAATTAGAAGATTCGATTTTTCTGAATTATCTTTATACTGAAAAATCGCATTTATGACGTCAGCATTGCAACATGATGACGTCAGCACAGAAAAGGATTTCGGTCAAAATATTTTTCTGGAGAAATGACGTCAGCATGACGTTATCTGACACGTGGCACTCTCTGGTGCTGCCACGTCGCTCTGGTCCACGGCTCCACTCTGGTCCACGGTGGACTCGGTCCATGAAAGAGAGCACCTGGCCCCACCAGATGACGTCAGCACTGACGTCACCGCTGACGTCAGCCGACTACCTCGAGATTCGTGCACGAACATGTGACACTATCTTGGCGATCGCTCAACCTACGGCCAGATCTTAGCCACACGGCGAAATCGTGGCCGACAAAGGATTCAACGGCCAGATCTCACGCGCACGTTCGGCTCGGTGGGGCCTCGATTTCTCCACGCATGTGATGGTGCACTCGAATCCAACGGTCAGGTCCCACGCACGCCTGGCGACGCCTCGGCTACTCAGCGACATGTGGCGCAATCGCGACGGTGCACCCGAAATCGACGGCTGGATCTGGTCTTCGCCCCAGTCAAAACACCCACGCGTCAGCACGCGATTTGGTGAGGGTACGACGCCATCACCGCCGCACGTTCAAATCTGAACTCAATCGTTCAGATCCGATGCAACAGCGCAGGTTACCGGAGCGGTTTGCTTTTCATCTTAACTACGCGGTGCAATCTCACGCGTACACTAACGATCCAATGGCTGAGATCTACTAAAAGACCTAATATCCAGATCTAATCTATGCCGCACATCACAGATCTAACGGTTACGATCTAATCCAAACTTAAATAGAGAAGGGCTACGTGGACGTACCGCAACTGTTGGATGGCGATCGAACGGTCGACAGAGCTCGCGAAGGTCGACGGCGGCAAGGAAGAAGAGGCTGTCGGAGCTCAGGAAGACGGCGCAGTCGACGGCGCTACGGTGGCTCTCTGGCGTGAATAAGTGATCCAAACGGCGCGGCTTCCTTTGGCGAACTCGGGACGGGGTCGGAGCACGGCGGAACAGCTCGGACGATGGCATGAGGAAGCAAAAACTACGGCGGTGAGAGGAAGCAACTACGGTGAGCTCGCACGGGCGCTAGAGAAGGTCTCGGCGTGCGTGCAAGGAGTCTAAAAGGAGCTGCGGGAAGAGCTCTACACGGTGCAGCAACCGATACTTTAAAAGGAGCCTCGACGTGCGCGAAAACACCGATGAAACGAGTGGAAACGCTCGACGGTGTTAACTCCAGCGATTATGCCCGGTCGGACCGACGTGGCTCCAACACGGCCGTTCAAGCAGCGACGATCCGATGGCTCCTCGATCGCGCGACGGCTAGGGTTTCGACGAACTGGGCCGGGCTAAGCACAGTGCTGGGCTGGCCCAGTACTATTCTTTCGATTTTTAAAACATTTCTGATTAAAAATAAATCATATAAATAAACAAAGCCAAAATAAATAGCAAAAATACCTGGAAAAATCCACAAAAATTCTAGAAAATACTTTGAGACATTTGGAACTCAAATAAAATATTTTCAATAAAACTTTACATAAACTTTTCCATTATTTAATTGATTTCAAGAAAGGCCATATTTGAATAAATACAAATAAATTCCCAAAAATTCTCAAAAATAAAAAATACTCCAAAATTTGAATTAGAGCAAATTTTAGGGTGTTACAAACCTCCCCCCTTAACAGAATCTCATCCCCGAGATTTAGGGCTGTCTACAGAAATAGGTTAGGGAACTCCTTTTTCAGATCTTCTTCACGTTCCCAGGTTGCTTCACTTTCCGAGTGGTTGCTCCACTGGACTTGTTCCTCGTTTTTCTGTCCATCATATCTAGAATCTTCACCGGATGCTCTTTATAGGTTAAATCTTCTTGCAGCTCAATTGTTTCTAAAGGCGTTTGCTCCTCCGGTATTCGGAGACACTTTTTTAATTGCGACACATGGAATACATCATGCACTCCTGCCAAGGATGATGGGGAACGCGGTATTCTACACTAGCAAATAAAAAAAAACTACCGCGAAACCAGAAAGCTACTCGCAAGAAGGGGATCATAGATAAGATTACCACTCGACGCGCAGTTGCGGAATCCTTCGCGCGTCGATGTAGTGGATCGTCCTCGCCGCAGTCGTTGCGTCGGTGTAGTGGATCGTCCTCGCCTTGCCGTGGATCGTCCTCCCACGCCGCAGTCGCAGCAGCGTCACCGCAGTAGTCCACACGTTCAGAGATGGAACGCCGTGCATCGGTGTCCAAGCACCTGGTCGCTCGGTAGGGGCAGCAAGAGGAGTAGGCTAGGGTTTCGAGTGAATCACTCCTAAACCGTGGGAAAGCACACCCTGCGCCCTCCCTCCTCCCCTCCTTATATAGCCACAAGATGAAACCCTAAACTAGGGCCCATCAGCGTGCTAGGCCCACGAGGTTCATTAATTACGGATCCAATCCAAATTAATGCGTCGCAGCCCATTAAGTGTGTGACCCTGCAGGTTCACGTACGTTTGGACATGGATTCGGAAAACTCCTTTTCAATCCAATAGTTGGTAGCGGCTTCTTGCAAAGTTTGCCAACTCCGAAACATACTATGATCAAATCGGACAGAACCTATCAAAAGTACTCATGCAATAATCCCTTTGCCAAGTATATGAAGATTGATCTCAAGGCGAGAAGCATGTCATCCTTTGATGATTCAATCCATCTCTCGTATCCGTCATATATTAATAAGTTGTGATTGACTCCTCAATCACGGCATGGCCATGCACTTCCTTAATCATATCACACGAGTGGCCTTGTCATATATCTCCGTTTCATTGGAGTGGCAAATTCCATCTTGATTTGCTCACTTCCTCTGCACGTTTCATAGTAAACATGAAAGCTACCTTTATAACTTTCCGGTTAGGAAGTAGTGTTTGATAGCCCCAAGGAAAACTATTACACATGTAGGAATATGACAATCTCAGTCTAAGGATCATACATCTACTAGGTATGAGATACACGATGACACATAAGAATGAAACATTCTCGCAGTTGTCCCATTGAGGGTCTATCTAACCCGTGTTCTTCAACATGCGTCCACAATGTATAGATGATATCTCCATATCCCATGATCTATGAAGCATGATCATCGATCACTACATGTCTTGATCTATTCATCGTTGTCCTATACGATGATATCCGATCGAGATATTTATCGAATTACATCATTAAGTAAAGAGCTTCATAAGCAAGTCACATACTTGTTGATCAATACAATGATATACATTCATTGGACCAATAATCATATTATTATTCATAAACATAGTCATGTTACAATCATCTAAATGATTGCCTCAAGGGCATAACACTAACAATCTCCCACTTGCACTTGAGTCAATCAATTAAGTATCTAATACCAATAGACCTTGTGTGCGCCTCATGCTTAGGCTATGGCAGTGGCTTTGTCAACGGATCGGCCACATTGGCTTCCGTATGTACTTTGCATATTCTCACGTCACCTCTATCCACAATCTCGCGAATAAGGTGAAAACGACGGAGTATGTGTTTAGACTTCTGATGTGATCTAGGCTCTTGCTTGTGCAATGGCACCACTATTATCACAATAGATGTCCATTGGACTAGAGGCACTAGCGACCACACCAAGCTCTGTGATAAACTTCTTAATCCACACAGCTTCCTTTGCGGCCTCCGAAGCCGCAATGTACTCCGCTTCTGTCGTAGAGTCGGCCACCGTGTTTTGCTTGGAACTCTTCCACCATCGCTCCTCCATTAAGTGTAAACACAAACCGGATTGCGATCGAAAATCATCTTTGTCAGTTTGGAAGCTTGCATCGGTGTAACCCTTTGCAACCAGATCTTCCTCACCTCCAAAAACAAGGAACATACCCTTAGTTCTTCTCAAGTACTTGATATTTTTTACGGCTATCCAATGACCATCACCAGGATCCGCTTGGTATCCGATCGTGACACTTAGAGCATATGAGACATCCAGGCGTGTACGGATCATGGCATACATAATAGAGCCAATAGTGAAGCATATGGAATCTTGCTCATCTGTCTCGCTCATCGATGTCGAAGGACACCGATTCTTGCAGAGATCGATGCCATGTGACATTGGCATGAAACCTCTCTTGGATTCATGCATATTGAACCTTTTCAATATCTTGTCAATGTACGTTTCTGACTTAATCCAATTAACCTTTTGATCTATCTCTATAGATTTTTATGCCCAAGATATAGCATGCTTCTCCCAAGTCCTTCATTGAGAAACTCCTTTTCAATGAAGTCTTAACATCTTCAAGCATAGGAATGTCATTCCCGATCAATAATATGTCATCCACATACAAAATCGTAAATACAAGTGCGCTCCCACTAGCCTTCTTGTAAACACAAGGCTCTTCTTCATTTTTGATAAAGTCAAAACCTTTGACTACTTCATCAAAACGAATGTTCCAACTCCGAGATGCTTGCTTTAACCCATAAATGGATCTTTGAAGCTTGCATACCCTTTTAGCATATTTAGGATCAACAAAACCTTGAGTTGTATCATGTATACATCCTCGAAAGATTCCTATTAAGGAATCTTTGTTTTGACATCCATCGCCATATTTCATAATCAAAATATGCAAGAATAGCTAAAATGATCCGGACAGACTTGAGCATGGCTACCGTGAGAAAGTTTCATCATAGTCAACTCCTTGAACTTGTTTGAAACCCTTTGCCACCAACCGTGCCTTATAGATCGAACATTTCCATCTACGTCTATCGTTTTCTTGAAAATCCATTTGCACTCAATGGTTTTTACACCATCGAGAGTCGACCAAGTTCCAAACTTGATTGTCATGCATGGATTGAATTTGGATCTCATGGCTTCAAGCCATTTTTCGAGTTTGGGTCCATCATTGCTTCTTCATAAGTCGTGGGCTCATCATTGTCCAATAATAATATGTCACTCCCATATCTTATAGGTACATGGCGTGGCCTCCCGACCTACGTGGGTGGAGTCTCTTCCACAAAGTTGTACAACACTTTGTACATCTTGTGAAGGTTCATGGTAGCTTGAACATATTCATGTGATTCTCGAACTTCATCAAGATACACATCACTCCTCTGATTTCTTTTGAAAGAAACTCTTTCTCCAAAAGACACCATTTGAGCAACAAAACTTTGTTCTCGTTTCTTTTGTAAAAGTAATATCCTTTTGTTTCTTTAGGATACCCCATAAAAAGCATTTTTCTGATTTAGGTGCGAGTTTATCGATTGTAAGCGTTTTACATAAGCCTCACATCCCCATATCTTGAGAAATGACAACATGGGTCTTCTCGATCCATATCTCATATGGCGTCTTCTCAACGGATTTTGATGGGACCCTATTCAAAGTGAGCATAATCGTCTCTAGAGCGAAACCCCGAAGGATAATGGCAGATCTGTTTGGCTGATCATTGACCGAACCATATCTAATAAAGTTCAGTTACATCGTTCGAACACGCCATTCCTTTGAGGCGTTCCTGGCGGAGTAAGTTGCGGAACGATTCCACATTGCTTTAGATGATCACCAAACTCTTGGCTCAAGTATTCGCCACTACGATCGGATCGTAAGTGTTTTATTGTTTTGCCAAGTTGATTTTGTACTTCGTTCTGAAACTCTTTGAACCTTTCAAAAGTTTCAGATTTATGCCTCATTAAATAGATATATCCATATCTACTGAAGTCATCGGTAAAAGTTACAAAGTACTGAAACCCACCCCTAGCAGTCGAGCTCATTGGTCCACATACATCTGTATGTACTAGGGCCAATAATTCACTTGCTCTCTCACTAAAACCTATGAAAGGGGCTTTTGTCATCTTGCCAAGTAAACAAGATTCACATGTTTCAAATGATTCAAAATCAAATGAGGTTAGAAGTCCATCACCATGGAGCTTCTTCATGCGCTTCTCATTTATATGACCTAAGCGACAATGCCACAAAAAGGTAGGGTTCATCAAATCATTAGGCCGATGCCTTTTACATTAATATTATAGACAGGTTTTCTTGAGTTCAGGGCGTACAACCCATCCACCATGGGGCAACGACCATAATACATATCATTCAAAAATATCGAACAAACAAAGTTCTTTATTCTGAAATCATAACCTTCATGTTCCAAACAAGAAGATGAAATAATGTTTCTACTCAAAGATGGAACAAAATAACAATTATTAAGTTCTAAAACTAATCCTGAAGGCAAATGCAATAGGTATGTGCCAACGGTAAGACCAGCAACTCTTGCTTTATTCCCCACGCGAAGATCCACTTCTCCTTTTGCCAAGTCTCTACTCTTTATCAGCCCCTGCAACGAATTGCAAATGTGAGCAACCGAGCCGGTATCATATACCCATGAGCTGAGTGAAGAAGTAGCAAGATTAATTTCTATAACATTAATACCTGAAGTGGAAACCACATTTCCATTCTTCTTATCTGCCAGGTACTTTTCGCAGTTCCATTTCCAATGCCCTGATTTCTTTCAATAGAAGCATTGGGTATCAGGTTGAGGGCCAACTTTAAGCTTCTGAAGCTTAGTTTTGAGGCTTGCGATCTCATCTTGAGCCTTGCCCTTACCCTTGCCCTTGCTCTTTCCCGTTCCCCCAGCCTTAGCCTTCCTCTTTTTGAAAGCAGTTGTTTTCTGAACCATCATCACATGATTGGGTTTTTTCTTAATGCTTTCCTCGGCAGCCTTGAGCATCCCATGTAGCTCGGTTAGGCTCTTCTCCATGCTATTCATATGAAAATTCATAATGAATGGCTCAAAGCTCTGAGGCGTAGACGGAGAATAACATCTATGGCCAAACCGAGGCTAAGGGAAACTCAAGTTTTCCAATCTCCCAATGTAACCAATCATCTTGATCACATGAGGATCGCCGGACTGCCTTGACCCGACTTACAAGCAAATAAAAGCTTTGAGATACCATACCTCTCAGCTCTTGCTTGATTCCCAAACATGCCCTTCAAGCCCACAATCATATTGTAAGCATCCTGGTCCTCATATTGCTTTTGGAGCTCGAGTCCATGGTGACTAGCATGAGACAGTGACCTCTGAAGCATTAACATGCTTTTCATATTCAACCTTCAAATTGCGAGCGATTTTTTACCGGTTCATCAGAATTGGATTCTCTAGAACATAGTCCTTCTTTTCATGCTTGAGAACAATTCTCGGGTTGCGATACCAATCAACAAAATTAGTTCCATTCAGTTTTCCTTTCCAAAACCGATCTCAAAGCAAAACCAGGTGTAGCAGGAGTAGGAGAAGGTGCCATTGAACTACAACAAAAACATGCAAAGATTCTAAGCACTATGTTTATGTAAAACTTTTATTAAACTTTTTAATTAAAGACACTTCTATTTTATGTCCCTTTTATAGACACATAGTGAGTATTCAAGATCCATATTCATCAAACACTAGTGAGCTTTGGCATCACTGCTAGAAATTTAATGACATAGGTAAGCAACACCTTTGCTAATTACATCATATGTAACTCTTGTTTGTTGAGTATGAAAACAAGTAATGAATGCCTCCATCAACTTGACTCATGGCCAGTCAACTTTGCCCCAAGGGCTCACATGAGGAGGAGCACTTCCGTATTCGGTGCCAATTAAGAAACCTGCCTCATGTGTGTTTTCCTAGACACCACTTGTCTTGTATAGGTTCCTTCATTACTGAAATCAAATCCCAACCACTTATGTCCTCAAGCCCAAAACCGTTTTGATAGCTTGATTAAATCTACCATTGATATGCGTGATGTGTCCAACACATCCCTATCATCTATTGAGATAGCTATTGATATACTACTTTGGCAGTCATATCAATAACGATCTAAATTCTTGATAGGTGCAAAAATTGGATGGACAATTTGATTTAAAATTTTTAACTATAAGGATGAACAAAGATTACTATGAACATGGCATCACATGCAATGAGCATAAAGAAAATAGCAAGGATTAAACACACATCCACAGAAAATCAAAATAAGCTGTGAAATAGCATGGCCCTTAGCATTAAGATCTCCATCATCATGCTTGTTTGTCCACCTAGCCACCTTGCTTGATTTGTTCACCTAGCCATCTAGCTTGATACCATCGTCTTCATCATTATGGATGCAACTCCTTACAACTTTTGATAATGAATTTTACATGAGGGTTTGAAGCATCACAAGTCGACACGCAGGTCGTTATACAATTTAAATAGCCTTATGGCTTGACACGGCACGCAGGCCATGTGGAAATTACATGCATCACATACACATAGGCCATACTATTTCACATAACTCCCTGCAAAAATGAGTTAAACAAAAGCAACCCTACGACTCTGGGGTCCGAGGGGCAGCGCCCCTGGCGGGGTCCAAGGGGCAAATTTTTTAAAGGCATGTCTTCTGACATGGGAAAACACCCTCAAAATTTCCACGGATCAACCAGATTGACCCAATCCGATCTAACATGATTTGCTTGGTCCCATATGGATACGTTTCAGAAACCCTGATGGCGGTAACCCGACCGGTAAGGGTAACGTCGTACCATGAACGGACTCACCCAAATCAATATTGAATCTGTTTGCGCTTACCATGGATCAACCAGATTGATCCAATCCAACTCAATCTGATAGGCTTGGTCCCATATGGATACGTTTCAGAAACCCTGATGGCGGTAACCCGACCGGTAAGGGTAACGTCGTACCATAAACGGACTCACCCAAATCAAGATTGAGTCGGTTTGCACTTTCCTCAAACCCTAAACCAATCGATCTCATCGATGGCTGCCGTCACCAATTCATCACATGAACTGGCTGAACATGTAATAGATCCAATCTACTAACCTTACACATCATATGTGCAATATCCAGATCACAAAACTATACGAGATGGCTCTGATACCACTGATGGGGAACGCGGTATGCTACACTAGCAAAAAAAAACTACCGCGAAACGAAAGCTACTCGCAAGAAGGGGATCATAGATAAGATTACCACTAGACGCGCAGTTGCGGAATCCTTCGCGCGTCGATGTAGTGAATCGTCCTCGCCGCAGTCGTTGCGTCGGTGTAGTGGATCGTCCTCGCCTTGCCGTGGATCGTCCTCCCACGCCGCAGTCGCAGCAGCATCACCGCAGTAGTCCACACGTTCAGAGATGGAACGCCGTGCGTCGGTGTGCAAGCACCTGGTCGCTCGGCAGGGGCAGCAAGAGGAGTAGGCTAGGGTTTCGAGTGAATCACTCCTAAACCATGGGAAAGCACACCCTGCGCCCTCCCTCCTCCCCTCCTTATATAGCCACAAGATGAAACCCTAAACTAGGGCCCATCAGCGTGCTAGGCCCACGAGGTTCATTAATTACGGATCCAATCCAAATTAATGCGTCGCAGCCCATTAAGTGTGTGACCCTGCAGGTTCACGTACGTTTGGACATGGATTCGGAAAACTCCTTTTCAATCCAATAGTTGGTAGCGGCTTCTTGCAAAGTTTGCCAACTCCGAAACATACTATGATCAAATCGGATGTAACCTATCAAAAGTACTCATGCAATAATCCCTTTGCCAAGTATATGAAGATTGATCTCAAGGCGAGAAGCATGTCATCCTTTGATGATTCAATCCATCTCTCGTATCCGTGATATATTAATAAGTTGTGATTGACTCCTCAATCACGGCATGGCCATGCACTTCCTTAATCATATCACACGAGTGGCCTTGTCATATATCTCCGTTTCATTGGAGTGGCAAATTCCATCTTATTGCTCACTTCCTCTGCGTTTCATAGTAAACATGAAAGCTACCTTTATAACTATCCGGTTAGGAAGTAGTGTTTGATAGCCCCAAGGAAAACTATTACACATGTAGGGAATATGACAATCTCAGGTCTAAGGATCATACATCTACTAGGTATGAGATACACGATGACACATAAGAATGAAACATTCTCGCGATGTCCCATTGCGGGTCTATCTAACCCATGTTCTTCAACATGCGTCCACAATGTATAGATGATATCTCCATATCCCATGATCTATGAAGCATGATCATCGATCACTACATGTGCTGATCTATTCATCGTTGTCCTATACGATGATATCCGATCAGAGATATTTATCGAATTACATCATTAAGTAAAGAGCTTCATAAGCAAGTCACATACTTGTTGATCAATACAATGATATACATTCATTGGACCAATAATCATATTATTATTCATAAACATAGTCATGTTACAATCATCTAAATGATTGCCTCAAGGGCATAACACTAACAAAGGACTGTGGCAACTCCAACTGATACGCAACTTCACCTCTGTGGCTTAAGATCTTGAATGGTCCGACATATCTGGGTGCAAGCTTCCCTTTTGCATGAAACATCCTGACTCCCTTGAGTGGTGTAACTCTAAGGTATACATAATCTTCAGGTTCAAAGCTCAATTCTCTGCGACGATTGTCGGCATGACTCTTCTGCCTTGATTGTGCAATCTTTAATCTTTCTCTGATCATAGCGATCTGTTCTTCCGCTTCCTGAAGAATATCCGGTCCAAAAACATGCCGTTCCCCAGTCTCATTCCAATTCAAGGGTGTTCGACAGGATCGACCATACAGAGCTTCAAATGGAGACATCTATAAACTCGCTTCATATCTGTTATTGTAGCTGAACTCAGCATAAGGCAAACACTTGTCACATGAAGTAGAATATGCTAAAGCACATGCTGTCAGCATATCTTCCAGTATCTGGTTAACTCTCTCGGTTTGACCATCTGTCTGCGGATGGTATGCTGTACTGAAGTTCAGACGAGTTCCCATGGCTTCATGCAGCTTTCCCCAAAACCTTGAGGTAAATTGGGTACCTCTATCCGATACTATCTTCTTCGGCACTCCATGCAAGCAAACAATTCTTGACATATAGAGTTCTGCTAACTTATCGCCCGAGTAAGTGGTCTTCACAGGTACAAAATGTGCAACCTTGGTCAAACGATCCACTATAACCCATATAGAGTCATATCCATTTCGAGTCCTGGGTAAACCGGTTATGAAATCCATACCGATCTCTTCCCATTTCCATTCAGGTATCTTTAGTGGCTGCAATAATCCTACTGGCCTCTGATGCATAGCTTTGACTCTTTGGCATATGTCACATAATGCAACATATTCGGCAACTTCTCGCTTCATGCTTGGCCACCAAAATCTTTCTTTTAAATCCTGATACATTTTTGCACTTCCTGGATGAATTGAGTACTTGTAGTCATGGGCTTCCTCCAAAATTAGCTGCTTCAGATCCTCTTTATTTGGCACACAAATGCGCCCTTTAAACCACATAGTACCTTTCTCATCCAGTTTGAAATCCTTTGCCTTGCCTGCATCCATCTTGTCCTTAATTCTCTTGATTTTGTCATCGTCTTTCTGCCTTTCCCTGATCTGATCTTCCAGGGTAGGTTTTACTTGCAAGGTAGCTAAAAATCCTTCGGGTACCACTTCCAATCCTAGCTTCTGGAAATCCTTACATAACTCGATCTGACTTGGTTCTAACAGCATATTTACGCTATGGTTCTTCCGGCTCAAGGCATCGGCCACAACATTGGCTTTACCCAGGTGGTAATGAATCCCAACATTGTAGTCCCTGATTAGTTCTAGCCATCTTCTTTGCCTCATATTTAGGTCAGCTTGCGTGAAGATATACTTAAGACTTTTATGATCAGTATACACTTCACATCTGTTTCCAAGGAGATAGTGACGCCATAATTTTAGGGCATGCACTACGGCAGCTAATTCCAAATCATGAGTCGGATAGTTCTCCTCATGCAGCCTCAATTGCCTTGATGCATATGCGATTACCTTTCGGTTTTGCATCAATACACATCCCAATCCTTGACGCGATGCATCACAATAGATGTTGAAGCCTTGATGAACGTCAGGTAAAACTAATACAGGTGCTGATGTTAATCGTTTCTTCAACTCCTGAAAACTCTTCTCACACTCAGGTGTCCATAAGAATTTCTTTTCCTTTTTCAACAATTGCGTAAGGGGTCTCGCAATCGTGGAGAATCCTTCGATGAAACGACGGTAATATCCCACCATTCCAAGGAAACTACGGATTTGGGTTACCGTCTTCAGTTGCTCCCAATGCAAAACTATCTCCATTTTCTTTGGATCTACCACAACTCCTTCTGCAGTCATTATGTGTCCAAGAAATTCAACCTTATTCTTCTAGAAATCCCATTTACTAAATTTTGCAAACAACTATTGTTCCCTCAATTTCTCAAGGACTAGCCTTAAATGTTCGGCGTGCTCTTCCTTCGCCTTGGAATAAATAAGGATATCATCTATAAACACAACGACGAACTTATCCAAATATTCCGTAAAAACCTTATTCATTAAGTTCATGAAATATGCTGGTGCATTTGTCAAACCAAAAGACATCACTGTAAACTCGTAATGTCCATATCTTGACGAAAATGCAGTTTTTGGAATATCCTCTGATCGGATCTTCAGTTGATGATATCCCGATCGGAGATCAATCTTGGAGAAGACTCTTGCTCCTCTCAACTGATCGAATAGATCATCGGTCCTGGGTAGCGTATACTTATTCTTTATCGTCACATCATTAACTACACGATAGTCTATACACATCTTAAAACTCCCGTCCTTCTTCTTAACGAACAAGACAGGCGCTCCCCATGGCGATGAACTAGGTCTTATAAATCCTTTTTCCAGCAGCTCTTCAATTTGCTTCTTCATTTCCACTAATTCCTCCGTGGACATCCTGTAAGGTCTCTTAGCTATTGGAGCTGTCCCTGGAACAAGCTCTATCACGAACTCGATATCTCTTTCCGGCGGCATTCTAGGTAGATCCTCCGGAAAAACATCCGGATATTCATTGACTATGGAAACTTCCTCCAAGCTGACGGTCTTCATGCTGTTGACCATTAATTGTCCATCTCGTACTGCTTTTGCTTCAAACTCAACCCTTCTCCCTTCTGGACTCTCGATTGATATAACTCTTTTTCCGTAGTCCAGCACTGTCTTGTGTTTGGTTAACCAATCCATTCCCAGGATAACATCCAAGGTTTGGGTATTCAATATAATTAAGTTCGCTAGGAACTCTATTCCATTAATTATTAGCCTCACCCCAGAACATCCTACATTGGATCGGAGTTCTGATCCAGGGGATTGGACTATAAGTACACACTTAAGTTCCACATTATCCAAATTGTTGCGAACAGCAAAATCTTGAGACACAAATGAATGTGATCTTTGTCATGAGTCAAATAAAGCGATGGTGTGCTCGAGTTACTAGGAACTTACCCAGTACAACGTCTGAGGCGTTCTGGACTTCATTTGCTGTAATGTGGTTGACTCAGCCTCGTGCAGTTCCTTGAGCGACGAACTCTTCCTCGAAACCTTCCGGCAAATTTGCGTCTACGTGTACAAACAATATATGCAATAAATAACTAATACAGAAGAATAAATGACCTCAAAAATTCAAATAAAATTCACCATTAAAGAGATCACAATTTTATGAATTTTTAGAAATTTGAATCGCCCAAATCCGAGTTAAAATGCAAAAGTTATAGCCATTTGAAGTTTTAATAAATCTGAAAATATGGAAATTAGAAGATTCGATTTTTCCGAATTATCTTTGTACTGAAAAATCGCATTTATGACGTCAGCATTGCAACATGATGACGTCAGCACAGAAAAGGATTTCGGTCAAAATATTTTTCTGGAGAAATGACGTCAGCATGACGTTATCTGACACGTGGCACTCTCTGGTGCTGCCACTTCGCTCTGGTCCATGGACCTGGTCCACGGCTCCACTCTGGTCCACGGTGGACTCGGTCCATGAAAGAGAGCACCTGGCCCCACCAGATGACGTCAGCACTGACGTCACCGCTGACGTCAGCCGACTACCTCAAGATTCGTGCACGAAGCTTGGTCTTGAGCGACGAACTATTCCTCGAAACCTTCCGGCAAATTTGCGTCTACGCGTACAAACAATATATGCAATAAATAACTAATACAGAAGAATAAATAACCTCAAAAATTCAAATAAAATTCACCATTAAAGAGATCACAATTTTATGAATTTTTAGAAATTTGAATCGCCCAAATCCGAGTTAAAATGCAAATGTTATAGCCATTTGAAGTTTGAATAAATCTGACGAAACAGAACACCTGGCCCCCACCAGATGACGTCACCACTAACGTCAGCCGACTGCCTCAAGATTCGTGCACGAACACGTGACACTATCCCGGCCATCGCTCAATCTACGACCAGATCTTAGCCACGCGGCGAAATCATGGCCGTCAAAGGATTCAACGGCCAGATCTCACGCGCACGTTCGGCTCGGTGGCGCCTCGATTTCCGCGCTGCCACGCGGCATGCATTTGACGGTGCGCCCGAATCCAACGGTCAGGTCCCACGCACGCCTGGCGACGCCTCGGCTACTCAGCGACACGTGGCGCAATCGCGACGGCGCACCCGAAATCGACGGCTGGATCTGGTCTTCGCCCCGGTCAAAACGCCCACGCGTCAGCACGCGATTTGGCGAGGGTACGGCACCATCACCGCCGCACGTTCAAATCTGAACGGCGCGGATCCTTAGGGCAAAACCAGATCTGAACTCAACCGTTCAGATCCGATCCAACGATGCAGGTTACCCGAGCAGTTTACTGTTCATCTTAACTACGCGACGCAATGTCACGCGTACACTAACGATCCAACGGCTGAGATCTACTAAAAGACCTAATATCCAGATCTAATCTACGCCGCACATCAGAGATCTAACGGTTACGATCTAATCCAAACGTAAACAGAGAAGGGCTACGTGGACGTACCACAACGGTTGGATGGCGATCGAACGGTCGACAGAGCTCGCGAAGGTCGACGGCGGCGAGGAAGAAGAGGCTGCCGGAGCTGAGGAAGTCGGACCGACGTGGCTCCATCACGGCCGTTCGCGGGCGACGCGGTGCAACAGTGACAGTTGGATCTCGATCCGACGGCTCGATCGCGCGGCGGCTAGGGTTTCGCGAATCGGGCGGGCTAAGCGATCTTTGGGCCTACCCGATACTATTCTTCCGATTTTTAAAATATTTCTGATTAAAAATAAATTAGATAAATAAACAAAGCCAAAATAAATAGTAAGAATACCTGGAAAAATCCAGAAAAATTCTAGAAAATAGTTTGAGACATTTGGAACTCAAATAAAATATTTTCAATAAAACTTTACATAAACTTTTCCATTATTTAATTGATTTCAAGAAAGGCCATATTTGAATAATTACAAATAAATTTCAATAAATTCCCAAAAATTCTCAAAAATAAAAAATACTCCAAAATTTAAATTAGAGCAAATTTTAGGGTGTTAAAACTCACAAATATAGAAAATATCGATCTTCAACCTGATCTATCCTATCGAGAGCATCCAATCCACATTCTTGAAGAGACAGAACGCCATAGCAGAAATAAGTCCTACAAGATGCCAAAAGTTCAATAGAGCAACCACTTAGAAGACGAAGCCACATGGGAACATGAAGATCAACTCATGAAGGAATTTCCAGACTTCTTCTAGCCCTCACCAAATCTCGAGGACGAGATTTTTGTAAGGGGGTAGGTTTGTAACATCCTGCCAATCTAATAAAAATAAGAAATCAAGTAAATATTTAAACCAAATTTCATTTTTGCATTTTCCTAGTTTTTCTTAATTTTCTCTGAGTTTTCTTGATTTCTTTTGATTATTGCTTAAAGGGAAATCCCTTTTTATAATCATTCAAAACTTACATAAGTGATAAGAAAAGATTTATAAAAAAAGATAATAAAAATCCCCGTAAAATTTGTGGAGCTATCCAAAGCCCTAAAATATAATTTTAAAGCCATGTCAAAGTATTAAAAGATGAAAAGAACGGTAATTTAATGAATCATGACTAACAATAGTAAAAATGTCAGAAATTAAATTTCATAAATTCGATGTGAAAATTTTTATATTATCTTCATCCAAGATAGATCCATCAACAATAAAACTATCAGGATATAATCTTTATATTTGATATTTATAAAGATTCAAAAACTGAAAATCTGGAAATATCAATGTCAGAATTTTACTAAATAAATTGTCACGAATATGACGTTTAAAATTTTACAGGAGGCTAATGTATCCACAAGGAACATGCACAAAAAGTTTCCAAATTTTCTAATAAGATATAAACACCAAAATAAATATAAAACAGAATGCATAAATCTGTGCACATTGCACTGTCGAAATTTTTATAAATTCAACAAGCATGCAATAGGTCCAAAATTGTTATGGTAGATTCTAACCTAGCTCTAGTACACTCAGTAAATTCCTCATTAATTTACCGACTAGATAGGTAATGGATTCAGTGAACCCAATTCAACCTTCTTGTAATCCAAGTCGGAGTTCTCTTCTTCCTTCACTGCCATGCGGGCCCTTTTCCCTGTGCGGTCCCACCCGTCAGCTGCAGCCTCTGTCTGCTTCCTCTCCTCTCGGCTGAGCTCCTACGCGTGACCGTGAGAGCAGCTCGCCGACTGTAGCTCGCGCCACCGCTGCAACCTCACGCCACCCGAGGAAACCGCCTCATTAAGAACTTGCGACGCCTTGTCCTTGCCCTCAAAATCCGCAGGCACGCCCATACCAGCTCCTATTCTAGCACCGAAAAACTCCGCTGAGTTCACACCAGGTAACCGGCTTATCCACGGCGAATCCCTCGGCTATAAATACTGGCTTGAGTTCGCATAAGAGTGCTTATCATTTCCCCTCCACTTCCATTCACTCTCGTCCACCAAAACTCTGCCAATTTCTTGTTTTCCCAAATCAGCCGAAGAACCATAGAAATCAGAATCATCTCGATTTCAGTTGGTACACTCATTTACTTTCTGATCAAGCTTCGCGTTAACAACAGTGACACATTGTGATCGAAAGCCCTATGTTGTTTCCAGGTATCTGCAACTAGAGCTCCGCCACCACCGAGCACCCTTCTTCTCCAAAACCGGCGAACGGTGGTGATATAATCCGACACTCCTCTGTGCTCTCTACTGATAAAAATGGAACATCTAGGACCCGTAGATGCTTTAGGTGGAACCGATTCCATTGAAAATGCCCTTTGTCGCCGGCGCGGGATGTTGCCATGACCTCCACCGCTCGGCCACGGTAGTGACCCATCTCCGTCATCGCCGAGGGCCTTTGAGCTATCCCCTAGGTGCGCACTATCATGAGGAAGTCGTAGGTGTAACCCATTCCTCCTGGCTGGAGCTAATTCGCCGCCGGCGAGCCAAAATCGTGCGCGCCCTGTTTTGTGTCCTTGACGGGTGGACCTGGCTTGTCAGTGACCCGGTGGGATTCAAATAGAATCTGGCGCACCACGAAAGACGCTTTCAGATTAGTGAAAGCGTATTTCGTTATTTTCTTTATTTTCAAAACTAGTTCAAATTCAAACTTGAATATCTTTCGCATTTGAAGTCCAATTAAGATGAAACCAATTTCTAAATTCATATAAAATCAAGATCTTCCAGAATATGAAAAAAATATTTTTAAAATATACTCTGGAAAAATATTTAAATATAGAGGTGTATAGAAGTTATGAAAATAGACTAAATGTAGAAACTTTGCAAATAAAGTTGAATTTGTATGGACTTTATACCTGCCAACGATCAGCAAAGCAAGCACCCCCTTGATCATTTTGATCCTATTACTTCAAATAATTACTTTCAATGTTTGCAAAACTATTATGCATGTGCGTACTTGTCATAAAAATGCTATATTGGAATATTGGTAGATATACCTGATATTTCATGGAATTTCCTTGATAAGTGTGGATATGTGAACCTTGATAACCACATAAAAAGGGTAGACATTAAATAATGTCAATTTGGGTATATACGATTAATAATCACGCTTAGTCATGCTCATTTAGCAATGAAGTAGATGATCAAAACAAATTGCTTCTTGGGAATTTGAAAATGTTGGATTTGCTATGTTGTCGATTGTGGATATTTTGACTAAAAACTCAAAATTGAACTATGGTTTAGATGCGGGCAATTATTGGCAATAGCCAGTTGTGCAAGGGTTAGACTTGTACGTAGTGTAGGGAGGAGTATTGCCGGTATCAGATTAAGGACCGAGCTATGGGTTGTTTTCAAGCCAAGAAAACTGTGCAACCACAGGTGCTGTTATGGGCAGCCTTAATCTATTAAGTTGCTTAGATCTAGCTTTGCACACTAGTAGGCGGGAGATAGTATGAGCAATCCTTTATGGGCTTGCTTCTGAGGGGCTTCCACATCGAGGTGTGGGTAAATGCATACCGGTACATCGGTGTACGCCTTGTTATGGGAAGGAACCGTTTCTTGCAGAGATGGACTGCCAATGTTAATGATCTACATACAGAGATGGACTGTTCTGTTTTACCTAATTATATTTCTTCTTCCATAACAAGGGTTCAACGTCATCGGGCTGGTGCAAAGTTAGGCCTAGACAATGTAATGATTATGTCGTGATCACCATGCCGACACCCCAAAGGAAGAGTGCCAATTGGCCTGGCAAAAATGGCAGATCGTTTCTTGTGGGTAAAGTTGTATACCTCTGCAGAGTAAATCTAATGAATTAGACGCGACTATGGTCAAAGGCACTTGGTAACGTCATCACATGGTTAGAGTTTTAATATTTCCAAAATGATTTGATGGGGAAATGGCGGTTTGGAATATACTTCTTGTCAGGGGATGACATGGGAATGGATTGAATCAGTCGGGTAGACTGCAATATGATCCTATCACTATATTAATACTTGGTTATTACAATAGATGCTCTTTTACAAATTTCGGTTGCAATCTAGCATATGATTATGCTTTAATTTGCCAATGCAAAATAACTGTTGAAACCTTTCCATTGCTATAACTTGCATTTATTTATACTTGCATCTGTGATACACTATAAGTCTTGCTGAGTACACAATGTACTCAATCTTACTATCAATGTTGTTTTTAGGTGATGATATCGAGTACCCCGAGGATAATTACGACCATACAGGATACGGGGATTATGATGACGATCTTTTCTAGGGCTTTACCTTGTCTGTTGCCTGAGGGTGTATGGGCATACTGCAAGAGAAATAATGTTTCCGCTGCTAGTTTCATGTTTTTGGTTTGTAATAATATTATACAATCTCAAGACGCTTAGCGTACGTAAAATTATTGTGTATGGATGTGATTTCAATTTGTAATCTGTGTGTACTAGCCACTGATCATGGGACTAGTACGGTTTGCACAAGGAACCCATTGTTGGTATTTAATATAAAAAATGGGGGCCTTACAAACAAATTGTTGAATTAGTGTTTTATTTCTCTCAGATTTGGGTATGACTAAAGATTTCATATCTTCAACCACAATCATAAATGGTCGAACAACTAATCCAGTAAATATGGCCTTGAACCCTTACCTCCCTTAATGTGCACAGTCAAATATTTATCAATAAGTTCACTGTTAAAATTATCTACATTCAGACTTTGTTTAGATCAGGTTTAAACAAATTACTAACCGAACCTACTGGATACATTACCAGAACATCAAAAATAGGTTAGCCTGACAGTGAAAACCCAACTGTCCCAGCAAGTTGTTATCAGACAACAATAGCAAGATTGATAGCACAATGTAATAGGTCACAGATAATGCTGATTGAAGATCAGAGCATATTAACAGTAAAGAACACTAAATACTTCAGTGCATAAACAGGAAATAAAGCTACCTGTTCAAAGCCAAGCTTACACAGATTAATTGTTATGTTCATTAATCACCCATTTTCATCACAGAGCAATACTTCAGAGCACTTCCACCGAGCAATCCCACAAGCTGCAGAGGATACAGCACAAATGGAAATATACTCACAATCAGAACAACACTCAAAGCCATCCAAGCTAGGGTTTACTACCATACTGCCATAAACACCCACACCGCAAACCATACACACACACCAAGCCATCATAGAAATCAAATTGATCACAACCCAACCTAACTTACTGTTCCAAGCTATTTTTAGTTCAAACTATTATTCATAAAATGTACAGAGCACAAATGTTGTCATGAAGAACTACTTGTCTATATTAATTCCCCAGATCTAGCATAATTCTTTTTACAGGAGGATATATAAAATGTAGGATGGCAGGATTACCATCAACACCAACTAATTCCTTTTACAGGAGTATATATATACATATGTAATGATAGATGCATGCATCATGCATTTCTAGGATGTTTTGCCATCCCCATTACATATTTTCCCTGTGTATATGAGGAAATTATGTTATGTGATGAATTATTACTACTCATGATCCAAACATCAGTACAAATATTGTGTTATTTGCACATGAATATATAGCTCTTTGTGTATTGTATCACTTAAGATACTCAAATATAAAGCAGATCAATATGTTATTCCATAGAGACGATGCTGAGGGTTGGTACTTGGTACCTAGAGTGTGGAGAACAGTTAATATTCTTTTCGTGAGAAGTTAGAATTTTGGTTTTTTTTCTATAATAAAAGCAGTAAATTTTCTACCATGTTTATTGTCTACCAATACTGATAAAAGGTAAAGGTCATATTTGTGAAATCATGTGCTGAAAAATTGGCTTAGTAATGAAATTGGCATTGCAAAGTGGTTGTGATTATGGCATGTGTGGTGCTTGCATGTGCTATATCTGATGATTATTTGATATGCTGGTGATAGCATGGTAATGATTCTGCTTGATGCAATGCACTCGTGTGAGTGGTTGCATGGACTGATGTTGAATCAAGTTGTGGACTTGTGCTCGGAATTGTTTCTTGTTTATTCATGTGCAGGTGTTGCTCGAGGGCGAACGTGGTCGATGACTGGACCGGAACTAGGTTCACGGAGGAACTGAGGTTCGGGACTAGATTCAGAGAGGAATCGAGGTCTTAGTGGTCAAGGATGTCATGCGGAACGTTCGGGCTAGAGAACATGCACATGGAGGCTGGTTAGTCACGTATTTATAGCATGTGGGCTGTACATACGTGCAAGAGATGTTTTTGGCTATGTTGGGCCAGGTTGAGATGTATACAAACTCTTTCCATGTTGGAAGTAGAGTTGTATTCAATCCCTTTATGTTTGCTCAGTATAAATAGGGGGAGGTGTCTCCTGTTTATCGAGAGCGCTGAGGTATTAGGGTTTGTACTCTTTTGTTGGAGTACTGTATCAGATTAGACAAGAAGAAATAAAGATCAACTTCTTCAGCTTGCTGACCCGAGCGTAGCCAAGCCAGCGACTAGATAATTTCTTGCGTTGCGGCCAGAGCATTGTTTTGCTTGCGGCTTGCACTTGGAGATCAGTTCTTCTAATCCTCACGGCAAGGAATTCTCTGCGGTTGAAATCCTCCTGCAGCGACACCCAAGCGAAGGAAAAGCCGGCGCTACAGTATTTCGCGAAGCTACAGTAACCTGTGATTACTGTTCAGGTTCGGTTTATGGTTTGTTTGCCCGGTTTTGTTTTTATAGATTGATTCATTGTCTCTCTTGTTTCAACAAGTTTAATATTGATTTGATCTATACAAAACCTTCCTAGAGTATCAACTTAGAGTTCCTAAAAGTTTCATTGGTTAATCTTTTGTAGATTGTGATTTAGCACAAAATTGGAGTTTGGTCTGTTCTCGTCATAATCTGTCACAGCATGCTTGCGAGGTTAATAACTTTTGATTCGTAGGTCCGATCGAGTTGATTCTTGTTGGGTTAGATTCATAATTGAATCTAGTTTCTTCAGTTAAAATTTCACACTAATCCAACGGTGGTATCTTTGGTTAATCGCATTGTTTGAGTTTGCTCCGTAGCTAGTTTGTTTTGGTCCGTAGCTAGTTTGATTTGGTCCGTCGCTGTTAGATCGGTTTTCGTTTCAGTCGTCTTGCAAAGAATATAACTCCAGATCCATAAGTTCGATTGAGTTAATATTTTCTGTGTTAGCTTCAGAATTGAATCTAGTTTCTACAGTTAAAATTTCATATCAATCTAACGGTTAAATCTTCAGAAATCTTAGTTTTAGTGAACATATATCAGTCTGTCTCGTTTGGTCCGGAGTGTATTGATTTGGTTTTGCTACAGTAGAAATTTGGTCCGTAGTACATGTGAAAATTTGGTCTGGCACGAAATTTGGTCCGTAGTACATGTGAAAATTTGGTCTGGCACGAAGTTTGGTCCGTAGTACACGTAAAAGTTTGGTCCGACGCAATAAGGTTTCTGTTGAGTACAAATTAAGCGATCTAAGTTTGTTTGGGGTGTTTCAAAAATCACAAAAATTTTATTTTAGCTTCCGCGCAATCATTCACCCCCCCTCTGATTGCTAGATCAGTATATTTCAATCCTACAAGTGGTATCAGAGCAAGGTTGTTTTTCTGATTATTCTTAACCGGTGATTAGAAATCATAGAGATGGATAGGTATTCGACAAAACCTTGTGTTTTCGATGGTGTTGATTTTCAGTTTTGGAAGGCCAAGATGGAGGCGTACATTCAAGCGCAGGGCTTCGCAATTTGGGAGAAGGTTTACAAGCCGTACGAAGTTCCTGAGAACGACAACATCAACGACGTCAATCGCGCACATGTTGAAGCAAACAGCAAGGCGCGCAACTTGATCATCCAAGGCTTGGGACGCAGCGACTTCGACCGAGTGGTTCATCTTCGATCCGCATATGAGGTATGGAAATCTCTTTGTGACTATCACGAAGGATCAAACACTGTCAAAGAGGTTCGCCAAGATATTTACAAAAAAGAATATATGCGTTTCGAGATGAAACCTGGTGAGTCTGTAGATGACTTTTTTGCACGCTTTAATAAAATTCTTAGCAATTTACGTCTTTGTTGGGGTTAGCTATGGCGATCTTGCTAATGCTAGACAAATGCTTAGTGCTTTGGACATGTCAGTGTGGGAGATGAAGGTAACATCTATACAAGAATCTACTATCATGAGCACACTCACATTAGATGTTCTTTACTCTAAGTTGAAGACTCATGAATTAGATGTTCTTGCTAGGAAAGGTAATTCTAAATCAATTGCTTTGATCTCTAACCCTAACATGTCAAATGTTAATTCTTCTTCTAGCTTTGCTTTATCCTCCTTGTCGTCTTTAACAGATGAACAAATTGAAGAATTCCCTGAAGAAGATTTGGCACTACTCTCTTCTCGCTTTAATAAAGCTTTGCAGAATATCAGAATGAGAAAGAGAGTAGGCGGTGGTCCTCCTAGGTGCTACGAGTGTGGCGATCTCAACCACATTCGTCCGAATTGTCCAAAAATTTCAGGTAAAAATTCAAAAGAAGAAAAGGACAGGAGGAACGACAAGAAGAAAGCTTCTCCAAGTAGCAGCAATAAGAAAAGAAGTTTTCTGAACCGCAAAGTTGTCCACCGAGTTCTTTCCGCTCTTGAACAAGTCAATTTGAGCGATGTGGACTCGGGAAGTAGTGAAGAAGACACAACAACGCCAACAAAGCGTGAACTTACTGGTTTGTGTCTTATGGCAAGAAGTGATGAAAGCCTTACTGAAGATGACCACGACAGCGACTTCAATGTGGTAGAGCCCTCTTATGATGAATTAGCAATAGCTGTTGCTCGTCTTGGTAAATTGCTTGATAAACGCGATAAGAAAATCAAGAAACATGATTTTATTGTTGAAACATTGAATGCTGAAATTGCTAGACTTAAATCTTTGATTCTTGATGATGATGCTTGCAAATCATGTGACTTAATTTACAATGAGCTCACCTTGCTTAGGAAAAAACATGCTTCCTTGATTGAGCAAAATAAGAAAAATGAGAAACATGTTAGACATGCTAGCTGTTTCACTGATGATTTGCATGAGTCAATTTCTTGTTCTAAATGTTCAATTCTTGAATTGAAATTGAAAGATGCAAATGCTAGAGTTTCTCAAATGATTAATGATCTGCTCACTTATGAGGTTCTTTCATGCTCAAATTGTCGCAAGCAAAAGGCTAAAGTGGGCGATCCATGCAATAATTGTTTAACTCTTGCCAAGAAGGTTGATTACTTGCAAAATTCTTTAGAACGTTTCACTAATGGCAAGAAAAATTTGAACATGATTCGGATCACCTAAGGTTAGCTCAAACAAGAAAGGTTTAGGTTTTGATCCTTATGCTTCATATGAAACCAAACCTCCCATCGTTGTTCGTGCTCTTTGCAATGACAAAATTGAGAGTATTAATGAGCCTAAGAAAATTGTCTTTAAGTCTCTTTGGAGTTTTATCCTCTACTATGATGAATGCAAATGTTGCTTCTGCTTCTAAAGCTAGACATCGTGTTAAGTACATTTGCACTCATTGTGGTAGACATGGACATTTAGTAGATTTTTGCTTTAGACTAGCTAAACAACAAAATAAAGAAAAGGCTAAGGCTAGGTCTAATCTCAGACAGGCACGCTTTGCTTCTCATTATGTGCCTAGAGTGATGCAAACACCTTTTGTTGCTAGAAACACGGGAAAGTGCAAATCTGATTTTGTGCATATGAATACTCGTATTGTGCCTCTTCACAGTCGTCGTGTGTCTCAAGATCTTTGGATTCCTAAACATCTCATTTCTAACCCCAAGATCGAGGCCTCGACATTTTCTCGCTTCTATGTAGGCTTCTCGCGAGGAAGGAGAACATATGGCTAGTGGATTAGGATGCTCACGCCACATGCCCGGTAATAAAATTGGTTCTCCTCCTCACTCGTGCATCTCGTCTTTGAAAGTGTAACTTTTGGAGATGCTTCTTCAAGCTCAGTTGTGGCAAAAGGTACAGTGCAGGTAAATGACAAGTTTATGTTTAAAGATGTGGCTCTTGTTGAAAACCTGAAATATAACTTGCTGTCTCAGATCTCAAATGATTGATGAAGATCTTGAGGTATGCTTTAAGAAAAATGAATGCAAAGTGTTAGATGCTTCAGGTGAACTTGTTTTCCGGATTTCTCGATTTGGAAGAGTGTTTAAAGCTGATTTTGATGTATCACCTTCTTCTAAGCATAGGTGTCTAGTTGTCAATGTTTCTAAAGATTTATTCTTTTGGCATCGTAGGCTTGGTCACGTTGGTTTTGATCATCTAACACGTGTTAGTGGTTTAGACCTCATTCGTGGTTTGCCTAAGCTTAAGGGTGATAGCGAGATAGTATGCTCTTCTTTTAGACATGGTAAAATGATTGCGTGTTCACATCCACCTCTTACTATGGTGATGACAAACGCGCCTGACAACTACTACATCTTGACACGGTTGGACCTTCTCGAGTTGATCTTATGGAGGTAAATGGTACGTTCTTGTGATTGTTGATGATTATTCAAGATACTCTTGGGTTTATTTTATGGCATGTAAAGATGAGGCTTTTAGTCATTTTATAAGTCTTGTTCTTAGATTATCTATTGATCACCCGTGGTCTCTTAGAGCAATTAGAAGTGATAATGGAACCGAATTTAAAAATTCTTCATTTGATCACTTTTGTGTTGAAAAGGAATTGATCATCAATTTTCATCTCCTAGAGTACCTCAACAAAACGGTGTAGTTGAGCGGAAAAATAGAACTTTGGTGGAAATGGCTAGGACCATGCTAGACGAATATCAAACTCCTAGAAAGTTTTGGGTGAAGCGATATCAACTGCATGTTATGTTTCAAATCGTGTTTACTTAAGATCAAAATTGGGTAAAGCGCTTATGAACTTGGTTTGGACATAGGCTCAGCGTTTCTCATTTCGAGTTTTTGGATGCAAATGCTTTGTCTTGAAATCTGGAAATCTTGATAAATTTGAGGCTAGATCATTGGATGGCATTTTTCTTGGATACCCTGCTCATACATGTGGCTATCGTGTGCTTGTTTTGGAGACTAACAAAATTATAGAAACTTGTGAAGTTACTTTTGATGAGACTAGTCCAGGCACTAGTCCAAATAATGCAGGTACAGGTGCCTATGTTCAGGGGGAGAGCATTTTTGTTCATGAGGATGATGATGATGTTGAGGATGAGGTATTGGTTCCTCTTGTACAACCAATCTGTAGCACTGTGGCACCTACCGCTACATCACATACAAATGAGCATCCTCAAGCTACAACCTCATTGTACATCTGAAAATGAAGATGAAGAAGGAGAAGTTTCAAATTACAGCTCCTTGCATATTCAAAGGAGGCATCCACCGAGCAGATGAATGGAGAGTTAAATGAGAGAGTCACCCGGTCGGTTTTATTACTTCGATACTCATGCTCATTCTGCTTTTGTAGCTTCTTTTGAACCCAAAGATATATCTCATGCATTAATCGACGAATCTTGGATCAATGCCATGCATGAGGAATTAGAGAATCTTGAGCGCAATAAAGTCTGAAACTTGTTTCTCCACCTCCGATTTTAATATTATTGGAACAAGATGGGTTTTCAAAATAAACAAAGTGAGGATGGTGTTGTTGTTAGAAACAAAGCTAGATTGGTTGCTCAAGGTTTTTCACAAATTGAAGGTTTAGATTTTGATGAAACCTTTTCTCCTGTTGCTAGAATTGAAGCCATTAGAATTCTTTTAGCATTTGCTGCATCTAAAAGTTTTAGGTTGTATCAAATGGATGTGAAAAGTGCTTTTCTAAATGGCTATATCAACGAGGAAGTTTATGTTAAGCAACCACCTGGTTTTGAAAATCCAAGGTTTCCAGATCATGTTTACAAATTGTCAAAAGCTTTGTATGGTTTAAAACAAGCCCCTAGAGCATGGTATGATAGGCTAAAAACCTTTTTACTTGAAAAGGGGTTTACAATGGGAAGAGTTGACAAAACTCTCTTTTTACTCAAGCAAGGCAATGATCAATTATTTGTTCAGATTTATGTTGATGATATTATCTTTGGTGGTTCCTCTCATGTTTTAGTGTCTGAGTTTTCAGAAATCATGAAGTAGGAATTTGAGATGAGTATGATGGGTGAATTAACTTACTTTTTGGGACTGCAAATCAAACAAGTAAAGGAAGGTACTTTTGTTCATCAAAGCAAATACACAAAAGATTTGCTTCGTCGCTTTGGGATGGAAAACTGCAAGCCGATCATGACACCGATGGGAGGTACTTGCACACTTGATCCGGATGAAGATGATGAGCCGGTTGATCAAAAGGAATATAGAAGCATGATAGGTTCACTTTTGTACCTCACTGCATCAAGGCCGGATATACAATTTGCTGTGTGCTTGTGTGCTCGTTTTCAAGCTTTCCCACGTGCTTCACATCGCCAAGCTGTCAAGCGAATTTTCAGGTATCTTCATGGTACTCAAGAATTTGGCATATGGTTTTCTGCTTCCTCATGTATTAGTTTAAGAGCATTTTCTGATGCTGACTTTGGAGGTTGTAGAATTGATAGAAAAAGTACATCTGGTACATGTCACTTCTTGGGTAATTCTCTTATTGCATGGTCATCTAGAAAACAATCTTCTGTTGCACAATCAACTGCTGAATCTGAATATGTAGCTGCTGCTAGTTGTTGTTCTCAAATTCTTTGGATAGTAGCTACACTTAAATATTATGCGGTTAATTTGGATAGTGTTCCTCTTTTATGTGATAACACTAGTGCAATTTGTATTGCTAAAAACCCTGTGCAACATTCTAGAACCAAACATATTGAGATCAGATTTCACTTTCTTTGGGATCATGTAGAAAAGGGAAATATTGTGCTTCATTATGTGGATACTGAACATCAATTGGCGGACATTTTCACAAAACCTTTGTCTTCTTCTCGTTTTGCTTTTATTCGGGGAGAACTTGGGGTCGTTCATCCAATGGGTTTGTTTTGAGGGGGAGTTTTTGAAAACTTTGTAATAGTTTGTAACATACTTTTTATTTTGTGTGTTTCTTAAATGAAAAAAAAAATGAAAAAGTAATGAGCATTGTATTTCATACATCTATGTCATTTGAAGCCATGTTTATGCTACAAGGTCTTTGCAACTTCATATTTATGCATATATGGTGTAGTTTATGTCATGACTATTTAATTGGAATGACAACTTGAATTAAATCTTGTCATGGTTGAACTTTCTTGGCTATCTTGATTCTGCTCAAAAAGTGCTAAATATGAAATTTATCAAAATTAAGTGCTAAAGCTTAAAGAGTAATTGTTGATAAATGCAAGATCAAGGTTATGTACTATCGCACTTCTTCTTTACGAGACTGCTTATCATTGCATTTTGATATGAACTTGGAAGAGGTTGTGTATGACCGAAACCATGAAACCTTAAGCTTTTAATTGCTTGGCATGGTTGAAAAGTAAGGCTGATGGTGCATATAATTCCTTGCAATTGTTATTGTTGCAATCAATCAATGAATCAGTTTTTCCAGCATAAATAAAGTGCACAAAAATTCAATGTTTTTAGGTTTTGAGGTAGTTGAGTAAGGGAGATCATGCCATGCAATAAATTGTTAATAGTACTTGATTTCTAGTTATGCTTGCTCTACATTGTTTATGTGTAGATTTGAGGGTGCAAGTATTTTTGATAGCAAGGCTTGGTGATGAATTTGCAATATTTGTGGATGACATAGAATGCTCGTGACAAAAAAAAATTATCAAACTTAAAATTTTTTTTGTATTCTTGATGAATCCATTGTCAAAGGGGGAGAATTTTGCCACTTTGGAGAATTTGGAGGAGATTTTTGGAGAACTTTATACATGCTTTACACATGCACATGTTCTTGTACAAGTGGTATTCAATCATTCACTCACACTTTTCTTCTTAGGGGGAGATTTTTCTTATTTTCACCTAGGGGAGTTTTTCACTTTGCATATTTGTCAAAGGGGGAGATTTTGTGTTTTTCACTTTGTCTTTTGATTTTAGAACTTTTTAATTTCAAAAACATTTCTTGTGAGATGAATGCCAATGTTCAATTCTAAGTGGTGTTGCCAATGTTTTCATCAAGGGGGAGATTGTGAAATCATGTGCTGAAAAATTGGCTTAGTAATGAAATTGGCATTGCAAAGTGGTTGTGATTATGGCATGTGTGGTGCTTGCATGTGCTATGTCTGATGATTATTTGATATGCTAGTGATAGCATGGTAATGATTCTGCTTGATGCAATGCACTCGTGTGAGTGGTTGCATGGACTGATGTTGAGTCAAGTCGTGGACTTGTGCTCGGAATTATTTCTTGTTTATTCATGTGCAGGTGTTGCTCGAGGGCGAACGTGGTCGATGACGGGACCGGAACTAGGTTCATGGAGGAACTGAGGTTCGGGATTAGATTCAGAGAGGAATCGAGGTCTTGGTGGTCAAGGATGTCATGCGGAACGTTCGGGCTAGAGAACATGCACATGGAGGCTGGTTAGTCACGTATTTATAGCATGTGGGCTGTACATACGTGCAAGAGATGTTTTTGGTTATGTTGGGCCAGGTTGAGATGTATACAAACTCTTTCCATGTTGGAAGTAGAGTTGTATTCAATCCCTTTTTGTTTGCTCAGTATAAATAGGGGGAGGTGTCTCCTGTTTATCGAGAGCGCTGAGGTATTAGGGTTTGTACTCTTTTGTTGGAGTACTGTATCAGATTAGACAAGAAGAAATAAAGATCAACTTCTTCAGCTTGCTGACCCGAGCGTAGCCAAGCCAGCGACTAGATAATTTCTTGCGTTGCGGCCAGAGCATTGTTTTGCTTGCGGCTTGCACTTGGAGATCAGTTCTTCTAATCCTCACGGCAAGGAATTCCCTGCGGCTGAAATCCTCCTGCAGCGACACCTGAGCGAAGGAAAAGCGGCGCTCTGATGTTCGCGAAGCTACTGTTAACTCGTGATTACTGCTCGAGTTCGGTTTATGGTTTGTTTGCCCGGTTTTGTTTTTATAGATTGATTCGTTGTCTCTCTTGTTTCAACAAGTTTAATATTGATTTGATCTATACAAAACCTTCCTAGAGTATCAACTTAGAGTTCCTAAAAGTTTCATTGGTTAATCTTTTGTAGATTGTGATTTAGCACAAAATTGGAGTTTGGTCTGTTCTCGTCATAATTTATCACAGCATGCTTGCAAATTTAATAACTTTTGATTCGTAGGTCCGATCGAGTTGATTCTTGTTGGGTTAGATTCATAATTGAATCTAGTTTCTTCAGTTAAAAGTTGACACTAATCCAACGGTGGGATCTTCGGTTAATCGCATTGTTTGAGTTTGGTCCGTAGCTAGTTTGTTTTGGTCCGTAGCTAGTTTGATTTGGTCCGTCGCTGTTAGATCGGTTTTCGTTTCAGTCATCTTGCAAAGAATATAACTCCAGATCCATAAGTCCGATTGAGTTAATTTTTTTTTAGCTTCGGAATTGAATCTAGTTTCTACAGTTAAAATTTCATATCAATCTAACGGTTAAATCTTCAGAAATCTTAGTTTTAGTGAACATATATCAGTCTGTCTCATTTGGTCCGGAGTGTATTGATTTGGTTTTGCTACAGAGAAATTTGGTCCGTAGTACATGTGAAAATTTGGTCAGCACGAAATTTGGTCCGTAGTACATGTGAAAATTTGATCCAGCACGAAGTTTGGTCCGAGTACAAGTAAAAGTTTGGTCCGACGCAATAAGGTTTCTGTTGAGTACAAATTAAGCGATCTAAGTTTGTTTGGGGTGTTTCAAAAATCACAAAAATTTTATTTTAGCTTCCGCGCAATCATTCACCCCCCCTCTGATTGCTAGATCAGTATATTTCGATCCTACAATATTGTCTCTCTTTTTTTAAAAAAAAAAGAGAAAACAATTTTCTAGCAAGGAGCTAAAAGTACTAAAGGAGATATAGTTTCCCAAATACTAGAGGTTAATCGGCGGTCAGTATTTATCCTAAATTGAGTAAAGGTGGGGCTGAACATGGTAGACCTACAAGTTTGGTAAGTAGCAATTGTGTTGCACTAGAGTCCTTCAAGGTTGCATTTCATTGTTCCGATAAATGCCACATCAGTATTTAGTAATCATCAGTAAGCTAAGAGGAATGGAAATGTTTGTTTTGACTATTTAGGTAACATCATACGTGATAAATGTAATATACTTCCTTCGATCACAAATTAGCACTAATTTCATGTTGTCAGTACGTTCCTTCTTCTGAGTAGAATGCATTTTATATCTATTAATTATATTTGTACAAGGGAGAGCTTTAAATGTATAGGAAGCTTACGGCAGCTTGGAGGTGGAGGGGGCGGCGTCGGTGAGCAGGGGCAATGTCAGGGGTGAGGCGCTGTGGGGGGAGATGACGGGGTGAGGCACCGTGGGGGGAGACAAACCACTGGGTGAGGCGCTGTGAGGGGAGATGGTGGGGGTGAGGCGCCGCGGGGGGAAACGAACCGTCGGGTGAGGCACCGCGGGAGGAGACGTCGGTCGGGGAGGCAGTGAGGCCAGGGGCATCAGAGAGGTCGGGGGGATGCGCCTTAACGGGAGATGAACCGTCGGGAGAAAAGCTAGGGTTTCGAGCGCAGAAGAGTTGTAACCAAAGGATGTGAACGAGGAACGTATTTATTGAAAGACCATGTGGAGGTCTACCCGTGCTTGTGATGAGTTATTGACACTATTTAAGATTATAGTGTTTGAGTTTGAAGTGGATTTGGAGTTTAAATCAAATTAGGTGTAAATTGGTTTTCTACCTAGTCAAGGGCGGTATGACCGACCGAGGTCTGGTTGCACCGTACAGCGGTGCTACCGACCGGGGTGCGATGGCACTGGCCATGGGGGTGGTCATACCGGTGAGGGGGCGGTATGACCGGCCATTGGTGCTACCGACCTGTGGCGGTAGCACCGGCCCTTATGAGCGAGGGTGAAATTTCAATTTGTAATTTTTGATGAATTTAATTGAATATCTTTTTGGACATTGCCGTGTGATGTGTTCCTTTTTTTTATGGTTGCAGGATAACAAAGGTAGATCATGGTCAGGCAAAGGATGATTGGGACTAGGTGAGGTGCACCGGAGGTCCAGACGGTCGAGGATCGCCGGAAGATGATCGGAGACGGAGTCGTGGAAAGCCAAATAGACAAGGAGAAGAAAAGATGCTAGGTAGACACTGCGTGGATCAAAGAGGGTCATTGGATCGCGGTCTAGTTGATAGGACAACAGGTCTAGTTAGTGTGCTTTTAAAATGGTGCAAGAAAACACAGTTTGGTTGGTGTGTTTTGGGTTAGCCCTTGCATGGCTGTGTGACTGGGTCAATCCTTGCCCTTGATAGAGTGCCCTAGGGTTGAGAGACGCATCCAACAGTGGTAGGTGGCCCAAGAGTAGTATAAATAGAGGGGGGAGGGGTAGCCTTCCTCCTCTTGAAGGTTTTGAGGTTTTTGGTGCTCATTTGAGCTTTTCCCACTTTGTTGTGAGGCTTTGTAAACTTCCCTTCCAGAAATACAAAACTCATTCCTTATGCTTAATTTCCTTTACGCATTTACATTATGTCTTAAATTTTGCATTTAAATTCTGCACTTACATTCTTACAATTTACATTTACGCAATTTAGATTTGCCTCCCCTGCTTCTACATGCTTTTGCTTCTTATGCCAGGGAAGTTGATTGATGGATTAATCTTCTTTTAGATCATATCCCAATCATCTAGGCAATCCATGCATTCTTCCTGCAAAAAACCGGTTTTGTGCTCTTGAGTGAATCATTCTTCGAAATCGCATTTGTGGAGTTTTTGACTTTTTTGACTTGTGTTCTTACTTGCTGTGACATGTGGGAGGTCATCCAAGATTATCTTGATCATCAAAACACCACAAACAAGATCACGATCAAGTTCTTGAGTTTTTGTTCAAATTTGGTGTGTTCTTCTTTCAAATTGAAAAAGGTCAAAACTTTGACGTCAATCCGCACGATTGAAGGTTGGACTAAGTTCCTTACATCATTAGGAAGACATCTACCAAGCTTCATTAGTCTTTGTACATCCAATCAAAAGTTGGATCATTTTTGCTTTTGGAGTTCGTATTGATTTTTCCTATTGTTCTTAATCCCGGTCATACCGCACCCTCTCCTGTCATACTGAATTCTGGTTATACCTCACCATCTCCTGTTTGAGGGCATATTTTGGATTGTTTTGTTTGGGGAAATTTCATTTTTGATCATTCACCCCCCTCTGATTGCCATCTCGATCCTTCATTTATAGAACCTATCTCACAGACAGTTCTAAAATAGAACCATTTGTGACAATAGAGATCACAGACAGTTCCAAAATAGAATCGTATATCATAGACGATTCAATTTTAGAACCGTTTATGATAATAACAATCACAGACAGTTCCAAAATAGAATCGTCTGTGATAGTTTCTTATCACAGACGGTTCTATTTTAGAATTGTCTGTGATTGTTATTATCACAAACGGTTTTGAAATTGAATCGTCTATGATGTAGATGAGACCAACACTAAATGCATAATATGTAAATGGAATTGTGGATGAACCAAAATCAGGAAGGAATTGTAGATGAACCAACATCAGTAAAAGAAAGGGAACTTTATTGAATAAATCAGATGCATACACAAAGATGTTTTGAATTTTGAGCATCTCATTAAAAACACTTTTATTATTTTGGAGTGTACACTTAAAATCGTAACACCACTTGCTTATTCTTTTGTATAAAAATTAGCTCTTCACAATGATCGATGCGTCTGTAGCTAGCTTCCTCGGGTTTCTGATAGGAGGCAACTCGTCAAATTGATTGTATTCTCCCTCGTCTACTACATTCTCTACTCTAACAATCCTTCTTTTTTCCTGAAGAACTACATGTCTCTTCTTGTTGGATGGGTCGATTACACAGAATACTTGAACAGCTTGGATAGTGAGTATGAATGGTTCATCTTGGAATCCAACGCGTGCGAGGTCGACAGTAGTGACACCGTACTTGTCAACCTTCACGTGCTGTAGGTGGACCCAACGGCACTGAAATAAGGGGATCTTGAATAGTACATAGTCGAGCTCCCAAATCTCCTCTATGAACCCATAGTAGGAGCTCCTCATCGACCCAGCGGTATTGAACGTATCTTTGCGGACACCACTGTTCTAGTTTGTGCTCTTCATATCTTGATCTCTCGTGTAAAATCTGTACCCATTTAAGTCATATCCTTTTCATGTTACAACTGTAAATGTTGGCCCTTTTGCCAACCATGTGCGCGTATCACCTGATGAGGTCCCAGTGATGGGTCGCTCCTTCAACCATCTGTTGAATTGAAGTTTATGATGTCTCCTGATCCAAGACTCCTACCGCATCAGATTCTCTTGCCGTAGCGAGTGCTTATGCTCATCGATGTACGGGGACACTACAGTCACATGTTGCAAAACCATGAAATGAGTTTGAGCATAGGCAACCGGATCAGATGTGATTGCTTTCCTTCCGATGGTCCGATGCCCTGGAGTCTCCCGTCATAGTGAGATCGAGGCACACCTATTGATTTGACTTGAGCCTTGTAATCGACGTAGAATTCAACAACCTCTTTGGTTGCATAACCTTAGATAATGCTACCCTCCGGTCGAGATTGATTCCGTATGTAGGAATTGAGAATTCTCATATACCTCTCGAATTGGTACATGCTACTTAGGAACACGGGTCCACATATCTTTATCTCTATCACAAGGTGAACAATGAGATGCACCATGATACGGAAAAACGACGAAGGCAAATACACTTCAAAATTACATAGAGTCATCACCACCTCAGCCTACAGAGCATCTAGTGCTTCGGGATCGATGACCTTCTGAGCAACTATGTTAAAGAAATAACACATTTTCGTGATTGTCTCTCGGACCTTAACTGGCAAAATACTTCTAATTGCCACAGGGAGCATTTAAGTCATCAGCATATGACAATCATGAGACTTCATGCCAATTAATTTCTAATCTTGCATCGAAACAAGTCTCTTCATGTTTATCGAAAGTTAGAAAATCGCCAATAAATTTATACCTTCGAGTTAACAGAGTCAAGCACAAAATCGAAGGGACACGATTTAGACAGGTTCGGGCCCCTTGGAGGAGTAATACCCTACTCCTGTATGGATGATGTATGGAGTCGATGAACAAAGTACAGAACTGAAGGACCGAGATGGCGAACAGAGGGGGGGTGAATGGTCGCAAATAAAATTTCCCCCAAAATACTCCAACAAAAACCTCGACAAGATCGCTCAAAGGAAATCATGAAAAACCTGAAAAACTAGACAACTATGTGTACCCCAAGCTTGCATGGATAAGTACCATAAAATATGTGGGGATTTTTGAGTCACAATACTGGTTGTCTAGTGTCCAAGATAAAGAGGAATCAATTCAAACTCTTGCTTTAGAAAGGACATCAATTCAAATCACAAAAGTCACTTTCAGAAAAGCAAAAGCAGAATTTCCAGAACTTGTCCTCCATTTGCACAGGAGGTTGGTGGGTTTCTGCAGCTCACAAAATTTTGAGACTTTTTCTCCCTATGAGCATCTGAGTCGTGAAGAACTCCATCAAATTTCTCCTCAAAAAGCCTTACATAAAAAACAGGAAAATTCTAAGAATACAGTCTGGTCAAGAACTTCGAGCAGAAATTTTGGGGCTCGGTTTTCACCTCATGGCGCCAAAACGGTGCAACAAATGAACTCCAAAATATTTCTGCAAGTGGATATCAGAGGCCCGCACCTCCTCCAACAAGAATCACTTGAAAAAGATTTTTTTAGATTTGTATAGAAATCAAACACTGACTGCTGCGCGAAGAACAAGTTCTGAACAAAGTTGGAACTTGAAAGAAAAGATGTTCTCTACTCAATCCAAGAGTGCAAAAGAGATGTAAAACCATATGAACACACTCAAAACATCCAAGATCAGCAGAATTTAGAAGGAGGGGAGGCAAATCTAAATTACATGAAAGTAAATTGCGAGAAAGTAATTGCGAGAAAGTAAATGCTGAATTTAAATTGCGTAAAGTAAAAACATAATGTAAATGCGCAAAATAAATTCAGAGGTGGATGAATAAAACTTTGATTTCTGGAAGGAGAGGTTACAAAGCCTCACTTTCATGTGGGCAAAGCTCAAAGGAGCAATCACAAACCTCAAAACCTTCAAAGGAAGGAGGCTACCCCTCCACCCCTATTTATACTACTCTTGGGCCACCTACCACCCTTGGATGAGTCCCTCAACCCTAGAGCACTCATCTAAGGGCTAGGATTAACCCACACACACAGGCATGCAAGGGCTAACCCAAAACCCACACACATACCTGGTTTTCTTGCATGGTTTTCAAAGCATACTACCTAGACCCGCTAACCTATCAAATAGACCTCAATCCGACGGCCCTCATTGATCCACGCGGCATCTAGCTAGCATCATCTCCTTTCCTTGTCTTTTTGACTTGCCCGGACTCCGTCTCCGATCATCTTCCGGCGATCTCCCAACCGTCTGGACCTCCGACGCTCCTCGCCTAGTCCCGGTCATCCTTCGCCTCACCATGACCTAGCACCGTTGTCCTGCAACCATCACAGACAAGGAAAAAACCTTTCACATAGCAATGCCCACAATGATATGCAATATAAACCATCCAACTCATCACTACCGCGTCCATACGATCGGTACTTCCACTCCTGGCAGAGACAACTCAAATTGCTTCATTTTGAAAATCAATCCAAATCAAACTCAAACTTGAGCACACCTTGCTCAAATAAAGTCAAATACTCATCACAAACATGGATGGACCTCCACATGGTCCTTCAAGAACAATGTGTTTAGCCCAAGTTACAATGTGGTTTACACCTTAGCTAGTACTATGCTATGGCTAGAGGATGACGAAACAAGCTTCGTCGGTTCGTGAGCTCTATGCGCCAAAGAGATTTCTTGCTTAAAAGCTCTAAATGGCTAATCTTGTGAGAATTGCTCTCCCTTCTTAGAATTGCTCTGCTTCTTCTCTTTTTTTTCTTCCTGAGGGTCCCTACCTCAGGCTTATTATAGTCATGATGATCCTGCCTCCGGTCGAATCATAGTAGGTTTGGGGTACCAGATCGTAGCTGATGAGGAGTCTATCACCGCATAATCTGCATGGCATATCCGAACTGCCATCTATACCAGGCGTACTCGAGTTGGTTTCCTCGCAAAGGGAAAGCGATCGAGTCCTTCCTGATGTGGAGTTATCTTTCTCGTGTATATCATATACCTTAGAATCGGGCCCATGATATCCAGAATCTCTGCATGTCGTTAGGACATATCCTCTACGTATCCTCTCTAGACACATACCCCATGTTTAGATATTCGACAGTAGCTCCCGAACTTTGTTCAGCGGAGGCTCTGCTCAAGCGCTTGGTCGATTACTGCCAAAGCCTTGCTTTGTCGAGTAATGCCTTGCCTAGTTGTAGTCGAACGATTTGAGTAGACTGGGAATCGCTGAGTATCGAGTAGGGATACCTGTGACGTGCGCTACGAACCGAACGAAATTTCAGCAGCATAACCCCGCTGTTCTCCAAACGCACGCCTGATGCTGGTGCGTCAAAGAACAACAGGGTTATGTGGCCGAAATCACGTTCGGATCGCTCGCACGTCACAAGTCCTATGCAACAACCAACATTCTCGGGCTGTCTAAAATACGCTGGACAATTCCGGAACCGCGCACCTCACAAGCAAATGTGAGATGCGCTCGTTCCCAACGGTGACGCTTATGCTCTCTCTTGCTCGACACAAACCCTAAACTCTAACGTTATATACAACGGCAGCGAAAATAAAAATATATATATATCATATGCAAATAATATAAAATGAGATGAAATAACTTTAAACGAATATAAAAGAGATGAAATATACGCTCTCCAACGCCGTGGGGCGCGTGGAGGGTCCGGGAGGGCGGGTGGCGCGGGCGACGACGCAGGCGGCGCCGGCGATGGCGCTGATGGTGGCGCGGAGCGGCAAGCGGGCGGGCGGCGTCTCCGGCGATCGAAGGGCGGCGGCGGCGCAGAGTGGCTGCGGCGACGGCGGTGGCCGACGGGCAGGCGGCGGCAGGCGGGCGGGCGGCGGGGGCTGGTGCACATGTGTGGGTGCAGCCGGCGGGCGGCGGGCCGGGCGGCGTCGCGCGGGCAGCCAGCGTCGCCGGGGCGACGGCACTGGCAGAGGGCTACCGGCGGCGGCGAGCAGGCGGGCAGGCCGGGCGCAGGGCCGACAGGGCTATGGCGGCGCGGCGGGCGGCGGCGGGGGGCAACATGGAGGGCCGCCCGGCCGGCGGCGTCTCGGCGGCCGAGCGGGCGGCACCGGCGGAGGTAGGCCGGCGGCGGCTCGGGTGGCCTAGTGGGCGACGCGAGCAGGCAGGCGCGGGCGCGCAGCGGCGGGGGGAGTGCGGCCGACGGCGCGAGGGAACGGCGGGTCATGGGGCGTGCCAAGGCCGGGCAGGGCGGGCGGGCGCGGCGCGGCGACGCGCGTGGCGCATGCATGGTCGCGGTCAAGTCTTTTTCCTCCTATTAAATTGTAAGATGATCGCCCACGAATTTAAAAATTTAAATTGGGTAATTGGTGGCCCACGAATTTAAATTTTTAAATTCGTGGGTAATTTTTGGCCCACGAATTTAAATGTTTAAATTCGTGGGTAATTGATGGCCCACGAATTTAAATGATTAAATTCGTGGGTGTTATTTGAGCACACTAATTTAAATAAATAAATTCGTGAGTTTCATTTTGGCCCACAAATTAAATTAAAAACGTGTGTTTTATAGAAACCGACGAATTTTAAATAAATAAATTCATGGGTTTTTTTTGGGCCCACGAATTTAAAAAACCCACGAATTTTCTCTGTTTCTTGTAGTGTATGCGCATCAACACTCCAGACCCTATAGCTACGAGAAGAAGTCGAGTAACATAGAAAGATACCATAAGAAGAGCGAGACTCAAACTTATCTAGGTTACCAGACTTCAAGATAAAACACTTGCAACCGAAAACGCGAAAATGAGACACACTGGGTTTTCGCCCATACCTCAACTCATAAGAAGTGCGATGCAGATGTGCTCTCAAAACATGCGATTAGAAACATGGCAAGCAAGAGCTATAGCCTCACCAAAACTTCCTAGAGTATCAGACTGCCTAGCATCGTCCCGCCATCTCAAACAAGGTCCTGTTCTTCCTTTCCACTACGCCATTCTCACGAGGGGCGTAGGAGAAGAGAACTGATGCTCTAAACCGCACTCCACACGTAAACTCTCAAAGTAGGAATTCTTGAACTCCGTGCCATTATCACTCACGTATAGCTCAGAACGCACTGGGAGCTCAATAGACAACCCATCGACCAAACCCTTGAAGTGAAAAAAGTCTCATCCTTCGAGGCCATGAAGAATACCCAAGAGTATCTAGAAAAATCATCAACGATGACAAGAACATAGCACTTCCTCCTCCTGATCGCATTCTAGCCGACCAACAGCTTCCATATGTAAAAGCTGTCACGGTGCATCGCCATCACTACGGATCGGAGGATGAGAAGCAAGAACCATCTTGCCATGTCGGCAAGGAGAGCAAACTAAGTCTTTGACCATCTTGAGTTTGGGCAAACCCCGAATGAGATCGTGGTCGCTAACTCGGGTCAAATGATCAAAACCAATGTGACCAAGTCTCCAATGCCGTAAGGAGAGATCACGGACTCGAAGCAATCAAACATCAAGAGAGTCTCCGTAAGAAGCGTAAAAATCAGCACGAAAGACTTTTCCAAATCTAGAAATCCATAAACTAACCCTCCCGATGAATCAAGAATTCTACAGCATTACTCTTGAAGCTTACCTCGAAAGAGTCATCGATAAGCTGAGAAACAGAGAGTAGATTGTATTGCAGCTTACTTACTAAGGCAACATCTTTAAGAATGAAATTTTGGTTAATGCGGATGGTATCTTTAGCAATGACTCTACTCAAGATGCATCCCCAAAAGTGATTAACTCATCACCGGGGCTCGGACTAGGAAGAGAACCAACGAGAATCTCCGGTCATATGACGAGAACAACCAAGTCAACAATCCAAACATTGCCCTTCCCCATCCGACTTAACTTGATCAAGACAAAAGAGAGAATGATGACTCAAGATCGATAGAGTGAAGACTTAGGAACCCAATATCAACCATACGACACCTCAGTACCACCACGTAAGAAGATCGACTCGAGTGTCTCTCGACGCCAACTCTCACACGATCGGGAGCAACTCGTAGATAATCTAGGAGTCAAAGCGGGTTGGCACGCCGTGGTGCAAAAGCCGACCATCCTAGTAAGGCTGCTCGATCTCCTACCGTAAACACCTCACGCCACCGATATCTACCTCGATGGGAAAAATGAGGAATATCGAGGACGGCGAAAGATCGACTACGAACAGCTCAGACTAAAACTCAAGAACTAGCATGAAAACCATGTCCTCGGACGCTACCCAAAAACAAAGCGACTCTAACTGCCTAGAAGCGGCAGGTGTCTTAGAGCACTCAAAGTCCGGGATGACCCCGAATACCCTAAGAGCAGCAACACGCCACGCCGAGTGATCTTGGTGCGCTCAAGCGTAAATCTACTAGGTGACCATCCTTCTTACAGAAGGTGCATGTGTACTTCGCCTTGCTAGAGGCAGAAGCAATAGGAGTAAGACCCTTCTGGTCAGAAGTCCTATGAACAACCCTAGCGGACCTAAACACGGTGGTACTCACTCTAGGAGCTACCACAATCTCACCACTCTTGGAGCCGCGCACAATGGTGGGAGGATGCGCCCGAGCGTGCTCCAAGGGATCAAATCCTAGACCTTGATTGAATCTACTAATCTTGGATTGGTCTAGAATAAGATTGAGCTTCTTCTTGCCTCCAACAAACTTCTCGAGAGTGCTCATAAGATACTGGCAATCTCGGAAGAAAGAAGCACAAGAAGAACAGGGGAAGGAGAGGAAGAAGAAGAACCGTAAAGAGAAGATCTCTCAAAGACGTGCTTTTGTTCCCTTAGCACTACTGCCTCAATCTTGAGGGCCTCACAAGAAACGCAAGGAGCATTTCTAATCCTAAGGGTTTGGTCTTTTAACTTCTTCTTAAGCTCGACATGGATTTGATCCACATCATCCTTAACCCCAACACACGCTAGCAACCGCTTTTAACTTAACTAGTAAGTTCTTAGCAAGTTGATCACACTTGACATTCAAAGCATCATTGTCAAGTTTTAGTTGCCTCACCCTCACATGAGTATTGGGTCCTTAGAAGCATGCAATTCAAGTTCATCATTTCTAGCAGAAAGCTTTCTAAGGTGTTCGCTCATGGCATCAATTTCGACAAGCAATTTAGGGCAATTAGCACATGATGGAGTGGAGTGAGCATGAAGAAAACTACCATCAATAGGAATAGCATCAACAGAACTAGTGCTAGCATTCTTCAATCTAAGACCATCAAGTTCAGCAAGCAAACTATCATGTATCGTCCTTAGGTTCTCCAACTCCACAATAATAGCATCACACAAAGAGCAATCATCAGTGACTCAGGAGGGAGAAGATCTAAGTGAAGCTAACTCCCGAGTCAACGTACCTACTTCCTTCTCAAGCTCCGTACACCTAGCTCTAGCTCTAGCATGAAATTTTCCTAATTTGCAGAAAGCTTCATTGAGCTGGTCATAGGAGGGTACCTCATCCGAGTCGCTGTAGAGCTCCGAATCGCTGATGTCGCTGGTGTCGCCATGAAGCACATGCCGAGAAGTTGTCGCCGCCTTCTTCTCTTGCGGATCATCCTCGCCTCGCCGCTCCATGTCTCCGTGTCGGAGAGGTTGATATCGCTGCCGCGCGAGGACGCGTGGAAGAGCTTCTTGTTCTTGGAGAAGGCGACTTCTTCTCGTGTGCCGGCTCACCAACCGGAGGCTTCTTGTTGCGGTTCTTGTCGGTGTAGTCATTCTTGCCCGAACCGCCAACGCCGTTCTTGCCCTTCTCCACTTTAGGATAGTTAGCCTCAATGTGGTTGGGGCCACCACACTCGAAGCGGTGATCATGCCACCTCTCTTCCTCTCTCTCACCCTCTTGTATGCATGAGAAAACTTATGCGAGCAAGAAGAGCAAGCTCATTTTCCGAAATTTTTCCAGCTTGGTCATCGCTAGCTCGCAAAGGGCGGAAAGAGAGAAACCAATAGAAGGATCAGAAGAAGAAGATCCAATGGGATCGATGACCAAAGCCATCGACTGAGATTTCGTCTTTCGAGAGACGACATCGATCTCATGAGTCTTGAGATGGGAATAAAGCCTGTCAAGAGTCAGAGTCGATAAGTCGGTGGTGTCCTTGATGGTGGTCACCTTCATCTCCCAAACCCGAAGGTCGAGTGCGGTCAAGAAATGCCGAGCATTGTCCGAGTCAGGTTATATGCAACCAACAGCTCGGAGGTTGCTCAAAATCTTTGTAAACCGACCAAAACACTCGTCGAGACTCTCACCAGCGCGTTGATCAAATTTGTTGTACTCGCGCTTGAACTGGTCCTGCCTCTCAGTCTTGATTTGAGTAGAGCCCTCATGGTAAGCATCAAGGGTTACCCAAATCTTGTGAGCGGAGCGAAGGTGAGAAATCCTATCATACTCACCGCGGTTAAGACCTTGTATGAGAATGTTCCTTGCCATAGCATTCGCCTCAACGTTGTCGGGACCCGATTCTGTAAATTCGACCTCTCGTATTCTCATGCTACCAGATCACGCTTAGCACACACAAATCATACAGGTTGCACATCACGCATATTCACGAAGGTATAAGAATAAATAGTGCAAACATGTATATAAACCGAGTTGTACGACCTTATGGTCTCCTTACAGATAAGTCGGCCACACAGGGCTTACATTATTCAAAGTAAAGAAATAGCAGCAGAACATAAATAAAAGGGTCGTGGAAGCCTTCATCTTGCCACAGCAACCGACCGGGCTTGCCCCTAGTTGCTCGTGATCCTCGATGTACTCTTCCTCCCTTGCCGTGTAGACTCCTCCACCGATGTTGGGTTTGATAAGCAAGGTGGGGTGAGTACACAAGGCACTCAACAAGTAATGCATGAATGCAACGCTATTACTATATGCAAAGCTTATTCCAAAGGGTTGGCTTAAATGGTTCTTTTGCATCAAGTAGCAATTTTAAACAATATCTTAATTAGATTAAAGCAAAGGGAACAGTTATAAGTAATACTAATTTCTTCAAATAGTTTTCCTTCAAGATTCTCGGCACACCTCTAACTGCTCATTTTTAACACTGCACACACCACCCTTCCATGTTTTGTTTATGAAAATCTACCCTTGATCAGAATCCCGAGCAATGCTCAATACCGTGAGCACGGCTATTCGAATAGTTTTGACACCGCAGAGGTTGTACACTTTACCCACAAGATACACCGCCACCACACAGTGATTGTCCGCAACAAAGCTTTTCAGAACTTCTACCTTAACTAAAGAACCTCTCCCAGATTGCCTTCACTATCACTTCCTCACACGAGCCAAGTATAGGACCGCCAATCACCGCTGGATGGGCACCAAGCCGTAGCACGTGCGCGCCCCATACAGATACACCCCCGTATCGTCACACCCGAGGTATCGGAGGAAAGATATCGGAACCCTAGTCAACTAGGTCTGTCCCATATCAGACATGTGGTTGTACGGGTGACTCAGATCAAAGGCTTGCAAGGTGAAGTCCTTAACTGACCAAGGCAAGACTTCCAACACTCAATAGTGGCACACAGCCCAATGTGGCACACAGACTCACATCACTCATCAACCCACTGCCACACAGGCCCACCAGGCACACAGCCTCTTGCCACTTACCCCAGTCTAAATCATTTCCCACCCAGTTGATTATTGTGCAACACATGCCAAGAATAACTCAACATCGACGCAACCACACAGTCATCAGACTCAATCTCATCATGTGGCATCATCACACCACTTTTCAAAATACATTCAATATGTCTATAATCAAGATTGTAGCATTTTTCCAAAGATCACTCATGATTCGTTGCAAGGCTAAGCATCTACTCACGGTCTAGCCTCCCGTGTTGGCACAATATTAGCATCCAACTAATATAATCAAACTTAGGGTGACAATGATTTAAGGCATACAATTAATAATTCAAGGTGGCATAACAAAATGGGTTGATTAACTACATTATCCCAATTTAAATTACACTCATTTTATATAAATAAGCATGCATAATTTCAAAGCATAAATTACATTTTAAAAGCTGGTATCAAAATGATCAAAGCATCACTTGCCTTCAAAGATTTGCTGGTCTTGTTTCGAAGCTTGGTCTTGGGCGACGAAATCTTCCTCGAAACTTTCCTAAATTTGCGTCTCACGCTGCACAAACAAAATATGCAATAAATAACTAATACAGAAGACTAAATGACCTCAAAATTCAAATAAAATTCACCATTAAATATCTCACAATTTTATGAATTTTTAGAAATTTGAATCACACAAACCGAGTTAAGATGCAAAAGTTATAGTCATATGAAGTTTGAATAAAATCAAAATACGTAAATTTAGAAAATCCGATTTTTCTGAATTATTTTTATACTGAAATTCGCTTTTATGACATCAGCACCGCGTCATGATGACGCCAGCACATAAATGAAATTCGGTCGAAATATTTTTATATATAAAAATATTATGATGTCATCGACGACGTCAAGACGACACGCGGCACGCCTGCAGGCCGCCACGCCGCCTCGTCTAAGCACCGGGTTCACGGCTCGGCTCGTCTACCGTGGACTCGGTTCACTGTAACAGTGCAAAGAAAGCGGCAAGATCGAGCCGCTCGCTGAATCAACGGCCGATCTCCTCACGCGCGCCGCAAAGACCGAGATGCGTGCGACACGCGCCGCGCATCCAGCGGCCACCACGCATCCAACGCGGCGACGCCGGCTCCACGCCTCCACGCTGCCGCACATCCAACGGCGCCAGATCCAACGGCCAAGACCGCGCCGCCATCGCGACGCCTCGGTTCATGCGACGACACGCGGCGGAATCGCGACGGTGCACCCGAAATCGACGGCTGGATCTGGTCTCCGCCCCGGTCAAAAGGCCCATGCGTCAGCACGCGATTTGGCGAGGGTACGGTGCCATCTCCGCCGCGACGCTCAAATCTGAACGGCGCGGATCCCGAGGGCAAAACCAGATCCAATCTCTACCGCTTAGATCTAATCTAACGCCCACTGCACCGAGCGGTTTCATCGCTCAAGGCGCGACGTGGCTCAATCCTACGCGTCCAAAAAAAGATCCAAGGGTTCGCATTAAATCAAGCCGCAGAATCTAGATCTAATCCCTACCGTACACATCAAGATCTAACGGTCACGATTCAATCTAAACATCTACAGAGATGGAGGTTACGTGGACTCACCAGAACCGAACGATGCAAATCGGACGGTCGACGCGGTTCGACGAGGTTGGCGGCGGCGAAGAAGCGAAGGTTGCCGGAGCTGGGGAAGACGACCTCGGCGACGGCGATGCGGGGCTTCTCCGGCAAGAAGAAGTGGCTCGTTCAACGCGGCTTGGCGGAAGGGTTACTCCAGTGACCTTGGCGACGGCGGAGAGAAACCGGCGGCGAAGCAAACGGCGAAAAACAGTGGCGGCACAAAGAAGCAACTACGGCGAGCTCGTACGGGCGCTAGAGGGGTCTCGCGTGCGTGCTAGGAGTCAAAGACGCGAGTGAAGGCCTCGCACGACGCCTTCAACGGGACTTAAGGGATGCCTCGACGCGGCGCGAACGGCCGGCGGAAGTCACAGCCATCAACGCCCACGCCTCCGATGATCTCGCGGGGCGGCGACGTGGCGCGATCCGTGCGTTCGTCAGGCGGCGATGTTCAAGGCTCACGCAAGACGGGCGACGTGGCACACGCGACAAAGCGCAGCGATCCGGACGGACGGCTTATGCTAGGCGGCGCTAGGGTTTCGTGGGGCGGGCTGCGTGGGCGGAGTCACGAAGTCGGGCGAGCACGATCGGGCCGCTAATGATTTCGCCTGCATAATCGCTCGATTTTTAAATCCTTTTCAATAAAAATAATTCGGAAATTAGTTTTGGCCAAAGAAAGTAGTAAAAATATCTGAAAAATTCCAGAAAAATTCTGGAAAATACTTTGAGATGTCTGGGACTCCATTAAAATATTTTCAATAAAACTTTGCAAAAACTTTTCCTTTATTTAATTGGTTTTCAAGAAAGGCTATATTTGAATAATTCCAAATAAATTTCAATAATTTCCAAAATTTCTCAAAAATCAAAAAAATACTTCAAATTTTAAATTAGAGCAAAAATTAGGTGTTACAAACCTCCTCTTAATGTAATCTCGCCCCGAGATTCAGGGTTGTCTACAGAAATAGGTTAGGAAACTCCTTCTTCAGATCTTCTTCGCATTCCCACGTGGCTTCACTTTCCGAGTGGTTGCTCCACCAACTCGCAGAACGTGTTGACTTGTTCCTTGTCTCTCTGCCCATTACGCCCGTAATCTTCATCGGATGTTCTTTGTAAGTCGATCTTCTTACACCTCAATTGCCTCCAAAAGTGTTTGCTCTTCCGTACTCAAGACACTTCTTCGATTGTGATACATGAAATACATCATGCACTCGCTAAAGACCGTGGTAACTCCAATTGATAAGCAACTTCACCTCTGCGGCTCAAGATCTTGAATGGTCCGACATATCTGGTGCGAGCTTTCCTTTGCATGGAACCTTCGACTTTTTTGAGAGGTGTGACTCTAAGGTACACAAAATCTTGGGTTCAAAGCTCGGTTCCTCGCGACGGTTGTCGGCATAACTCTTTTGCCTTGATTGTGCAATCTTCAATCTTTCCCCGATCGTATGACCTGTTCTTCCGCTTCAAGAATGTCCGTCCAAAACATGTCGCTCACTGTCTCATTCCAATTCAATGGTGTTCGATAGGACCGACCATACAAAGCTTCAAATGGAGACATCTCAGAACTCGCCGATAATCGTTGTTATAACTAAACTCAAATAAGGCAAACACTTGTCCCATGAGGTTGAATATGCTAAGGCACATGCCCTCAACATGTCCTCCAATATCCGATTGACTCTCTCGGTTTGCCCATCCGTCATGGATGGTATGTCAGATCAAGTTCAAACGAGTTCCCATCGCTTCATGTAGCTTACCCCAAAACTGGAGGTAAATTGGGTACTCGTCGATACTATCTTCTTCTGATCTCGTGCAAGCGCACGATCCGTGCCATATAAAGTTCTCGCTAACCGGTCTCCTAATAAGTGGTCTTTACCGCATGAAATGTGCCACTTTGGTTGCGATCCACTATGACCCATACTGAATCATATCCACTTTATGCTCTAGGCATTCCGCTATGAAATCCATACCAATTTCTTCCCATTTCCATTCGGTATCTTTAAGGGTTGTAATAGCCTGCTGGCCTTTGGTGCATAGCTTTGACTCTTTGGCATATGTCACATAATGCAACGATTCGCGACTTCCCGCTTCATGCTTGGCCACCAAAATCTTTCCTTTAAACCTTGATACATTTTCGCACTTCCTGGATGAATTGAGTACTTGGAATCATGAGCCTCCTCCAGAATGAACTGCTTCAACTCCTTTTTGTTCGGCACACAAATGCACTCTTTAAACCACATAGTACCTTGTTCATCCAGTTTGAAATCTTTTGCTTTGCCTTCATCCATTTTGCCCTTAATTCTTTTGATCTTATCATCATCTTTCTGCCCTTCCTTGATCTGATCTTCCAGGGTAGGTCTTACTTGTTTCCATCAGCATATTTACACTGTGGTTCTTTCTGCTCAAGGCGTCCGCCACCACGTTGGCTTTACCAGGGTGGTAGTGAATTCCCATATTATAATCCTTGATTAACTCTAACCATCTTCTTTGCCTCATATTTAGGTCAGCTTGCGTGAAGATATACTTAAGACTTTTATGATCTGTATACACTTCACATCTATTTCCGATGAGATGATGACGCCATATTTTTAGTGCATGCACCACGGCAGCTAATTCCAAATCATGGGTCGGATAGTTCTCCTCGTGTGGTCTCAATTGCCTCGATGCATAGGCGATTACCTTCCTTTTTTTGCATCAACACACATCCCAATCCCTGACGCGATGCATCACAAAAGATGTCGAAGCCTTGATGGACATCAGGTAAAACTAGTGCAGGTGCCGATGTTAATCTCCTCTTCAACTCCTGAAAACTCCTCTCACACTCAGGCGTCCATAAGAATTTCCTTTCCTTTTTCAACAATTGTGTAAGAGGTCTCGCAATCGTAGAGAATCCTTCGATGAATCGACGGTAATACCCCGCCATTCCAAGGAAACTACGGATTTGGGTTACCGACTTGGGTTGCTCCCAATGCGAACCGCTCCACTTTCTTTGGATCTACCGCAACTCCCGCTGCAGCCATTATGTGTCCAAGAAATTCAACCTTATTCTTCCGTAAATCACATTTGCTAAATTTCGCAAACAACTGTTGCTCTCTCAACTTTTCAAGGACTAGCCTCAAATGCTCGGCGTGTTCTTCGCTCGCCTTGGAATAGATAAGGATATCATCTATGAATACGACGACGAACTTGTCCAAGTATTCCATAAACACCTTATTCATTAAGTTCATGAAATATGCCGTGCATTTGTCAAACCAAAGGACATCATCAGAAACTCAGAGTGCCCATATCTTGACGAAAATGCGCTTCTAATATCCTCCGATCGGATCTTCAATTGATGGTATCCTCGATCGAGATCAATTTTGAGAAGACTCGCTCCTCTCAATCGGTCAAAAGATCGTCGATCCCGGTAGCGGATACTTATTCTTTATCGTCACATCATTAAGTGCACGATAGTCTATACACATCCTAAAACTCCCGCCCTTCTTCTTGACGAACAAGACAGTGCTCCCATGGCGATGAACTAGGTCTTATAAATCCTTTTTCCAGAGCTTCTTCAATTTGCTTCTTCATTTCCACCAATTCCTCTGTGGACATCCTGTAAGGTCTCTTAGCTATGGAGCTGTCCTCGAACCACTCTATCACGAACTCGATATCTCTATCCGTGGCATTCTGTAAATCTTCCGAAAACATCCGGATATTCATTGACTATGGGCACTTCTTCTAAGTCGATAGCCTTCATGCCGTTGACCATCAATTGTCCCTCCCGCACCGATTTTGCTTCAAACTCAATCCTCTTTCCATCCGGCTCTCGACCGATATGACTCTTTTTCCACAGTCAAAGATCGCTTTGTGTTTGGTTAACTAATCCATTCCTGTGATAACATCCAAGGTTTGGGTATTAAGGATGATTAAGTTCGCTAGAACTCCACTCCATTAATTATTAGTCTTACCCGTAACATCCTACTTTAGATCGGAGTTCGATCCGAGGATTGACTATGAGCACACATTTAAGATTCACTATTTCCATATCATTTTGAACAGCAAAATCTCGGAAATAAAAGAATGCGAAGCTCGGAATCAAATTAAACAAGAGTCGGTAATCGAAGTTTACTAGAACTTACCCAAGATAACGTCCGTGGCGTTCGACTTCATCCGTCAGAATGTGGTTGACTCGCCTCGTGCGGTTCCTTGGGATGGAGTTGTTCTGTTGATGCCCCGCGTTCACGATTGGCGCAGAGTCCTTGCCGTGTGTTCCCGTGTTAAAGCGGACCGGGTGACACCTCCCTTCTTAGGGCAATTGTTGGCAAATGCCCCATTTCATTGCAATGATAGCAACGCCTTCCCACCGCCTCGAGAGGTTCCTCCGATCGCGCTACGCTCCGGCCGAGTCCAACATTCGACCCATCGACGATTTGCCGCCAGCGGTGCCCTATCATTGCCTCTAGGCCGGTACCGAATGAACTGCTGGGGTGCCGCCTCTGCCTCTCACGACTCGACGACCTCCTTGTTGCACCATTCTGCGCTTCTCTTGTCATCCAACTCTCGGCGCTTGTCCTCTAAGATAAGAGCTTTGTTAACTAGCTCTTGGAAGTCGGGAATGTGTGGTGATCGGTCCCCACTGCACCTGCATTCAATCCTTCATGAAGCGGGATTGTCTGCCTTATCCGTAGCCACGCCCTCAGTGCGTAGCGTGCCGGTTGGGTGAATCTGTTCGTAATCGCCACCGACCGCCCCCGCTGAGGCTCCGAATTCCTCCTTTTGAGATCCATGATACCCTGCAGATGGTACCGCGAAAGTCGAGGTGAATTCTCCCACGTGATACTCTGTGGGTCCTCATGAGCTGCGCAGGTTTTCCCACCATTCTGCGGCAGTCCTTCGAGTTGATGAGAGGCATAGAGTACCCTCTCATGTCCTACACACCGGGTAATGTGCGCTTCCTTTCGATTGTCCTTAGCCAATCGCTCGCCTCCAAGTGGATTGGCGTTGCACGAGAAGGTAGGTGGACGGGTTATCATAAACTCCGACAACCTTGAGTAGGGGTGTGGTCCATGGTTACCCCGGCTGAAACATTCGCAGCAGCTTGGTTGGATATCTGCGCATGGTTTGAACCATCGTGTTCATAAGTTGAGTCCGGCAACAAGAAGGCTCCTGTGTTCTCGCATATCGACCTGCGGCGGTTGAGGAATCGGCTCTTCATTCTGGTTATTCGCCTGGTTAGCTCCACTTCCGCTGGCTCCAACATTTCCACGTGTCCTCACTATCTGTTGCAAGCTTCCAAGGTTAAGAAAAGAAGAAAGCATAGACAAGTAGAAGAATTTATGTGGGGAAACAGGTGTAACTTAAATTATTTAGCCACTTTATTGATATAATATAAAGCAGTATGGTTGCTCACAAGTGCCTAAGGGCAATGCAACGCATACGAGACACTCACAACCAGAACAAGTAAGCAAACATAGGAACCAATGACGACTCACACCTAATGGTGACTCTGAAGAAAAAGACGCGACTCAACCTTCGAGTCTCGACACTATACTCTACTAGACTCGATCACTCATCGAGCCAACCCGGCTACGGCTCCCCCAGAGCATACACCGTGGGTGCTCCGCATCGGGCAACCGTCTCGTGACCTCTCGCACTGGTGCAAAAGACCCCATCGACTTCACCGTCCCGGCCGCTCGCTCGCGATCGGTGCCTCCTGCTCTGGCTCCTCCAGATCTGGATCGTGTAACTCCAGGACTAGCTCATGCTCGGGTCCGTACAAAGCCATCTCCAACTCTTGGATCTTCTGCATGGAATGAGCTAAGCCCTCCCGCAGCTGGATCCTCGCCTCTGTGACCTCGGCGCGGGTCATCTGTAACTCCCGGACTGTCTCGTCCAAGGCGTCCTCCTGGGCGATGACGTACCTCGCCAGGTGGGTGATAGTGGCGCCCTCCTCTGCAAGCTCCATCCTCTCCAAACGATTGTCTCGACGTGGATGGTGACGAAGACGGTGCCTCCAACTCTGCGGAGTAAGTGCGGGCAATCGCCGCATCGCTCGCCGTGCCGTTGCCTCGGATTCCGCCTCAAAAGAAGACCTCCCGACCGTGATGTAGATAGGACGGCTCGCCTCGCCCTCTCTCGAGCATACATCGTGATCTTGACATCCCAGCGACGCCAAGTCCCGCCTGCACCATCAAGTCCTCGACATGTGGTCTGTCAAAACCTCCGAGCAATCGTGATCATACGCCATAACTCCGCGGCGTATCCTCCGGTGCGCCTCCATAGGTATGGATCATCCTCATCTCCAAAACAAACCTTGTTTAAATTAAACAGAGAATAATAAAAATTCAGATAGGTATGAAACAAGAGAGAAGAGATAAGTCAAGATTTCATTGATATTCTTGCTCAAGTTGATTAGGACTTTAGAAAATAGTTTTACCCTCCTAGGCACAACCAAACTAGGGTCAAGTCCTCACATCACCTGCTCGATACCACCTCTGTCGGGACCCGACTCAGAACCGACCCTCTGTATTCTGCGTGCCACCAGATCACGCTTAGCACACACATCATACAGGGTTGCACATCACGCATATTCACGAAGGTATAAGAATAAATAGTGCAAACATGTATATAAACCGAGTTGTACGACCTTATGGTCTCCTTACGGATAAGTCAGCCACACAGGGCTTACATTATTCAAAGTAAAGAAATAGCAGCGGAACATAAATAAAAGGGTCGTGGAAGCCTTCATCTTGCCACAGCAACCAACCGGGCTTGCCCCTAGTTGCTCGTGATCCTCGATGTACTCTTCCTCCCATGCTGGTGTAGACTCCTCCACTGATGTTGGGTTTGATAAGCAAGGTGGGGTGAGTACACAAGGCACTCAACAAGTAATGCACAGAATGCAGCGCTATTACTATATGTTGGGCTTAAATGGTTCTTTTGCATCAAGCAGCAATTTTAAACAATATCTTAATTAGATTAAAGCAGTGGAACAGTTATAAGTAATACTAATTTCTTCAAATAGTTTTCCTTCGAAGATTCTCGGCACACAGCCCTAACCGTTCATTTTTAACACTGGCACACAGCCACCCCTTCCATGTTTTGTTTATGAAAATCTACCCTTGATCAGAATCCTCGAGCAATGCTCAATACCGTGAGCACGGCTATTCAATAGTTTTGACACCGCAGAGGTTGTACACTTTACCCACAAGATACAACCGCCACCACACGGTGATTGTCCGCAACAAAGCTTTTCAGAACTTCTACCTTAACTAAAGAACCTCTCCAGTATTGCCTTCACTATCACTTCCTCACACAGAGCCAAGTATAGGACCGGCCAATCACCGTTGGATGGGCACCAAGCCGTAGCACGTGCACGCCCCCATACAGATACACCCTCGTGTCTGTCACCCCGAGGTATCGGAGGAAAGATATCTAACCCTAGTCAACTAGGTCCGTCCCATATCGGACATGTGGTTGTACGGTGACTCGGATCAAAGGTTTGCAAGGTGAAGTCCTTAACCGACCAAGGCAAGACTTCCAACACTCAACAAGGGCACACACCCCAATGTGGCACACAGACTCACATCACTCATCAACCCATCGCCACACAGCCCACCAGTGCACACACCTCTTGCCACTTGCCTAGTCTAAATCATTTCCCACCCAGCTTGATTATTGTGCAACACATGCCAGCAATAACTCAACATCGATGACGAAACCACACAGTCACTGACTTCAATCTCATCATGTGGCATCATCACACCACTTTCCAAAATACATTCAATATGTCTTTAATCAAGATTGTAGCATTTTTCAAAGATCACTCATGATTCGTTGCAAGGCTAAGCATCTACTCACTGCCTAGCCTCCGTGTTGGCACAATATTAGCATCCAACTAATATAATCAAACTTAGGGTGACAATGATTTAAGGCATACAATTAATAATTCAAGGTGGCATAACAAAATGGGTTGATTAACTACATTATCCCAATTTAAATTACACTCATTTTATATAAATTAGTATGCATAATTTCAAAGCATAAATTACATTTTAAAAGCTGGTATCAAAATGATCAAAGCATCACTTGCCTTCAAAGAGTCGCTGGTCTTGTTCAAGCTTGGTCTTGAGCGACTAAATCTTCCTCGAAACTTTCCTAGCAAATTTGCGCTCACGCGCACAAACAAAATATGCAATAAATAACTAATACAGAAGACTAAATGACCTCAAAAATTCAAATAAAATTCACCATTAAATAGCTCACAATTTTATGAATTTTTAGAAATTTGAATCACTCAAATCCGAGTTAAGATGCAAAAGTTATAGTCATATGAAGTTTGAATAAAATCTGAAAATCCAGAAATTTAGAAAATCCGATTTTTCTGAATAATTTTTATACTGGAAATTCGCTTTTATGACATCAGCACCGCGTCATGATGACGTCAGCACAGAAATGAAATTCGGTCGAAATATTTTTATATATAAAAAATATTATGACGCTATCGCCGACGCCAAGACGACACGGCACGCCTGCAGGCCGCCACGCCGCTCTGTCTAAGGACGGGTTCACGGCTCGGCTCGTCTACCGTGGACTCGGTTCACCGCAATGCAAAGACGTGGCAAGATCCGAGCCGCTCGCTGAATCAACGCCGAGTCTCTCACGCCGCACCGCGCCCGAGATACGCGCGACACGCGCCGCGATCCAGGCCGTCACCACGCATCCAACGCGGCGACGCCGGCTCCACGCCCACGCTGCCGCACATCCAACGGCGCCAGATCCAACGGCCAAGACCGCGCCACATCGCGACGCCTCGGTTCATGCGACGACACGCGCGCAATCGCGACGGCACCCAAATCGACGGCCGGATCTAGTCTCCGCCCGGTCAAAGACCCACGCACAAGACGCGATTTGGCGAGGGTACGGTGTTATCTCCGCCGCACGCTCAAATCTGAACGCGCGATCCTTAGGGCAAAACCAGATCCAATCTCTACCGCTTAGATCTAATCTAACGCCCACGGTACCCGAGGGGTTTATCGCTCAAGGCGCGACGTGGCTCAATCCTACGCCATCCCAAAAAGATCCAAGGGTTCGTGATTAAATCAAGCCGCAGAATCTAGATCTAATCCCTACCGCACACATCAAGATTTAACGGTCACGATTCAATCTAAACATCTACAGAGATAGAGGCTACGTGGACTCACCGTAACCGAACGATGCAAATCGGATGGTCGGCGCGGTTCGACGAGGTTGGCGGCGCGAAGAAGCCGAAGGTTGCCGAGTCGGGAAGACGACCTCGGCGACGGCGATGCGGGGCTTCTCCGCAGAAGAAGTGGCTCGCTCAACGCGCTTGGCGAAATGGTTAGTCCAGTGACCTTGGCGACGGCGGAGAGAAACCGCGCGGCAAACGGCGAAAACAGCGGCGCACAAAGAAGCAACCACGGCGAGCTCAGACGGGCGCTAGAGGGGTCTCGGCGTGCGTGCTAGGAGTCAAAGACGCGGAGCGAAGGCCTCGCACGACGCTTCAACGGACTTAAGGGCTGCCTCGACGCAGCGAAACGGCCGCGAAAGTCACGGCCATCAACGCCACGCCTCCGGCGATCTCGCGGGGGCGGCGACGTGGCGCGATCTCGTGCGTTCGGCGGCGATGATCCGAAGGCTCACGCGCGACGGGCGACGTGGCACACGACAAAGCGTAATCCGGACGGACGGCTTGGCTAAGCGGCGCTAGGGTTTCGGGCGGGCGGCGTGGGCCGAGTCACGAAGCTGGGCGAGCACACGATTTCTCGGCGGCCAATGATTTCGCCTGCACAATCGTGCTCGATTTTTAAATCCTTTTCGAATAAAAATAATTTGGGAAATTAGTTTTAGCCAAAGAAAGTAGTAAAAATATCTGAAAAATTCCAGAAAAATTCTGGAAAATACTTTGAGATGTCTGGGACTCCATTAAAATATTTTCAATAAAACTTTGCAAAAACTTTTCCTTTATTTAATTGGTTTTCAAGAAAGGCTATATTTGAATAATTCCAAATAAATTTCAATAATTTCCAAAATTTCTCAAAAATCAAAAAAATACTTCAAATTTTAAATTAGAGCAAAAATTAGGGTGTTACAAACGTCAACCATATTGATGGCCGTGACATTTTCATCAGCAGGAACCTCATACGGGAGTTTCACCTTCTGCCATATCGTAACCCCAGGCGTTGATGTATGACTCCATCCTAACTTCCAAAAGGAAAATCAACTCCATTAAAGATGGGAGGCTTGGTGGAATATTTGTCCGTCACCATGGCTCTTGGGACCGGTCAAGATCTATGGAAGAGCAAACCGCCTCGATACCAATTGAAGGACCGAGATGGCGAACAGAGGGGGGGTGAATGGTCGCAAATAAAATTTCCAAAATACTCCAACAAAACCTCGACAAAATCGGCCAAAGGAAATCGTGAAAAACCTGAAAAACTAGACAACTATGTGTACCCCAAGCTTGCATGGATAAGTACCATAAAATATGTGGGGATTTTTGAGTCACAATACTGGTTGTCTAGTGTCCAAGATAAAGAGGAATCAATTCAAACTCTTGCTTTTAGAAAGGACATCAATTCAAATCACAAAAGTCACTTTCAGAAAAGCAAAAGCAGAATTTCCAGAACTTGTCCTCAATTTGCACAGGAGGTTGGTGGGTTTCTGCAGCTCACAAAATTTTGTGACTTTTTATCCCTATGAGAATCAGAGTCATGAAGAACTCCACAAAATTTCTCCTCAAAAAGACTTACATAAAAAACAGAAAAAATCTAAGAACACAGTCTGGTCAAGAACTTCGAGCAGAAATTTTGGGGTTCGGTTTTCACCTCATGGCGCCCAAACAGTGCAACAAATGAACTCCAAATTTTTTCTGCAAGTGGATATCAGAGTCCCGCACCTCCTAAAATAATAATAACTTGAAAAATAGTTTTCTATATTTTTATAGAAATCAAACACTGACTGCTGCACGAAGAACAAGTTCTGAACAAAGTTGGAACTTGAAAGAAAAGATGTTCTCTGCTCAATCCAAGAGTGCAAAAGAGATGTAAAACCATACGAACACACTCAAAACATCCAAGATCAGCAGTATTTAGAAGGAGGGGAGGCAAATCCAAATTACATGAAAGTAAATTGCGAGAAAGTAATTGCGGGAAAGTAAATGCTGAATTTAAATTGCGTAAAGTAAAAACATAATGTAAATGCGCAAAATAAATTCAGAGGTGGATGGATAAAACTTTCATTTCTGGAAGGAGAGGTTACAAAGCCGCACTTTCATGTGGGCAAAGCTCAAAGGAGCATTCACAAACCTCAAAACCTTTAAGAGAAGGAGGCTACCCCTCCACCCCTATTTATACTACTCTTGGGCCACCTACCACCCTTGGATGAGTACTTCAACCCTAGAGCACTCATCTAAGGGCTAGGATGAACCCACACACACAGCCATGCAAGGGCTAACCCAAAACCCACACACATACCATGTTTTCTTGCACGGTTTTTAAAGCATACTACCTAGACCCGCTAACCTATCAACTAGACCTCAATCCGACGGCCCTCATTGATCCACGCGGCATCTAGCTAGCATCATCTCCTTTCCTTGTCTTCTTGACTTGCCCGGACTCCGTCTCTAATCATCTTCCGGCGATCTCCCAACCGTCTGGACCTCCGACGCTCCTCGCCTAGTCCCGGTCATCCTTCGCCTCACCATGACCTAGCACCGTCGTCCTGCAAACATCAAAGACAAGGAAAAAACCTTTCTCATAGCAATGCCCACAATGATATGCAATATAAACCATCCAACTCATCACTACCGCGTCCATACGATCGGTACTTCCACTCCTGGCAGAGACAACTCAAATTGCTTCATTTTGAAAATCAATCCAAATCAAACTCAAACTTGAGCACACCTTGCTCAAATAAAGTCAAATACTCATCACAAACATGGATGGACCTCCACATGGTCCTTCAAGAACAATGTGTTTAGCCCAAGTTACAATGTGGTTTACACCTTAGCTAGTACTATGCTATGGCTAGAGGATGACGAAACAAGCTTCATCGGCTCGTGAGCTCTATGCGCCAAAGAGATTTCTTGCTTAAAAGCTCTAAATGGCTAATCTTGTGAGAATTGCTCTCCCTTCTTAGAATTGCTCTGCTTCTTCTCTTTTTTTTCTTCCTGAGGGTCCCTACCTCAGGCTTATTATAGTCATGATGATCCTGCCTCCGGTCGAATCATAGTAGGTTTGGGGTACCAGATCGTAGCTGATGAGGAGTCTATCACCGCATAATCTGCATGGCATATCCGAACTGCCATCTATACCAGGCGTATTCGAGTTGGTTTCTCGCAGCGGAAAGCGATCGAGTCCTTCCCGATGTGGAGTTATCTTTCTCGTATATCATATACCTTAGAATCGCCCATGATATCCAGAATCTCTGCATGTCGTTAGGACATATCCTCTACGTATCCTCTCTAGACACATACCCCATGTTTAGATATTCGACAGTAGCTCCCGAACTTTGTTCAGCGGAGGCTCTGCTTAAGCGCTTGGTCGATTACTGCCAAAGCCTTGCTTTGTCGAGTAATGCCTTGCCTGGTTGTAGTCGAACGATTCGAGTAGACTGGGAATCGCTGAGTATCGAGTAGGGATACACTAGGTCGAGCGCCCTGCCATCAGCCAGTATCGAGTCCTCAAGGTAACCGCAAGTTACTGAATGTTGACTTATAGAATCGACTCTGATCAGAGTTAGAAATTCAAAACATCTAAACGTTGGGCAGTTGAGCATTTATTGCTCTTGTCTGCATAGCCAAGATTGGTGCAGCACCATCATTTCGCCTTTTGCGCCGATCGAGATGCCGTGCCATGGGGAATGAACCATTCGCCTGGAGAGAGGATTTTGGCCTATAAATTTCCAGACCTGGAACTGTAGCCATTCCCCTCCTTTTTGCCTCCATCCATATTCTCGAAGCCTCCATGGCATTCCTGAAGCCCTAGCGCCAATAACTTAAAGAAATTGTTCCATTTTCTCCTCAATGGCATCCAATCCCTCAACCAGTGTTGGGGTTGCTGCACTGCCGAAGAAGAAATCTAAGATGACTGTGGTAGCCTTTTATGATGAAGCCCTCGAAAAGGTGTGGTAGAAGTCAATCATGACGGAGAAGCGTCTTGCTGATTTGGAGAAGGATGGCTTCATTCCTCCATGGGAGTTCTTCCATTGGAGGCCGTCACAAGGTGAATCATACCCCACCACCGAAAATGAGGATGAGACCGTCATTTTTTAGGCCTTTTTTCGCTACGGGCTAAGCTTTCTCCCTTCTCAGTTTTTGCTTTTAGTTCTTGAGCTCTACCAGATTCAATTTTCCATAGCAAAGGCGAAGCTAGCGCCATCAATCTCGCTCTCTAGCAAGCAATGATGACTCCTCACATGAGAACTGGTGCTCTCGTCAGTCGTCCCCACACCAACGAGCCCGGAGTCTGTCCCGGTCGCTTCCACATCACCGGATCTAGAACATAGGCGTGCTCGGCATCGGCAGAGCGGCAGCAGCGCCTCTTCGAGTAGCCGCGGGATCGAAAGCCTTTTTCCGGACATCCCGCCCAGGCGTCGTAACGTCCACAGCTTCCTGCGCTATCATGCCAATGACACCCGTGCCTATCACAACGATCAACGCGGGGTGCATCACTGACCTGGGTATGGTTGCCACGACGACCGTGCCGCCAGCTTCGAGCATGGCGACTCTGGCTCCAACAAAGACAGCCGCCATGTTCGGCATGGCGTCAGGTCGACCTACGGCCGCCCAAAGATATTCCGTCCGCCTCACAAAGCGATGGTCGGCCCAGCTTTAAACCCGCCGCGATCGAGCGATTTGATGGGACCAAGAACCCGAACGAGTTTCTCTCGATTTACTCAATTGCGATCCGCACAAGGAACTCGATTTCGAGCGTCTCCAACGAGGCCGTCACCAAGGCCTTCAAGTTCGGTGTCTGTGACCGATGCCTCACTGAGGACCTAGAGATCACAGTAAGGCTCGACATCAACAAGCTATTTCGGATGGCAGAACAATATGCGGACGCAGACGATGCTGTGCGCTGGAAATGTGACTACGACCAAGGTAAGCTTGGCCTCAATTTTGGTGAGGCCGAGCCTTCCAACACCAAGGGTGATGGCTTGGATTTGCGCGCCAGAAAGAGGAAGAGAGACCGCGGTAACGGCGACGGCCGGCTGCGCGTGGTTGCAGTGATGAACAGTGAGTGCGAAGTAATGGAAGTGCAGCGTCCTGACCAGGGGCAACCGCAACCCGACCAAGAGGGGACTCGACCTGAACGAGGTCTACCATGACTCAAGAAACCCAACGACCGACCGCGCAGGGACAATGCGTCGGCCGGGCACCAACGGTGACGCCGCCTACGGCGGCGAAGTGCGACCTAGGTATGACTCTGACAAGTTCTGCCTGTTCCATAGGTCCTACGGCCACGACGTGCGAAACTGCAGGACTTGGTAGTACAAGTTGGACGCTTTTTATGATGGACGTGGAGTGATGCCCACGCTCCCGAAGGAGGACGAGCAGCCCGACAGGGTCAACACCAGCGAGGACCTTGAAGGCCTCGACCTAGAGTTTCAGCAGGGCGACCGCCATGTCGACATGATCTTCGGCGGTTTGTCGGCGTATCAATCCCGACGTGAGCTTAATGCTGCTGCACGTACCGTGTATCAAGCCTTTGCCAAGAAGCCCATTGATTAGCCCTACAAGTGGGCTGGCACTATAATTACTTTCTCCTGGGATGATGCTCTCTCAGGAATGTCCAGGGACCTCAAGACTGCTTTGGTCGTGGCCCCGACCATAAGTAATACTGTGATCAGGCGAGTCATGGTCGATGGGGGCAGCTCCCTCAACTTGCTCTTGGCAAGCACACTAGACCGGATGCAGATTCCCTGGTCAAAGATAAGGAGTATAGCAGTTCCCTTCTTCGGCATTGTGCCAGGGAGCTCAACCACTCTGCTCGGGCAAGTGGTTCTGTCCGTCACCTTTGGAGACTCCACGAATTTCTGCACCGAACTGATTACCTTTGAAGTGGTCGACGGAGATCTCCCCTACAACGCCATCCTCGGGTGACCGGCGTTGATCAAGTTCATGGCGGCGAATCACTACGGCCACCGCTGCATGAAGCTCCCAGGGCCTAACGGTGTCATAACCATCCGAGGCAATCTCAAGGCAGTGCACGGCTGTGAGGAAAAAGCTTTAGCGCTCGTTGGCATGCTGCCCGAGATGGGCCCCGAAGTAACCTCGAACAGCGCCTGCCAGAAGGCGATGATTCAGCCTAGTGGTCCAACAAAGGATGTGCAGCTTGGAGAGGGCAGCTCGAGCAAGTGCGTTCACATTATGGCCAAGCTTGACCCAAAATAGGAACTCGAGCTTGTCACTTTCCTCCACGCCAATAACAACATATTTGCTTGGGAGCTGGCAGACATGCCAGGAGTCCCGAGAGAGGTGATCGAGCACAAATTACATGTAAAGCCTAATTGCCGGCCTGTAAGCCAAAAGCTGCACCGTTCCTCTCCCAAGAAAATGGCGATAAGAAGGGAGCACCTCGACAAGCTCTTGAAGGCTTGCTTCATTCGCGAGATTGATTACTCCGAGTGGCTGGCCAACTCGGTGATTGTGCAGAAAAAGGTGGAAAATGGAGGATGTGCGTCGACAACACAGGTTTGGATTCGGCATGTCCGAAGGATAACTTCCCTCTTCCACGCATAGACCATATCATGGACTCCACCACCATTGCCACTTTACTGAGCTTCCTTGACGCCTACTCCGGTTACCATCAGATCAAGCTCGCAGTTGAAGATGAGGACAAGACGGACTTCATCACGTCGTTCGGGACATTCTGCTACATGACCATGTCATTTGGTCTCTGTAACGCGGGCACAACATTCCAGCGGCTGATGTTCAAGACCTTTGACCCGCAGATCAGACGGAACCTCGAAGTCTATGTCGACGACATCATCGTCAAGAGTTCCTCCGAGGATGACCACGTCAGTGCCCTTGCGGAGACCTTCACCAACTTAAACAAGCACGGGATCAAGCTCAACCCCAAGAAGTGTGTGTTCGGCGTGACCTCCGACAAGGTGCTCGGCCTCAGAGCTTTGAGCCATTCATTATGAATTTTCATATGAATAGCATGGAGAAGAGCCTAACCGAGCTACATGGGATGCTCAAGGCTGCGGAGGAAAGCATTAAGAAAAACCCAATCATGTGATGATGGTTCAGTAAAACAACCGCTTTCAAAAAGAGAAAGGCTAAGGTGGGGAACGGAAAGAGCAAGGGCAGGGCAAGGGCAAGGCTCGAGATGAGATCGCGAGCCTCAAAACTAAGCTTCGTAAGTTTAAAGTTGGCCTCAACCCGATACCCAATGCTTCTATTGCAAGAAATCGGGGCATTGGAAACGGAATCGCTAAAAGTACCGCGATAAGAAGAATGGAAATGTGGTTTCCACTTCGTATTAATGTTATAGAAATTAATCTTGCTACTTCTTCACTCACCATGGGTATATGATACCTGGCTCGTTGCTCACATTTGCAATTCGCTGCGGGGTGATAAAGAGTAGAGACTTGGCAAAAGGAGAAGTGGATCTTCGCGGGGAATAAAGCAAGAGTTGCTGGTCTTGCTGTTGGCACATACCCATTGCATTTGCCTTCGTGATTAGTTTTAGAACTCAATAATTGTTATTTTGTTCCATCTTTGAGTAGAAACATTATTTCATCTTCTTGTTTGGAACATGAAGGTTATGATTTCGAATAAATAACTTTGTTTGTTCAATATTTTTGAATGATATGTATTATGGTGGTTGCCCCATGGTGGATGGGTTGTACGTCCTGAACTCAAGAAAAACTCGTCTATAATATTAATGTAAAAAGGCACCGCCTAATGATTTGAACCCTACCTTTTGTGGCATTGTCGCTAGGTCATATAAATGAGAAGCGCATGAAGAAGCTCCATGGTGATGGACTTCTAACCTCATTTGATTTTGAATCATTTGAAACATGTGAATCTTGTTTACTTGGCAAGATGACAAAAGCCCTTTCACAGTGTTTTAGTGAGAGAGCAAGTGAATTATTGGCCCTAGTACATACAGATGTATGTGGACCAATGAGCTCGACTGCTAGGGGTGGGTTTCAGTACTTTGTAACTTTTACCGATGACTTCAGAGATATGGATATATCTATTTAATGAGCATAAATCAAACTTTGAAAGGTTCAAAGAGTTTCGAACTAAGTACAAAATCAACTTGGCAAAACAATAAAACACTTACGATCCGATCGTGGTGGCGAATACTTGAGCCAAGAGTTTGGTGATCATTTAAAGCAATGTGGAATCGCTTTCGCAACTTACTCCGCCAGAACGCCTCAATGGAATGGTGTGTCCGAACGACGAATCGGACTTTATTAGATATGGTTCGGTCAATGATCACCAAACAGATCCGCCATTATCCTTTGGGGTTTCGCTCTAGAGACAATGCGTTCACTTTGAATAGGGTCCCATCAAAACTGCTGAGAAGACGCCATATGAGATATGGACCGAGAAGACCCATGTTGTCATTTCTCAAGATATGGGGATGTGAGGCTTATGTAAAACGCTTACAATCGATAAACTCGCACTCTAAATCGGAAAAATGCTTTTTGTGGGGTATCCTAAAGAAACAAAAGGATATTACTTTTACAAAAGAAACAAGAACAAAGTTTTTGTTGCTCAAATGGTGTCTTTTGGAGAAAGAGTTTTTCAAAAGAAATCAAGAGGAGTGATGTGTATCTTGATGAAGTTCGAGAATCACATGAATATGTTCAAGCTACCTCGAACCTTCACAAGATGTACAAATTGTTGTACAACCTGTGGAAGAGACTCCACCCCACGTGAGGTCGGGAGGCCACGCCATGTACCTATTAGATATGGGAATGACATATTATTGTTGGACAATGATGAGCCCACGACTTATGAAGAAGCAATGATGGACCCAAACTCCAAAAATGGCTTGAAGCCATGAGATCCGAAATTCAATCCATGCATGACAATCAAGTTTGGAACTTGGTCGATTCAATTGATGGTGTAAAACCATTGAGTGCAAATGGATTTTCAAGAAAAAGATAGACGAGATGGAAATGTTCAGATCTATAAGGCACGGTTGGTGGCAAAGGGTTTCAAACAAGTTCAAGGAGTTGACTATGATGAAACTTTCTCACCGTAGCCATGCTCAAGTCTGTCCGATCATTTTAGCTATTGCCGCATATTTTGATTATGAAATATGGCGATGGATGTCAAAACACCTTCCTTAATGGGAATCTTTCTCGAGGATGTATACATGATACAACCTCAAGGCTTTGTTGATCCTAAATATGCTAAAAGGGTATGCAAGCTTCAAAGATCCATTTATGGGTTAAAGCAAGCATCTAGGAGTTGGAACATTCGCTTTGATGAAGTAGTCAAAGGTTTTGACTTTATCAAAAATGAAGAAGAGCCTTGTGTTTACAAGAAGGCTAGTGGGAGCGCACTTGTATTTCTGATTTTGTATGTGGATGACATATTATTAATCGGGAATGACATTCCTATGCTTGAAGATGTTAAGACTTCATTGAAAAGGAGTTTCTCAATGAAGGACTTGGGAGAAGCATGCTATATCTTGGGCATAAAAATCTATAGAGATAGATCAAAAAGGTTAATTGGATTAAGTCAGGAAACGTACATTGACAAGATATTGAAAAGGTTCAATATGCATGAATCCAAGAGAGGTTTCATGCCAATGTCACATGGCATCAGTCTCTGCAAGAATCAGTGTCCTTCGACATCTGATGAGCGAGACAGGATGAGCAAGATTCCATATGCTTCAGCTATTGGGTCTATTATGTATGCCATGATCTGTACACGCCCAGATGTGTAACATCCCAAAAATCTTCCAAATATTATTTTATTGCTTAAATGTGCATTTGTGATTTTCTGGAATTTATTTGGATTTTTCTGGATTTATTGGAATTAAATGTTATTTCAAGTTTATTGCTTTTTAATCAAAAGTATTTAAATCTGTGCCAAGTTAAAATAAAGTTTTGCCAAAAATATTTTATTTGAGTCCAGAATGTCTCAAAGTATTTTTGAGATTTTTCTTGGATTTTTCCTGATTATTTTATTGTCTAAAACAAATAAAATGAATTTTTGTAATTATTTTAAATAAGAAATCTTTTAAAATCAAATTAAATAATGATCGGGCGTAGCCCATCTCTGTGGCAGGCCGGCCCATTGCAAATTTAACGGCCCAACTTCTAGAAGCTTAGCGCCAACCGCTGATCTTGAATCGGGCGCCGAAGCAATCGCTGCGTAAAACCTAAACCCTAGCGCAGAGGACCGTAGGATCAAGATCAAGCGCCGCCGCTTAAGCCGGCGCGCGAGTAAGAGGAGATCTCATCCGCTGCTTCGAGTTGGACAGATTCGATCGTGCGCGCCGGTCGTGATCCGGGCCGTTCGCTGGCAACGGAGGGTTCTTGGTTGTCGCCTCGCTTCAACTCCTCCGCCGCCGCCGTGTCGCTGGCGGACTCGAGTCCGTGTCCGCCGCCTGCACGCCTCCGTCCGCCTATTTAAGGAACCGACGGTGCATTGAGGTCCTTGTCCCGCACCGCAGCAGGCGCAAGGTCTCGCTGCCCGAGAGCTCGCCGGAGCGCCGGTGGAGGATCGCCGCCTTCATCGCCGGTGGATCTCGCCTCGGCGCGCCATTTGCAGCGGGAGAGGATTTGGACCGTCGGATCATCGCCAACGCCTCCGATCCAGCAGCGCGGGTCTCGTGATTCGTAAGCCCTCGCAATCGCGGTCCGTTAGATTTTAATCTGCGGTTCGATCTTGCCGCTGTGCTTCGATCGCCACCGCCGATGAGATCTGAATGCATCGATGGCGCCGCCGCCGCGGCTAATCGGGTGCCGCCGTGGAGGCGCAGAGCACCGAGGCGCCGTGGCGCCGGTTCACGGTGGACTGAGGAGGTCTCGTGGACCAGTGTCTATGCGCCGAGGCCACGTGTCGAGTTCTCGATTGGCTCATCCAATACGATGTCACGGCGACGCCATGCTTGCGCCATAATCATATTTTCAATTGGAAAATAATCCGATTGGAAATTCGTGATGATGACGTCATCATGAGGTCACGCTGACGTCATAAATCGATTTTTCAAGATAAAAATAAATCTGTTAAATTCGAATTTCTGATTTTCTGATTTCAGTATTTATTTCAAACTTCAAAAGGCTATATCTTTTGCATCGTAACTCGGATTTGAGTGATTCCAGTTTCTAAAAATTTGTAAAATTGAGATCTATTTAATGGTGAATTTTAATTGATTTTGGAGTTCAATTGCTCTCTGTTTTGGCATTTATTTGCTTTTCTCTTTCTGCACGCTGTGAGACGTTGAATTGTGCGACGCTTCGAGGAAGATCAAGCAACCCAAGAGCAAGCTTCAGATCAAGATCAGGACCTATTCCAAGGCAAGTTGTGCTTTGATCATGTTGAACCCATGTTTATAAAATTGCTATGTTTGTTTTACAATATTGCATATATTTCAAATATACAATTGTTTCAAATTAGATTGGGTTTAGCTAAAATACCAGATTGATCTATACCCTACCTTGTCATTTTATGCCATGAACCATTGTCACCCTAGATTGGTTTAATATAGTTGATTAATAATTATGATCAACATTGGAGGTTAGACCGTATTAGTTGCTTAGCCATGCCACGTCATCACATGTGTCGTAATCATTGTTAATTAATTTTGATTAACGGAATATGGAACAATGTTATGAACTTGTGTGTCATGTGGGATCACACGATGAGATTGAGTTGTTGTGGCGAGTCATGTCACGCAACGATGTTGAATTGTTGATGGCACGTGGTGCTTGGTAATCAACTGGGTGATGATAACTTAGATTGGGGCAAGTGGCAAGGGGCGAGGAGGCCAAGGTGGGCCCGATGGGCAGATGGTATGTGGATGTCTTGCCTTGATCACACTAAGGACTTAACCTTGCAAGCCTTTGACTGAGTCAATCATGCAACCACATGTCCGTATGGGCCACCTAGCCGAGTAATTTGCAAAGTCTTAATTTTGATACTATCGTGGTCGGTGTGAGTTCCCTGTCGGGTGTAATTCACATGGCGCAAGAGGGGGCCCCGGATGTGGTTTACGACCGCCAGATGTTGAAACCTTAGCGGGTAGTATCGGGTTAAGATAGAGCATTGTAAAGGCTTTGTTATAATCTCTCGCCTTTGTGGTGTTTGGTTGTATCACGTGGGTAAAGTGCATAACCTCTGCAGAGTGTGAAACTATTCGGATAGCCGTGTTTGTATTGAGCAATGCTCGAATTACGCTTAAGGGTTAGTTTAATAAATTGGACAACTTGGTTGGGATGGCGGGATTGCCATATGGAAGATTGGAACTTGATTTAGGATTGGAAACTTGGTTTACTTGAGAAATATCAATTTATTTATTATTGCTATTTGTTTTACATTCTTTACAATCTATTATTGTATTTGTTCATAAATGTCGCTTATTGCAAAATAGCCATGATAGCTTATCCTTTGGAATAAGCCTTACATATAGATAAATAGAATTGCATTCTGTGCACAACTTGTTGAGTGCTTTAAGTACTCACCCTTGCCAAACAACAATAATCAACAGCTTGAAGAATCTACACCGTGTTGGAAGATGAAGTCCAAGAAGACACGAGTCATTAGGGTCCGAGCCTTGTCGGTTGCCTGTGGTGAACTGATGAGCTATCTACGCTTCTACTTTCCACGCTTAATTATTAGCTTATATTCTCGCCTTGCTGCGTGGCTTAATAATGTAAGTTGGTCATAAGATCATACATTTAGCTATATCAATAAATGAACTATTATTCTATTATCGCTGTGTATGATGTGATATGTACCAATGTTAAGTCGTGTGCACTAGCGTTGATCCCGGAATAGTGCAAGAACACAAGGGGTTCAATCGGTGGATTCGGTCCTTACAGAGGTGGTATCGAGCATACCGACCGTAGGTCTTGGCCCTAGATAGTTTGGAGGTGTCTTGAGGTGTCCAAAATTATTTTCTAAAAGAAAATCTAAGCTTGACTAATAAAACCCTCTCGACTCATCTCATTCTCTACTTCGCTTTGCAAAATTTACCCGCTTTACTTGCCGCTTGGGTGGAGAACTTATTCCAAGTTCTTGTGAAGCGATGCCGATCGTTCGACCTTTGAGGAGATAAAACGGCGGCTACGCCATGGAGCCGTGGAGAGTACTTCGACGCTTGAGGTTTTATCGCCCACTTTACCGAGGAGGCAATGGTCGCTGAATGGTGTACACCGAGGATTTATTTGCAAGTTGATCATCTACGCCGAGAACGAGGAAGCTAGCAGCCAATCAACATCTCCGCCGTAAGATTCTCGTACGAGGTTGCAATTCAGGAGGTCGCTCGACTTGCTCTTCGCCGTGTCTGCCGCGACTACGCTGACGAGCTTCACGACTCAGTGTTCCGACTTCACCCAGACGTTCAAGCATGCCGAAGACGACGGATCGAGGGGAGCGAGTGTGCTACAAACGACGCACCTTGCGAGTTCGCCTGCCTGTGAGGATCATATGAGAGAGACTACCCAGGAGCTGGAGACTGTGTACGAGGCACTCAGAGTAGCAGAGCAGGAACTCGAGGTGACCCGTGCTTCAGCCATCGGGATGATCACTGAGCTGGGAGAGGCCCTGGAGGCAGTTGAGGACGAGCTGGAGCGCGTGACTCAGGGAGTTCAGAGCCACCGAGGAGTCCGAGGAGGATCCAGAGGAGCGAGAGTGGGAGCCGAGAGGAGTGCACTCCTGCTGTTGCAGAGGACCCAGATAGGTCATCGTGATAGGTTTGCTCCGATGCCACCCCACCCGCCGGTGTATGCGCCGGATCGGCCTCACCAGTGGTGGTCGGATGAGTGAGTGTCGCCTTGAGCCGTGTTGAGACTCGAGTGTGAGTCGCGCCTTTGTTAGCCTTTACCTTTCTAGTTGACGTTAAGGTTCGTGTTTAGTTTGCTTCTTTGTATTGTCGAGTGTGCAGATGTGTTGCAAAGCTTGTAGGCTTAAATAAGCACCATACCAAGTTAAATAAAGAATTGTTCAGTTTGGGTATAACATATCTCCCGCTTTAGAAATTCTTACTTCTCATCTATGCTACATCTACCTTTCCTAACCTAAGAGGCAATTATCGATGGTGAATACTGAGGAAACAACGGTGCTTGAAGTGGATCAAGGTCCAATGACAATCCCAATGATGGAGGCAGCCTCAACCACCGCCAAAGGACATGCAGAACTGGGAGCATTCCTTGCAGCAAGACAGACTCAACCGATGCGGTATAATGATGCAAAGAGATGCAAAGCAGATGACCAATGCAAAGAAGAAACCACAACAATCCCGCAACTCGTAACAATCATGGTGGACCTCGACCTATGTCCAAGCTATCGGATTTTATGAGGACTAGGCCACCAACTTTCTCCGAAACGTGAACCCTTTGGAAGCCGATGATTGGCTTAGGACCATTGAGAAGAAGCCGCACATCACTCAAAGGTGAGGGCAATGAGAAGGTGCTCTACGCCTCATCAACTTGAAGGAACCGCCGCAGAATGGTGGGAGAATTATCGTGCGCTCATGGAGCCCCGCAAGAGATAACCCGGGAGGAGTTTACTAATGCTTTCCGCCAAGATCATGTCCTGCAGGGAATGATGGATCTTAAGAAGGAGGAGTTCGAGCTTTGAAGCAAGGAGGCCAACCAAAGGGTCAATACTTAATAAATTCACTCAATTAGCTCGCTATGCCCCGAGGACGAAGCGACGATAAAGCTAGGCGCCTCTGCTTCATGAAGGGATCAATTCAGATCGCAGTGGGACCGACACCCACAATTTTCCGGATTTTCGTGAGCCGGTAAATAAGGCTTTAATCCTAGAGGACAAGCGCAAAGAGCTAGGTGAAACCGTAAGCGCTTGATGAACAATCGTGGTGGACGCCAAACCATCTACGCTTGAGGATGTCACCCAAAGAATTTGCTAGATTTCAACCACCACCGGGAACAAGACATCAACCCCTACACCTCGCCATGCCAATCGAATTTTCAAACTCCAAAGACAAGGCAACAATGCACCAGAGGAAATCAAGAATCCGCAGTGAAGAGATGCTATACTTGCAATGAGCCGTGGCACTTTTCAAATAGGTGTCCACGTAGGGAGGCATCACACCGCCTGCTTTCAACCTGGGAACAACACCCGCTAAAGCACCAACATCGAGGAAATCGTGCACCAAGCCAAGCCGAGCAACGCCGCAATCAACAAAGGCGTGGAAGAATCAACCACATCACCGCGATGGAGCTCGTGAAGCTACGGGACGTCGATCGGGTAAGTTCCCGGGTCAACTCAAGACTGCCATGCTTTGTTTGATTCGAGCTTCGCATTCGCTTGTTTCTCAAAGTTTTGCAACCAAGAATGGATTTAAAGTGGTGAATCTTAAGTGTGTGCTTTAGTCCAAGCCCCGTGATCCGAGCTTAGATCTAGCCTTGGGTGTTTGGGAGCTGTTGCTTATGAATGGGATAGAATTCTAGCTAATCTTATCTTGATAGATGCGCAATCCCTAGACGCCATCCTTGGAATGGATTGGCTGTCAAAGCATAAGGTCGTTTTGGATTGTGGCGAAGGATCGTAACTTTGAAAGGCCCTAGTGGCAAGAAAGTGGAGTTTCAAGCGACCGCAGCTCGAGATGGGCGCTTAATGGTCAACAGCTGAAAGCCATCAAGATGGAAGATGTGCCAGGTGCCGAGAATACCCGATGTATTTCCGTAAGATTTGCCAGATTGCCACCGATCGTGATATCGAGTTTGTCATCGAAGTTAGCACGTGCACAAAGACCGATATCAAAGAGACCATATCGGATGCCTACCGACGAGTTAGTAGAAATGAAGAAGCGATTGAGGAACCGCAAGAGAAAGGTTTCATTAGACCAAGTTCATCGCCGTGGGAGCCCCGGTTTTGTTTGTTCGCAAGAAGGATGGAAGTCTTAGAATGTGCATCGACTACCGTGCACTTAATGAAGTAACGATCAAGAATAAGTATCCGCTGCCCGTGATCGACGACTTATTTGATCGCTTAAGAGGAGCCGGAGTTTTCCAAGATAGATCTTCGCTCGTGATACCATCGCTGAAGATCCGAGCGAGGAGGATGTACCTAAGACTGCTTTTCTACGCGATATGGACATTACGAGTTCACAATCATGTCATTCGGATTGACTAATGCCCCAAAGATATTTCATGAACATGATGAATAAAGTCTTCATGGATTACTTGGACAAGTTTGTTGTAGTCTTCATAGACGATATCTTGGTTTACTCAAGACAGAGGAAGAGCATGCGTAACATCCGAGAATGGTTTTAAACAGTCATGAGAGCATCAACTATATGCTAAGTTTAGCAAGTGTGAATTTTGGAAGGAGAAAGTTGAATTTCTGGTCATGTAATGACTACCAAAGGAGTCGCAGCTGATCCCAAAGAAAGTGGACGCAGTGTTGCATTGGGAGCCACCAAGTCTGCACTCGATTCGTAGTTTTCGGGAATGGCGGATATTACCGCCGGTTCATAGAAGGATTCTCGACAATTGCTAAACCCCTTACGCAGCTTGTTAAAGAAAGAGAAGAAGTTTGCATGGACGCCAGAGTGCGAGAAAGTTTCATGGAATTAAAGAAGCGCTTAACAACAATTTCGTATTAGTATTGCCGATGTGCGTAATGGATTTGACATTTATCGCGATGCTTCAAGGTGGCTTGGGATGCGTGTTAATGCAAGAAGGCAAAGTCGTTGCTTATGCATCGAGACAATTAAGACCGCATGAAGTGAATTACCCAACGATGATTTGGAGTTAGTCAGAGTGCATGCTTTAAAGATATGGCGCCATTATCTCATAGGAAATAGATGAGATATATACGGACCATAAGAGTCAAATACATATTCACTCAATCGACCAATATGAGACAACGAAGATGGCTTGAGCTAATTAAGGATTATAATGTGGAATCCATTATCATCCCGAAAAGCCAATGTGGTGGCGTATGCCCCGAGTCGAAAAAGCCATAGCGCAAATGCATTGTCAATGGAGGATCAACCTAATTATGCAAGGAATTTCAGAGGTTAAGATTGGAGGTCGTTCGCAAGGAATGATAGCTGCGCTAGAAGTAAAACCAACATTAGAGGATCGATTAGAGAAGGTCAACAAGATGACGATAAAATTTCAAAAATCAAGGCTAAAAAGGAAGAAGGCCTAGCCATAGATTTCACTCGACGAACAAGGAACTATGTTCTTCAAAGGCCGAATTTGTGTGCTTGATAAAAGGAATTAAAACAATTGATTCTTGAGGAAGCGCATGATTCAAAGTACTCAATTCATCCAGAAGTGCTAAATGTACCAAGATTTGAAAGAGAGATTCGTGGCCAAATATGAAGCGTGAAGTAGCCGAACATGTTGCTTTATGCGACGATGTCGAGGGTAAAGCTATGCATCAAAGACCACCGTCTCATTGTACCTGCTAAAAATTCTTAATGGAAGTGGAGGAAATCGAATGGATTTTATCACCGGTTTACCTAAGACTCGTAAAGGTTACGATTCCATTTGGGTTATCGTGGATCGCCTAACCAAGGTCGCCATTTCATCCCAAAGAAAGACCACTTACGCCGAGATCGCTTAAGCGTAATTGTACATGTCAAGGATTGTATGTTTGCATGGAGTGCCAAAGAAGATTGTGTCGCATGAGGTACCCAATTTACCTCAAGGTTTTGGAATAAGTTGCATGAAGCAATGGGAACCCGTCTCAATTTCAAGATAAAGATATCACCCGCAGATGCATGGTCGACCGAAAGAGTAAATCGATTTTAGAGGATATGTTGAGAGCTCGTGCCTTAGCGTATGCCACGCCATGGGATAAATGTTTGCCATATGCGTAATTCAGCTATAATAATAGTTATCAAGCTAGCCTACGATGTCACCATTCGAGGCGTTGTATGGACGTGCTTGTCGACTCGCTGAATTGGAATGAAACGGAGAGCGCTTGGTGTTTGGGCCGACATTCTCGAGGAAGCCGAAAGTCAAGTCGCAATGATCGAGAGAGGTTGAAGATAGCACACCAAGACAGTAAAAGCTACGCAGATAACCGTCTGCCGAGATTTGAGTTTTGAACCGTAAGATCATGTGTATCTCGTGGTTACCCTCTTAAGGGCGTAAGAGATTTCACGTTAAAGGAAGCTTGCACCAAGATATGTCGGTCCGCTCAAGATTCGAGCCGCCGAGGAGAGGTAGCTTATCGCTTAGAGTTGCCTCGGTCCTTGGCAGGAGTGCATGATGTATTCCATGTGTCGCAGCCTAAGAAGTGTCTCAGAGTGCCAACAGAACAAACCCGCTGGATGCAATAGAGCGCAAGAAGATTTGACTTATAAAGAGCAACCGATCGTAATTTTGGATGTTATGGAGCGCAAGACCGTAAGCAAGTCTATTCGCTTTGCAGAGTTCAAGGAGCAATCATTCAAAGTGAAGCCACTTGGGAGCGAGAAGAAGATTTGAAGTCGAATTCTAACCTATTCTCTAGTTAGCCCCAATCTCTGCCGAGATTCTCATTAAGGGGAGGTTTGTAACATCCCAAAATCTTCCAAATATTATTTTATTGCTTAAATGTGCATTTGTGATTTTCTGAATTTATTTGGATTTTTCTCGATTTATTGGAATTAAATGTTATTTCAAGTTTATTGCTTTTAATCAAAAGTATTTAAATCTGTGCAAAGTTAAAATAAAGTTTTGCCAAAAATATTTTATTTGAGTCCGTAATGTCTCAAAGTATTTTTGAGATTTTTCTTGGATTTTTCCCGATTATTTTATTGTCTAAAACAAATAAAATGAATTTTTGTAATTATTTTAAATAAGAAATCTTTTAAAATCAAATTAAATAAAGATCGGGTCGTAGCCCATCTCTCGTGGCAGGCCGCCCGCCACAGCGCCCACGGCCCAAATTCTAGAAGCTTAGCGCCAACCGCTGATCTTGAATCGGCGGTCAAGCAATCGCGCAGAAACCTAAACCCTAGCGCAGAGGACCGTAGGATCAAGATCAAGCGCGCCGCTTAAGCCGATGCGCGCTTAGAGTAAGAGGAGATCTCATCCGCCGCTTCGAGTTGGACAGATCCGATCGTGCCGCGTCGGTCGATCCGGGCCGCTCGCTGGCAACGGAGGGTTCTTGGTTGTCGCCTCCGCTTTGAACTCCTCCGCCAAGCGCGCGCCGTGTCGCCGGCGGACTCGAGTCCGTGTCCGCCGCCCGCACGCCTCCGCCCGCCTATTTAAGGAACCGACGGGTGCATTGAGGTCCTTGTCCCGCACCGCAGCAGGCGCAAGGTCTCGCTGCCCGCAGCTCGCCGAGCGCCGTGGAGGATCGCCGCCTTCATCGCCGCGATCTCGCTCGCGCGCCATTTGCAGCGGGAGAGGATTTGGACCGCTTGATCATCGCCAACGCCTCCGATCCAGCCGCGTGGTCTCGTGGATTCGTAAGCCTCGTTAATCGCGTCCGTTAGATTTTAATCTCGCGGTTCGATCTTGCCGCGGTGCTTCGATCGCCAGCCGCTGATGAGATCTCGAATGCATCGATGGCGCCGCCGCCAAGCGGCCAATCGGGCCGCGCGTGGAGGCGCAGGCACCGAGGCGCCGTGGCGCCGGGTTCACGGTGGACTGAGGAGGTCTCGTGGACTGTGTCTATGCGCCGAGGCCACGGTCGAAGTTCGATTGGCTCACCCAATACCGATGTCACGCCGACGCCATGCTTGCGCCATAATCATATTTTCAATTGGAAAATAATCCGATTGGAAATTCGTGATGATGACGTCATCATGAGGTCACGCTGACGTCATAAATCGATTTTTCAAGATAAAAATAAATCTGTTAAATTCGAATTTCGATTTTCCGATTTCAAGATTTATTTCAAACTTCAAAAGGCTATATCTTTTGCATCGTAACTCGGATTTGAGTGATTCCAGTTTCTAAAAATTTGTAAAATTGAGATCTATTTAATGGTGAATTTTAATTGATTTTTGGAGTTCAATTGCTCTCTGTTTTGGCATTTATTTGCTTTTCTCTTTCTGACGCTGAGACGTTGAATTGTGCGACGCTCGAGGAAGATCAAGCAACCCAAGAGCAAGCTTCAGATCAAGATCAGGACCTATTCCAAGGCAAGTTGTGCTTTGATCATGTTGAACCCATGTTTATAAAATTGCTATGTTTGTTTTACAATATTGCATATATTTCAAATATACAATTGTTTCAAATTAGATTGGGTTTAGCTAAAATACCGATTGATCTATACCCTACCTTGTCATTTTATGCCATGAACCATTGTCACCCTAGATTGGTTTAATATAGTTGATTAATAATTATGATCAACATTGGAGGTTAGACCGTATTAGTTGCTTAGCCATGCCACGCCATCACATGTGTCGTAATCATTGTTAATTAATTTTGATTAACGGAATATGGAACAATGTTATGAACTTGTGTGTCATGTGGGATCACACGATGAGATTGAGTTGTTGTGGCGAGTCATGTCACGCAACGATGTTGAATTGTTGATGGCACGTGGTGCTTGGTAATCAACCGGGTGATGATAACTTAGATTGGGGCAAGTGGCAAGGGGCGAGGAGGCTAAGGTGGGCCCGATGGGCGATGGTATGTGGATGTCTTGCCTTGATCACACTAAGGACTTAACCTTGCAAGCCTTTGACTGAGTCAATCATGCAACCACATGTCCGTATGGGCCACCTTAGCCGAGTAATTTGCAAAGTCTTAATTTTGATACTATCGTGGTCGGTGTGAGTTCCCTGTCAGGTGTAATTCACATGGCGCAAGAGGGGGCCCCGGATGTGAGTTTATGCAGACCGCCAAATGTTGAAACCTTAGCGGTAGTATCGGGTTAAGATAGAGCATTGTAAAGGCTTTGTTATAATCTCTCGCCTTTGTGGTGTTTGGTTGTATCACGTGGGTAAAGTGCATAACCTCTGCAGAGTGTGAAACTATTCGATAGCCGTGTCATGTATTGAGCAATGCTCTGGAATTACAGCTAAGGGTTAGTTTAATAAATTGGACAACTTGGTTGGGATGGCAGGATTGCCATATGGAAGATTGGAACTTGATTTAGGATTGGAAACTTGGTTTACTTGAGAAATATCGAATTTATTTATTATTGCTATTCGTTTTACATTCTTTACAATCTATTATTGTATTTGTTCATAAATGTCGCTTATTGCAAAATAGCCATGATAGCTTATCCTTTGGAATAAGCCTTACATATAGATAAATAGAATTGCATTCTCGCACAACTTGTTGAGTGCTTTAAGTACTCACCCTTGCCAAACAACAATAATCAACAGCTTGAAGAATCTACACTGTGTTGGAAGATGAAGTCCAAGAAGACACGAGTCATTAGGGTCCGAGCCTTGTCGGTTGCCTGTGGTGAACTCGATGAGCTATCTACGCTTCTACTTTCCGCGCTTAATTATTAGCTTATATTCTCGCCTTGCCTCGCGTGGTTTAATAATGTAAGTTGGTCATAAGATCATACATTTAGCTATATCAATAAATGAACTATTATTCTATTATCGCTGTGTATGATGTGATATGTACCAATGTTAAGTCGTGTGCACTAGCGTTGATCCCGGGAATAGTGCAAGAACACAGCTGGGTTCAATCGCGATTCGGTCCTTACAAGATGTCTCATATGCTCTAAGTGTCACGAGCGTGATACCAAGCGGATCCCGTGATGGTCATTGATAGCCGTAAAAATATCCTCAAGTACTTGAGAAGAACAAAGGGTATGTTCCTTGTTTTTGGAGGTGAGGAAGATCTGCTGCAAAGGGTTACACCGATGCAAGCTTCCAAACCGACAAAGATGATTTTCGATCGCAACCGGTTTGTGTTTACACTTAATGGAGGAGCAAAGAAGTCGGAAGAGTTCCAAGCAAAACACGGTGGCCGACTCTCACGACATGAGCGGAGTACATTGCGGCTTCGGAGGCCGCAAAGGAGGCTGTGTGGATTAAGAAGTTTATCACAGAGCTTGGTGTGGTCGCTAGTGTCTCTAGTCCAATGGACATCTATTGTGATAATAGTGGTGCCATTGCACAAGCAAAAGAGCCTAGATCACATCAAAAGTCTAAACACATACTCCGGCCGCTTTCACCTTATTCGCGAGATTGTGATAGAGGTGACGCTGTAATATGCAAAGTACATACGGAAGCCAATGTGGCCGATCCGTTGACAAAGCCACTGCCACAGCCTAAGCATGAGGCGCACACAAGGTCTATTGGTATTAGATACTTAATTGATTGACTCAAGTGCAAGTGGGAGATTGTTAGTGTTATGCCCTTGAGGCAATCATTTAGATGATTGTAACATGACTATGTTTATGAATAATAATATGATTATTGGTCCAATGAATGTATATCATTGTATTGATCAACAAGTATGTGACTTGATTATGAAGCTCTTTACTTAATGATGTAATTCGATAAATATCTTCGATCGGATATCATCGATAGGACTACGATGAGTAGATCAAAGACATGTAGTGATCGATGATCATGCTTCATAGATCATGGGATATGGAGATATCATCTCTACATTGTGGACCATGTTGAAGAACATGGGTTAGATAGACCCGCTTATGGGACAATCATGAGAATGTTTCATTCTTATGTGTCATCAGTGTATCTCATACCTAGAAGATGTATGATCCTTAGACCTGAGATTGTCATATTCCCTACATGTGTAATAGTTTTCCTTGGGGCTATCAAACACTACTTCCTAACCTGGATAGTTATAAAGGTAGCTTTCATGTTTACTATGAAACGTGCAGAGGGAAGTGAGCAAATAAGATGGATTTGCCACCCAATGAAACAGAGATATATGATAAGGCCACTCGTGTGATATGATTAAGAAAGTGCATGGCATGCCGTGATTGAGGAGTCAATCACAACTTATTAATATATCACGGATACGAGATGGATTGAATCATCAAAGGATGACATGCTTCTCGCCTTGAGATCAATCTTCATATACTTGGCAAAGGGATTATTACATGAGTTCTTTTGATAGGTTCTGCTCGATTTGATCACAAGATGTTTGGGAGTTGGCATACTTTGCAAGAAGCCGCTACCAACTATTGGATTGAAAAGGAGTTTTCCGAATCCATGTCCAAACGTATGTGAACCTCGCAGGTCACACACTTAATGGGTCGGGACGCATTAATTTGGATTGGATCCGTAATTAATGAACCTCGTGGGCTTAGTATGTCAGTGGGCCCCGGTTTAGGTTTCATCTCGTGGCTATATAAGGAGGGGAGGAGGGAGGGCGCAGAGTGTGCTTTCCGCGGTTTAGGTTTGATTCACTTGAAACCCTAGCCTCCTCCTCTCGCTGCCCCTCGCCGAGCGACTCAGGTGCTTGCACACACGCACGGCGCTCCATCTCTCGGACGGTGGACTATCATGGTGACGCTGCTGCGATCAAGGGCGTGGGAGGACGATCCACGGCGAGGCGAGGACGATCCACTACATCGACGCAACGATCGCGCGAGGACGAACCACTACATCGACGCTAAAGGATTCCGCGAATCGCGCCTAGTGGTAATCTTATCTATGATCCCTTCTTGCGAGTAGCTTTCGTTGCGCTGTAGTTTTTTTGTGCTAGAGTAGCATACCGCGCTTCCTTCGTAAACCTCCTCTCCGGGCGGTGTTTCTAGCAGCAGCAATGCGCTTCCCGGTGCTCCGGATGAAGGCGAGACAAACGCCCTAGATCTCGGGTCTTCTCTCCCACGGACGGTAACGAAATCAACAAAGTTTCGCAGTGGCTACATTCCAAGAAGAATGCGAAACCTAGCGGCGACGCGACTTGATCTCCTCGAAAACCTTAGGGTTCTTGTTCGTGCAGTCTTGGCGGTTCCGATGCGCACGTTATATAGCCACAGAGTCCGCTAACCGCACAGGATGATCTCTGAGTTCCTGGCGAACACGGCGAAGACTCAGAGCAAAGTCCATGTAAAACACGTGAGGATGATGACTGAGACGTCGACACCTGTCCCAATCTACAGCCATATTGACTTCGGCGTGGCTCAATCCGAGCCGAACGTGAAGATCAACAGCCTACCCGCGCTAGGGTTCACAATATATCATCGACCGCACGATTCTTGTCGAGACCGGATTTCTGAATCCGAACCCTCTGTGTATAACCTATGCTAGTCCAGGAAAAGCTAGCACACACAGTGAAAACAGTGATGACAACACATCCATATCACGAATCAAATAATATTAATTAAGCAAAAGAGTATTAGCCTTATGGCCAATTATTACAAATAAGCAGCATCATGGCTTGAGTTCAAAAGAAACAGCGGAAACAAAATAACAAAAGCAGGATAAGCCCATCCATTTGCCCAACAGTAATCGATCGGGTTCTCGCCCTAGCATTCCTGATCACCTTTGTCGTAACCACAAGCGTAGAAATCGTAGTCACCTTCAACCTTCTCGCGAACTCTTCTGTGGAAGGTTGGGGATGTTGCAAGGGTGAGCACAAAATGTACTCCGCAAGTCTTGGAAACATAATGCATGATAACTATATGCAAGGCTAAACAATTGAAGGCATAATATGGCTCTTTTAGCATAAAGCAAAGTTCAATCAGAATACCAATAGTAATTTCACAAGGCATCATTTGAACAAAATGTAATAGCATAGTAATTGAATTTGATATGTCAACCGAGGAGGTTCCATCTACCGACCGGTTCCATCCATCAAATCCATAACCCGAGAGTTCCATCTACTCACGGATTCCCAAAACAACCATTTTCCATTAAAACAAAACCATGAAATCTACAATGTGCAAGCGCACTCGCCGCCTCTTGTCCGTGGGCACTGCTACTTAAGTAGTTTTAACTCGCAGAGTGTGTACACTTTACCCACAAGACATGATCGACTCTTGTTGCCATGCACTAACACAGCCTTCCGATGTGTCTGCAGAGAGATCATGACAAGGCCTTTACAATGTACAACCCCACTATTAACATCGCCCGCTAAGGTTTCACCGCTAAGGTTCTAGCCGCCAAAGATAGAAGCCCCCTCTTGTGCTCGCCAACATCCGCACTCACCAACCGGCGGTTAATAATGAGATGCACAAATTATTTAGCCAGTCGCACTCCATATAGACTTGTGGTTGTACGGTAGTGCTCTGCCTATGGTAACACACACTTCGGTCCTTAATTGACTAGAGCGGAACATTCACATACCAAGGTCTCGTGCTTTCTGCACCCGCCAAACATCCATACGCCCCGGTCTAAACCATTTCCACTTTATTTTACTTAAATCACAGCAGCAACACCAATTGCCACAATTTCACAAATCAGTTTAAACAACATTTGAAATAATTCCCATACTGGCACAATACCGAAACGTTTAAGCTGGACTAAGCAATTCTACCGTTCCATGCTAATCTACTAGATATCACCAAATAAAATATCTAGTATTATCTAGGGTATAAAAGGTTTGACATAATCAATACCAATGAGGGTATAACAAATTCTGGTATTTAACTATATTCTAAAACTATATTTAAAGTACATTGCATAAAAGTAAGCATGCATAATTTAAAACAATATAGGCATTTTGTAAAATTTGGGATCAATATGTTCAAGGAAGACTTGCCTTCGCTGCCTCTTGCTGGTTCTACCTCAGATTGTTGATTCGTCTGGTCTTCGATTGCGTCGTCTACACGCGAAACGAGAGCAAATAAATAAAACAAATTAAAAAAATTCAAAAATTGAAAAGAATGGTACTGGAAGATACATCTTGAATTTATATGAATTTAGAAATTTAAATCACTAAAATCGGAGCTCGAACGAAGGAGAACGGGCTCCTGGAAGATTCCCAGATCAGAAAATCAGAAAAATCAGAGAGGCTGACACGTGGCAGACTGTGATTGGCTGGGATTTCGGATTTTCTGGAAAATTAGAAAAAGAAAAAGAAATGCCATCGACACGCGGGGGCACACATGTCATCAAATTGTTCACGGTGGATCGCGCCCACCGAGGGGATCCGGGGCGACGTGGCGCACTGCCGACGTGGCGTACACGCGGGCTAGGGCACACGTGGTCGGGCCACATGGGCGTGACGCGCGTGGCACGGGAACGAGGCGGCCGACGCGCGCGAGATTTAGGCGACGCGGTGCCGACGCGGCGCGAGGTGGCGCAGAGCGGGCGACGCGTGGCGTCACAGGAGCCGACGCGACGCCAGCGAGGCACGGCGGCGCGACGAGCGCTCGACGCAAGGGCGCAGTAACGCCGGAGGCGGAGAAGACGGCTTCGGCCGCGCGCAAAAACGCGATGAAACCGAACCAAACTAGGGGCAAATGGGAGAGGGCGACGCGGCGCAACCAATGGGACCCTCGGATGCGACGGAGACTCACCGGAAGCGGCGAGCGGCGGCGAAGAAATGCTCGGGCACGGTGGCGCAAAAGAAAAGCTCTAGGCGGCGCTTAGGCGGTGAATCTCGGGAAACGAGAAAGGGGAACGGGCGCGGCGCTTTAAATAGGCGAGGACGCCGAGAGTTCGGCGCGGATACGGCGTGGCGGGCGCGGAAAGCGCGGCGCGGCACGAGGTGGAGTCCGCGCGAGGCGGCTAGGGTTTCGGCGCGCGCGCTGGGCGACTTTGCATCCGGCCGCCCACGCGGCGCCAGACGGACGGTCGCGGCACGGACGGGCCGGGCCGACGCGAGGAACGGGCCGAGCGGTGGAAAGAGGAATGGGCCGACGATGGATTCGCCCAAAAGGGTTTTGAAATAAAACCTTTTTCGAATTAACATAGTTCCGTAAATTCAAATAAAAGTAAATAAATCCAAATAAATTCGTAAAAATCTCCAAAAATACGTAAAATTACTTGCAAGATAACGAACCCAACTAAAACTAAAATTTTTTGTTTGATGGATATATTAGGCAAATTAAATACTTTAACAAATAGAAAATTCATATTGTCAAATTATTTCAAGAAAATGCAATGGTGAATTTTCAAATTTAAACATTCTAAAATCCAAATTTTTGGAATGTTACAATTCTCATCCAATGGTCATGGAGCGAGCTTCTAGATAACAGGCTGAATGGGCCACACCATCACTGTGCCGCAAGCGCACAGTACTTGGGCTTGGCCCAGTACTGTTCAAATGAATTTCCCAGGTTTTTCTTGGTGTCTCGTTGCGCCAGGGGAAGCATCCCCTCCCTGGGCGCTCCGCGGCTGAGACCTTAGAGCACGCCACGGCACCGCTCGTGACCGACCACCCCAGCTTCTTGTCGTGGGTTGTCGCCTGGCGAAGCTCAGATCGCCAGCCATGGCCGCTGACTTTTTTGCTAAAAAGAGATGAGAAGAAGATCAAGAAACGATGAAACAAATTAAGCTCGAGCTCAGGCATTCCCGGGCTTGGCGAGATTCGACTTACCACCACGCGACCGGCCCACTCGACGTGTGGCCTCTTGGGGGCGCTAATGTTGCTCGGGGCATCTGGGGTGGGCCTCCTACCCGCCTTCTTGTTTAGCCCGCTTTGGGCAACGGCAAGATGCGCCGCCGCCTCCCAAAGCTCCTGCTCTCCTCCATAAATTGAGCAGTCGCATGAGCTCGAGTTGGCACGAGCTCGTTGCTAGTAAGAGATGTGTTATCTCGCTGCTCCACCTCAAGACATTCTTGGGAACGGGGCCGGCGGTGGTGTAGGAGAAGGCCGTCTTCCCGAATGTCTCCTGCATCCTCGCCGCCACCCAAGACTCCTTCGGGGCTACAAGAAAAGAGGAGACCATTAAAAAGAAGCTCGGACGAACTCGAGGGAAATAAATTTGTAGAAGGCTTACCGCTAGGACTTTCCTAGTGAGGTCGCTGCCCTCGATTCAAGAACGGTGCACCTCTTTCGCAGAGGAAACACCCGGCTCGCAGATAGTCGTGGACGATGGCTCGCCGGTTAGGGCCGCAAGGCCACACGTATGTGGATGGCGCGAGGGCCTCCTGGTCGGCCGCCGAGTCCCTGCCCGTGGTTTGACGCCATCGCCGACAGGACGCCACAGACGTGAGCGCCGCTCTCCTTTCTTCAGATAGAACCACCTCTCCGCCCACGCATCGAGGAGTCTCGAGTTTGGATTTGGGGAAGGAGCAAGGAAGCCCTGGCCCACAATCGAAGTAGAGACACCGACCACGGGTGCTTCACAGCACGAACAGGTGTAGAAGTTAAGAAAAGCGAAGGTGGGAAGAATCCCAAGAACCCTCGCATGTATGAGAGAAGATGGAAAGGAGAAGGATGGACTTGGATACCAGATTGACTAGCTCGATCTCACATTGCACGAGAACACCGCCAGAAGTCACTCTCCGACGCCCGCACTCAAGAGCATATAATGCTCTGGCCGACGAGCTCGCCCTCCTAGGGTCGCGACTGCCTTCTCCGCTCGGCACCGCCAGTCGTTGTCCAACATCCCCAAAGACTCAAGCTCCTTCGCCCTCTCCGGGTCAAGGTGCTCTTCCTGAACTTGGCCATTGCTCTTGGGAGGGGTTTGCTCGATGAAGAAAAGATGGCGGATGGAGATCAGGAAGACAAGGGGGCAAAAAGTGCTAGGATTCGGCACAGTAAGGAATGTGTAGAAGTTTTGAGGAAGGCGATGGTTAGGGATTTAAAAGAGCCCTATTATCAACAGCTAGCACCAATTACGCCTCAAAAGATGTGCCAAGACTGCTGGGGGAGAACGCGAAGCACTAGTACTCCTTTTGCACTTGGTTCACGACTAGTTGTGAGTCCCCTTTCATGAGTAATCATCTTATTCCAAGTGACACAGCCATGCAGAGACCGTTGACTAGTCTCTCATATTGAAAGTCAAGTTGAATAACTTATTTTAGCTCCGCACCTGTCGAAGATTTGAGCACGATGCCAGCCCCCAAGCCCTAAAGCGTGAGCGACCCATCAAAGAACATTGTCCAGTGGTCATCAACCACCTTGTGCTCCTTTTCCTCGACTTGTGTCCATTTCACGATGAAGTCCACGAAGACTCCCGACTTGATGCTAGTTCGTGGCACAAAGTCAATCTTGAACTCGTTGAGTTCAACCGCCCACTACACGATTCGCCCTATCGCCTCTCGGTTGCTTATTACCTCCTTGAGCGGATACGTTGTCATGACCACAATCTTGTGCACCTGGAAGTAGTGTCGCAGCTTGTGAGAAGTCATCAAAACAACAGAAAGATCTTCTCGTGATCCGAGGGTAACGAGCTTACGGCCGCGCAAGACCTCTCTCACATAGTACACCGCTTCGATTTTAGTCCTATTGTCGGGCAATCCTGTTCAACCACCAGGACTGTGGCTTACTACATGAGGGGTAGCTGCAATGTAGAAAAAGAGCTTCTCTTTTTCATTAGGTGAGGTTAAAATTGATGAAGATGATAAGTACCTTTTCAGATCTTGAGAAGCTTCTTCTCGCGGCCCTTGTTCCACTCCGGTTGTCCTACTTCTGAGCAACTTGAAGAAAGGTAATCCTCGCCATCCATCCGAGAGACAAATCTAGTAAGGGTAGTGATGTAGCCCGTGAGCTTTTGCACTTCCCTCAGCGCACACGAAGAGTGCATTTGGTCGATGGCCTCGATTTTGCACGAGTTTGCCTCAATGCCTCGACTGGACACCAAGAAACTGAGAAGCTTGTCGGACGAAACGCCAACATGCACTTCTGGTTAAGCATCATCCGATACTTCCTAAGGTTGTCGAATGTTTCGAGGTCGCTCATTAAGGTGTTCTCGCTTTGACTTGACTACGATATCATCGACGACGCTCCACATTGCGCCGATTTGGGACTTCAAGTAGTTTTGAATGCAAAGATTGATACATAGCTCGCACACTTTAAATCGAAAGGCATTTTAACATAATGTATACAACAAAGGGAGTAGTGAAAGTAGTTTTTTCTTTATCCTCCGCAGATTTGCTAATTTGGTGATACCCCGTAGTCATCTAGAAAACAAAGCAACCGATACCGCAAAAAATCCACTATCCGTCAATGGGGAGAGAGAAAGGATCTTTAGGACAAGCCTTGTTGTGGTCGTGTAGTTGACGCACATCCTCCACTCTGCCGCTGGGTTTCTTGATGAGGACAAAGCCACAAACACGCCGGGTGACTGACCTTCTGATAAAGTCGACCTTTAGAGTTTGCCGACCTCCTCTTGTTTGGCTTGCTTCTTGTCTTGTGCGACCGACTACTTTTGCACCACAGTGCTTAGTGCTAGGTTCCACAATCACGATGCTCGATCACCTCCTTGGGGACCCCGCATGTCGACGGTTGCCATGCAAATACATCATGGTTTTCCAAGAAAGGCAACAAGCTCGAGTGCCTATTTGAGATCAAGGTCACGCCTACCTTGATTGTCTTGGAAGGCTCGACGGGCCCAGAGGCACTATTTTAACACCTCCGCGATCTTCTTATCCTTCTTGCCATCATCGATCGAGTCTTTGGCAAAGATTATTGGATGTAGAGGCCTTGTCGGTGCACTTGACCTTGGCGCTTAGCCCTTCGTCGTCGGCTCTAGTTGGCGCACCCGCAGAGATGCTCGCCATCTCTAGGCTCTTCCTATCACCACCGGACTATAGCGCTACCGGTCCCATTTGATTGTGAGGACTTTGGCCCCGGAATCTTGTTGGTCTAATACGCATAGTGGACCACGACCATGAACATGGCTAGCATTGGGCGGCCTAGGATCATGTTGTAGGCATTCTCAAAATCTGCCACGTCGAAGAGGATGTTCTCGCATGGAAATTGTCCGTGTGCCAAACGTGACTGGTAGCTCGATCCGACCAAGGGGCATCGAAGATGATCATAGAGTTATGCCATGGAACGGCTCTGCTCTGGCCCGGATCTCTATCCGAGGGATCCCCATGTTCTCCAACATCTTTGCGAAGATGAGGTTTAGTGAACTTCCTCCATCGATCAAGGTTCTAGCGACCTTAACGTTTACGATGGTGGGTTCACCACCACGGGTATCGACTTGATGTGTGACCACGGCTGGGTGATCCGATTGGTCGAAGGTGATCGGTACTTCTGACCACTTGAGGAGTCTAGGTAGAGTCGGCGGGCAAAGTTGACCTCCTCTCGATCGCTTTCTATTGCCTCTTGACTCATACATGGCGATCCTTCAAAATGTGTGCTAGCTTGTGGTCAGCCCTCGCGATATTCGGGCTTATCATCTTGGGGCTTCTCCTGGCCTACTCGACCCCACATTCGCTAGGGTGGCCTTGAGTTTCTCCCGAACTTTCTTGCTAATCACCCGCACTCGTCAAGTCATGTTTGTCCGTGTCATGGACTAGGCAATATTTGCCTCCTCCACAAATTTCAACCTTTGTTGTCACCAAGATACGTGCCTTGCCTCTTTCAACCACGACTATGGTAGAATCACCCTTGTGCTTTTCCCCGCTGTTCTTATTACTCTTCGCTTGCTTGACGACTCAGCTTGTCGTCACTAGACTTGGGGTCATCGAGATGGTATCAAGCCTCAACACGTATGACACATTTATTCGCCAACTCGAAGAGCTCTTTGGGGGTTCGGATCTTTTGAGTGGCTAGCTTTCCTTTCAACTCCCTATCCTTCACACCGTTTTCAAAGGCGATTATGACAGCCTCATCCGAGATGTCAAGGATCGAGTTACACCTATCGCTGAAGCGTCGAATGAAGCTACGCAGCGACTCTCCTGGCTTTGAATCACCCGATGCAAGTCGCTGCGTGTTTCGAGGCATTCATATGTGCCTTGAAAGTTGGTGTTGAACTGGGCCCGCAACTCCACCCAAGAGGATATTGACTGAGGTGGGAGGTTGAGCAACCAGGACCTCGCGGCACCATCCAGGATGGTGAGCAGGAAATTGGCCATCACCTTCTCGCTAACCCCAGTAGCCCTCATGACTATAGTGTAGATCTACAGCCACTCGACGGGTTGATTTTTCCTGAGTACTTTTCGACGCGGCCCGATTTGAATTTATCCGGCCACCTTAGTGCACGTAGCTTGGGGGTGAATTTATCTGGCCACCTGTTGTGGACCTTACCGAGGAGGGAGCCTGCGCTGTGCATGCGAGTGGCCCCTCAAGGGCGGAGATTCACCCTTCTGCTCTAAGGGCGGGAGATTGGGCCTCAAGGTGGGGACTCGCTTTCCCGCAACTCGCGGTCTCCGTGGTCATGTTCCTCCCTTCAGCCGCGTAGGACGTCCGGCAACTCTCGTCGATCATGAGGACTTCATTCTCGAAGATCTTCGGGGTGTCCCCAATGGAGGTTGGAGCGAACTGGCTTGGAAACTCTCTATATGGAACTAGCCACCGCCGATCCTACTTCTTGATGGCGTTGGGATGGTCCTGACCATTGGCTTTCGACGCCCTCCTGACTAGGATGCCCTAGCCTCTAGTTGGCAACTCGAGCAGCTTTGCACTTATACCAGATCGAGCAAAGATTTTCATCTAGTCGAACACCGAGTCATCAAAGCGTTCAATCCAAGGGCGAAAGGGATTTGAGCAGCATGTGAGCACACGGACATTGGCCTCTGGAGGCCAAGATGTCGCCGTTGTGGCTCTAATGGGATGTCGCTTCAGGAGTGCGCCGCCCGCCGCTGTGGTCGAGCCGTCAAGGAATTTGCTATCCCCAAGGTCTCGCACTCGTGGGTGGGTTGTCGTTGGATCATTAAGGTCAAGTTGCTCGACTGCATTGACCACGATCCTACCGTGGCCACATCTACTAGATCACACCGATGATTTACTGTGTTGGGAGCAATAGCGCTTGCGGTGGTCTTGAGGCGTGATCGCGGGATCCGTGTCCTCGACCTTCCGCGTGTTTGCCCCGGTTTCTTTCTTGGGAACCGCCGCAGAGAACCATTGTTGGCTCCGCCATAAACACACATTGATTTGTCATGTCGCTACGCCATCACTTTCGCTTTGCTTTCCTTGTCAACGCACATGAGGACGCGGGCCCGCTGGTCAAAGTCGATGAAGCCTATCTCTCGCATGGGTCCTAAGAACGGACTCGCGGCCGATATGTACTAGATCTCCGCCAATTTCATCGAAAGAGCATGGCTTTAAAGGCGATCTCGCATCCGACGGCGCTTGGTTGATGGCAAGGATCGAGCAAAATTGTCGACGGTAGCCATCAAAAATCCGGCGAGCGCGCAACGAAGACATGCTTGATCTGCAAAAAAAGTTGAAGGCCCCTACCTGGCGCGCCAACTATCGAAGGTTAGAAAATCGACAATAAATTTATACCTTCGGGTTAGCACAGTCAAGCACAAAATCAGAGGGACACGATTTAGACAGGTTTGGGCCCCCTAGTGGAGTAATACCCTACTCCTTTATGGATGATGTATGGAGACGATGAACAAAGCACAGAGCAATGTGTCTATCCCTAGTTACAATGTGGATTGTCCCTAAGCTAAGACTATGCTATGGCTAGAGAATGACGAAACAGGCTTCGTTGGCTCCTAAACTCTATGCGCCAAAGAGACTTCTTTCTTAAAAGCTCTAAATGGCTAATCTTCTAAGAATTGCTCTCCCTTCTTAGAATTGCTCCGCTTCTTCTCTTCTTCTTTTTTTCTTCCTGAGGGTCCCTACCTCAGGCTTTATATAGTCGTGATGATCCTGTCTCCTCGCAAGGGGAAATCGATCGAGTCCTTCCTGATATGGAGTTATCTTTCCCGCGTATATCATATCCCTCATAATTAGGTCCGTGATATCCAAAATCTCTGCATGTCGTTAGGACATATCCACCACGTATCCTTTGTGGACAAATACCCCATGTTTAGGTATTCGACAATGTTGGAGGAGTAACCAAACGAAACTTTCACACAATGCAAGCACTGGCATAGTTCAGCCTTCTCGACCTTGGATAAAGTGTAATAAGCGATTCGCAAGACGCTCATCGCTTATAGGTCTCTTTCTGTGCTAACTCAAATCTTATGCCCATATCGACCAAGTCAAGCCGTGCATTGATACCGGCTTTTGTTTTGTCCTTAATATTCAGTAAGAGACCAATCAAGCTATCACATACATTCTTCTCTAAGTGTATGATGTCGATGCAGTGACGAACTTCTAAATGCTCGCAATAAGCTAGGTTCCAAAATATTGATCTCTTCTTTTAATGCTCTTCTCACGAGACCTCGATTTACGTCCCTTTCCAAACACAATATCCAAGTTCCTAACCATATCATGAACATCTATCCCACTAAAAGCCTTTGGAGCTGAACCGACTTCATTCGTTCTATCGAATTGTTTCTTCATCTTGTGGTACGGGTGGTTCCTCCGAAGGAACCTACGGTGACGCATGTACATGGTTTTGCGCGAGTGACTCAGCCACACACTCTCGGTGTCATCTAAGCAGTGAGTGCAGGTTTTGGTTCCTTTTGTACTTTGGCCTGATAGATTACCAAGGGCAGGATAATCATTTATGGTGCAAAACAACAGGCAGTGCAAAGTGAAGTTCTCTCGTTTGTATGCATCCCATACTTGTACACTAGGAACCCACCAATGGTGCTAGGTACACATCAATATTGTTCCCAGGTTGTTTCGGTCCTTGGATAAGTACAGACAACAAAATGTACTTCCGCTTCATAGATAACAAAGGAGGAAGATTGTAGATACAGAGATCACGGGCCAAGTGCTATGCCGGCTACTCATGTTACCGAAAGGATTCATTCCATCTGACTCAATCCAAACCTTATATTCCTTGGATCCGCAGTGAATTCTTGAAACCTCCTATCGATGTTTCTCCACTCGATGGAATCAGCAGGGTGCCTTAGCATTCCATCATTCTCACGCTCCAGCGAGTGCCAACGCAGCAGTTTTGCTGAAGAGGAATGCAGTATGCTACGCTAGCACAAAATAAAAAAAATACCGCATAACCAGAAAGCTACTCGCAAGAAGGGGATCATAGATTAGATTACCACTAGACGTGTAGTTGCGGAATCCTTCGCGCGTCGGTGTAATGGATCATCCTCGCCTCGCCGTGGATCGTCCTCCCACGCCGCAGCTTGCAAAGAAGCCACCGCAGCGGGTCCACACGTCCGGGATGGAACGTCAGGCGCCGGTGTTCAAGCACCGGTCGCCTGGTAGGTAGCGAGAGGAGGAGGCTAGGGTTTTGGGTGAAACACTTCTAGACCATCGAAAAGCACACCCTGTGCCCACCCTCCTCCACTCCTTATATAGCCAAAAGATGAAACCCTAAACCAGGGCCCATCAGTGTGCTAAGCCCACGAGGTCCATTAATTATGGATCCAACCCAAATTAATGCGCCCCACCATTAAGTGTGTGACCGCAGTTCACGTATGCTTGACATGGATTCAAAACCTCCTTTTGAATCCAATAGTTGGTAGCGGCCGCTTGCAAAGCATGCCAACTCCCAAACATACTATGATCAAATCGAATGTAACCTATCAAAAGTACTCATGTAATAATCCTTTGCCAAGTATATGAAGATTGAACTCAAGGCAGAAGCATGTCATCCTTTGATGATTCAATCTATCTCTTGTATCCGTGATATATTAATAAGTTGTGATTGACTCTCAATCACGGCATGGCCATGCACTTCCTTAATAATATCACATGAGTGACCTTGTCATATATCTCCGCTTTCATTGGAGTGGCAAATTCCATCTTGATCGCTTCACTTCCTCTCGCATGTTTTATAGTAAACATGAAAGCTACCTTTATAACTATCCGGTTAGGAACTAGTGCTTGATAGCCCCAAGGAAAACTATTACACATGTAGGGAATATGACAATCTCAGGTCTAAGGATCATACATCTACTATGTATGAGATACACTGACGACACATAAGAATGTAATATCCTCGCAGTGTCCCATTGCGGGTCTATCTAACCCATGTTCTTCAACATGCGTCCACAATGTATAAATGATATCTCCATATCCCATGATCTATGAAGCATGATCATCGATCACTACATGTGCTGATCTATTCATCGTTGTCCTATACAATGATATCCGATCAGAGATATTTATCGAAATACATCAAGAAGTAAAGAGCTTCATAAGCAAGTCACATACTTGTTGATCAATACAATGATATACATTCATTGGACCAATAATCATATTATTATTCATAAACATAGTCATGTTACAATCATCTCAATGATTGCCTCAAGAGCATAACACTAACAGTTTTGCCTCATTTGGGTTCGCAAATAAACGCTTCAAACGAGGAATTTCAGGCAGATACCATGCCACCTTAGCAGGAGGTCCTTTCTTCACCTCAATGCCCTCACTATCATCATCCAATGACTCTACACTTGTTCGGGATGCGCTGCACACAGACATACATGCAAGTTTGAGTATTTTTGTGGTACGGATACACCGCTTGACATGCATTTATTCTTTCTACTTCAATTCCAAGGACAAAGAACCTTCATAGCTTCAGAGGTTCTTGCTCGCAACTCGCTTCCTCCGAAGCATGTCCGCCAATAGACGAATAAAGTTGTGAAAATCTTATCGACCAACCGCTGTTTCCTTCAATTTCAATAGCTCAAGCACGGATGACAACCTTGTGTATTTTGACTTGCAACCTGGGAACAAAAGTTTCTCCGAGTCCTCCATCAAGCCCCTAATTTACCATATTCTCTCGTCATCACGGCTCCTTCTCAAGCCAGGCAAAGATATGATTCAGATTGTCGTCCTGCAACCTATCCTCATCGAAAACACAATCGAGGTGATCATCCGACATATCATTGACTTCGTCGACGATGTTAAGACTACCGCATCCTCGTATATCGTGCTTTCATCGCGGATCGTCCAACATATATACCCCTTTGAAACCCTCGTAATCAAGTGTGCTTAGATCTGCGAGAGTTTCAAACATCTTCGATTCTCGCAATAATGCACGGAAAAGTCATAAACCGCACTTCTAATTAAATATATCCTCCTCTCGCAGCTCTTCTAAAAGCGGAGGTGCCATTAATGCACTCTGACTGCACGCTTCAAACAGACATCCTGGTTCGGTCCATCTACGCTACACATATAACATTTATTGTTCAATATTGAATTACACTAGGTGTGCGTATGCACACATTCTTAAATTATGCACTACTAGCTACTTCTTGAATATGGTGCAATTATATAACCAATTATTACCTTAGAACACCGAACAAATGGATCTACAAGCTAGATCTAAACACAATCTTCAAATTCTCTCTTCACCAAACTAGCTACCTAAATCTTAAATATAATAATGCAGTTAAAACCAATTACTAACCTTAAGTCACCAAGAACACAAGGAAAACAATCTTGAAATTCTCTCCTTACCAAGCTAGATCTTGAATATAATTCAATTAGAACCCATTACTAACCTTAGCTCACCAAGAACACATGGATCTACAAGCTAGATCTAAACAATCTTCAAATTCTCTCCTTACCAAGGGAGGCCATGCATGTAATGCAATTAGAACTCATATTGCTGACCTTAGATCAAAAATAACACATGGATATACAAGCTAGATCTAAACAATCTGTAAATTCTTCTCACCAAGCTAGATCTTGAATATAATGCAATTAGAACCCATTACTAACCTTAGCTCACCAAGAACACATGAATCTACAAGCTAGATCAAAACAATCTTCAAATTCTCTCCTTACCAAGCTCTTGAATATAATGCAATTAGAACCCATGTTACTGACCTTAGATCTAAAGAACACTTGGATATATAAGCTAGATCTAAACAATCTTTAAATTCTCCTCACCAAGCTAGATCTAGAATATAATGCAATTAGAACCTATTACTAACCTTAGATCACCAAGAACACAGGATCTACAATCACCCTTCAAAATCAATTGTCTTCTTTCACAATATCGCCTCACAGCCGTAGCCACCGAAAGATACATCCCGAATCCCTAAAAAGCATTAAGTGGCTCGGGTCTTTGTATTAAATATTGCTGGGAGATATCACAGAAGGTTCTATTCATAAACCGTCAGTGAATTACATAGAATCCCAGACGGTTTTAGAATAAAACCATGAGTGAGATATCACAGACGGTTTTATAGGGATAATACATGTTATCACAAACGGTTTTTGTTTAAAACCGTCTGTGATAGCATCATTGACGGTTTGTATTAAAACCGTATGTGATATTGATGTATATCATTTACGGTTTATGAAGAGTACCGTCTATGATGATGTCATCGACGGTTGCACTATACACTACTACAGAACTGGGCAACACAACCGGCTGAATAGAAGCGGTTTGGTGCGAACCAGTTGTGATGTTCGCACCAGAAGCGGTTCGTTGGCAATGGTCCGGAGAGGGATTTCAGAAGCGGTTTGAGACACGAACCGCTCCTGAATGTTGCATTCTAGAACGCAACATTCGTAACCTGCTCGTGTCTCAAACCACTTCTGGAAGCCCTCCCGCGTAGCGCATTTAAACTCTTCTTCCTCCATGAGCCACAGAGGTACGATCGAACAGAGAAGGCCGCCCAAATAATGTTTTGGGGAGGTGCTGTCCAAATTTTTAATTGGAGGTGATTAGCTCCAAATTAAGTGTTTCAAGGTTAGTAACATCATGTGAACATCCATCTCACCTAGATATTGCTATTTTTTTCAATGGATGTGGAGAAATCTTGAACTTTTTAAGCATGATCAAAAATTTGTTTTCTATGCTTGTTTTTGTTGTTGTATGAAGATGTAGGGTGGAGATCTAGTTCAAAATATGACATTACAAGGTAAAGGTGATTGGAAGCTTTAGATCTAGGTGGTTGTTAGCTTTAGAATCTTAAATATCACAATAAGTTGGGGGAGATCTAGGTACAATATTGCAAGGAAGTAATTATTGGTGTACGTAAATAAAATAGAAAACATGTAGAAGGATAAAAATAATTACAAAGGTAGGAAGGTGGAATATAAGTTCCAGGGTCCTCGTGATGTGCCCAAGATGAAGGCCTGTAGATGAAGGCCCAGAGGATACTCTCCACGCCAAAGCTTCATAACTCAGACGGAAAGGGATATACCCTAAAGGAAAGTTGAATTTATGTTTAGATATGATAGATACAGTTGTAATCCGAGTCGTTAGAAGGATAGAATAAAGATGTAAACTCTGTCCTATAACCGACTAGAATCTTGTAACCGATCGGAATCTCTTAACCGATTGGGATCAGAAGCCACCTCACCCCCACTATATAAGGGAGAGGGCGGGCAACAACGCGGCATCAAGCCACAGAGCATAAAACATTCAGACGCCCAAAGCACATAGCGCTTTGAGCAATCTTAGGTCCAAGAAACTCGCATAATCCCAAAGACACAGATTAGGGTATTATCTCTCCGCGAGAGCCCGAACTCGCCTAAATCCCTTTGTCTTGTGTGACCTTCGAGTTTGAGATCGGGCGCCACCCCATAAATTCATTGCCGACTACAAAGTCGGCGCTGGCGCGCTGTAAGGGGAGCGCTCAACTGCTCCTACGCACTGATGGCATCAATCGCTGATTTATCGCAACCTTCATCTCCGCCAAGCTTTCCGCCTAAGCCCGGATTTCGCCGCCAATATGCATGGAGAGCTTGTCAACTCGGATAAGAACAAGATCCAATCGCGTAATCAAGGGCGAACCATCTCGTACATTACTCTAACTTACCCGAAAACCGCTCTCCATTAAGAGCGGCCGCGATTCTCGCGATTTTCTCAATTGAAAGACAAGACCGATTCCATCAAGAAGAACGTGATGTCACTAAGAAGATCGCCGACGTAAGGGTAAGGAGGTCCAAACACGGACTCTTCGATCTTTGGGTCGCAATGTCCGGGAGGACAACCTGCAATCTAAGCTGGTCGATCAGTCTGTCTTCCGCACACCGATGCAAAACGTCGTCGCTTCGAAGACGCTCCTCGACGCGCTGGACCCAATGATTGCATCAGACAGTCCGGCGGCCCCGATTGTGGCTCACATCAAGGCCATGGTGACGGCGGCAGCTATCCAGCAAAATCAGGAGAAGCCGGTAGGAGAGGCGCACTCGTGCTCCCACGCGGCTACTCGTGTCGCCAGCAATGGATCGCAACCGGCCGGAACGCGATACCGCGCCATGCACCGCCATCGAGACGCCGATGATCCTAGACCGCGACCTTCGCCAGACATCACGCCAGTGACGAACGGAATGAGGAAGAAAGACATGGACGTCGCGACGACTACGAGCGTTTCGGCATCAACTACGATCGGCGGAACGACCGAATGTATGGTGACCGTGACGATCACAGAGTTCATCATCGCCGAGGTGGGAGTGATGATGAACGCCGAGTCAATGACTCGCCGCCAACCTCACCCCTACATTTTAACGGCCATCACTAAGCTAGAAGATCGCCACGCCGAGCCCCCTACAAGATGAAAATGCATCGATGGGATCCGAAGCGTTACTCCTGGCCACGCCGAGTGGTGTGGCCCGAGGGGTTCAACCCCAAAGGCATTGTAAAGTTCGACGGGAACGACCTGTGGCTTGGTTGCGTGTCTACGCCGCGCAACAAGGCCGCAGGGGGAAATCGATCATGACGGCATTTGCCGGCCAATCTCTACCCTCGACACAAGCATGGCTCACGGCCTCCCCGCCAACTCGGTAGACTCTCGAGGACTCGTAGGCGAGCAATTCATCGCCAACTTTCGGGGACATATGAGACGCCAGACTCGTGGGACCTATATCAACCGCACTGTAAGAAGGATGAAACGCCGAGAGACTTCATCCGGCGCTTCATGCGTAAGAAGAACACCGCCGAGACGATCGAGGCGGTGGTTGTGGCAAACCTTCCGTAAAGTGGTAAGCGATCCCGATCTTATTAAAAATGTCCAGAAGCCCCGACTCGTGAAAAGAAATGTTTATGTTAGCCGATCGCTACGCCACGGCTTCGTATGCTCGCCGAGCAATAAGAAGATCATCCCCACAAAAGAGCAAGGGCGATAAGCCCGAGTCCTCTAAACACAAGGATAGGAAGCGCAAGGGCGAGGAGTCGGTCACGTGAGTCGAGCATAACCGCCCCGAGCCGCCGGAGAGAAGCACCCACTATAGCACCGCCATGGAAGCGATCCGTCCTTTCCACCCCAAGGGAAAACATGCGCCAAGGATCGCTTCACTGCCGCTTTGCTACGAAAGTCAACTGAACCAAATTTACCAAGGGCGGTTGTTCCAAAGAAAGAAGAAGGAACTCCTGATGAAGAAGATTTCGTGAGCCCGAGCAGAATCGAACTACATCTACGGGGCTCAATCGATACGAGTCCAAGCGAAGCAAAACTTACCGCCGGAGATCAACGCAGGGAACCAAATGACTCTCAATATCTAAAATGGTTTGAGGTCCCGATCACCTTTGACCGTAGAGATCACCCCACCGGTCCCACATCCGGTAAGTTTCTCTCGCACTTGACTGCCAGCGCAGCGTGAAGCTCAAGAGGGTTCTCGACGACGGCGGAAGTGGCTCAATGTCCCGCTCGCCAGACTTTCGACGACATGAGCCTCCCCGCTCGGAGCCGAGGCCAAGCACCCACCTTTCCATGGAGTAATCCCCGGCATCCTCGCTCCTGACAGATTTCATTACCCGCTACGCTCGAACCAAGGATAATTTTCGACCGAATTCATCAATTTTGAGGTAGCCACTCAGACGGCGATCATGCCATCTTGGGAAGGCCTGGTCCAGCCGATTCATGGCCATACCTCATTACACCTACTCAGGTTGAAGATGCCGACCCAAAGGAGTCATCGCGCTTCGTGGCGACATCACAATCATCGCAATGCGACCGGAGAATCATGAACTTGCCGAATTGCGTGAAGTGTACCCAGCAAAACATCCAGCCGAGGCCGCCACGCCCAAGACGAAGGAGAAGTACCACAAAAAGCAGGCCACCTCGGGAATTAAGCCCGCGAGGGAACCAAAAGGATCATTTTTGACCCGTCCCGACACGCCTAAAACAATCGTGATCGTGATGGCTCGAGGACAAATAGGAAAGCGCGCCACCTTCCTCCAAACTAACAAGGACATTTTTGCCTCGAAACCATCGATATGCCAGTGTACTAAGGAGGTGATCGAGCACTCTCTCCATGTTGATGAGAAGTCAAAACCCACAAACAAAGGTTTCGCGGTTCGCCTCGATCGCTCGGATGCCATAAAACAGAAATCACGAAACTCCTAGCCGCAGGTTTTACCAAAGAAGTGTATCATCCTCGATTGGTTAGCTTAATCTCAGATTAGTACAAAAGAAAAATAAAACTTGGCGCATGTGCGTTGATTATATCGATCTCAACAAGGCGCGTCTGGCGACCCCTTTGGGCCGCCTCGAATCGATCGTGGTTGACTCGATCGCGGTTGTGAAATTTTGAGTTTTCGACGATATTCGGCCGCTCGATCAAGACCTCGCTTATCACATGAAGTCGAGACTTTCAAAGTTTAAGAGCTTTCAACATGATGTCAATCTCGAGAAGTGTGTCTTCGAGTATCTTCGAAAACCGCTTCTGATTCATCGTGGTCACAACGAGGCATTGAAGCCAACCCGAGAAAGTCAAGGCTATATCAAATATGGAACCACCAACTAGCCAAAAAGACGCCCGTGCTTACAGGTGTATGGCCGCCTAAGGTGTTCATCTCCGACCGGGTATGCGAGGTATGCCTTTCTTCAAACTACTCAAGACACAAGATAAGTTCCAGTGGACGCCTAAGCACAACAAGCACCTCCCGTAAGTCTCGCCAATGCCGTAAGAACCCTCACATTTTATATCGCGCAAGAACTGCACATGTAGCCGCCACCAGATCATCGAGAGAGGAGGAAACGGCCAGTGCACAGAGTCCAAGACCCGTATACTTCGTTAGTGAAGTCCTAAGTGAATCCATGGTACGGTATCCACAAGTGCGGTTACTATATGCCAGACTTCTTACATCTCGCAAGCTTAAACACTACTTCCAAGAGCATGTCATTTCGTAGTCACCTCCTTCCCGATCGGAGACATACTTCACAACCAGAGGCCATCGAGAATTGCCAAATGGGTAGTTGAACTCGGGCTTTTGACATTCAATTCAAGCTCCCCATGGCCATCAAATCCCAAGCACTCACGACTTTACTACGAGTGGACAGAATTGCAGACCCAGCGATTACTAAAGATCTCGAGTATTGGACGATGTACTTTGACGGTTCCTCATGCTCACGCGCTGGGCTGGTATAGTGCTCATATCACCAAGTGGAGAAAGATTGAGGTATGTCCTCCAAATATTTTTTCCTCGCATCCAACAACGCCGCCAATATGAGGCACTCATTCACGGACCAGACGCCATATCTCTCGCATTCGACGATCGGGCGGTTCGGAGATTCAATGCTCATGGTCAATCAAGTGCGTATGAATGGTCTTGCATCTAGGACAACATGGCAAAGATATTGCCAAGAAGTGCGCAAGCTAGAAAGCAACTTCGATGGACTCGAAGCCGCTCACGCGCTTCGACAGACAACGGCACCGATTTAATTGGCGATGATGGGATCCTCGCCGTCCAAGGTACCCATGGGAATATTTGTAGAAGAAATTCATAAACCCACGATTAGCGCCACCAAAAGCGCATACCCAAGAGAAAAGGGAAGAGGCAGAGGTCTTGATTATTACCCCGATTGACATCTCCATACCGACTACCTAATGTAAGACAAGCTACCCGAGGATCGCGCCAAAGCCGAGCGGATCATGCGCCAAGCAAGAGTTATGTAGTCGCTGGAAAGGAGCTTTATCGTAAAGCTCCGCATACCGCGATGATGCATATCGAACAAAAGGGAAAGACTCGCTCAAAGAAATCCACTCAGAATTTGGGAACCATGCGCGCCATCGACTTCGGTCGAAAAGCCTATCGCCAAGGGTTCTTGGTCGATCACACACCGGCGCGGCGACATCGTCCCGACATGCGAAGGATGTCGCTTTTCGCACGCCAAATGAACAAGCCAAAGCAGAATTACAGACTATCCCGATTACATGGCCATTTGCGGTCCTGGGGCTCGACATGGTGGGACCTTTGAAAAGGCTCAAGGAGGCTATACTCATCTCTTCGCTGCTATTGATAAATTCACCAAATGGATTGAGGCTGAAACCGGGCCGCCACCATTACGGCAAAGGCCGAGAATTCTTTCACGAGATCGTGGTTAGATTTGGCGTGCCCAACCGAATCATCACTGATAATGGCACTCGGCCTCAGAGGCGGCGTATTTCAAGATTGGTGTGAGGAATGGCATAAAAATTTGCTTCAAGGCTACCACGCACTCAAGCAACTGACAGTTGAGCGAAGCTAATGGCATGGTGCTCCAAGGCATAAAAGCAAGAATTTTCGATCGACTCCAACCATATGCTACTCGGTGGGTCAAAGAACCGCCTTCAAGACTGGCGCTACGAACCACCCCCAGCAGAGCGACCGGCAAATACCTTTCTTTCGTATATGGCACGGCGTCTTACCAACCGAGTTAGAATTCGATCCCCGCGGTTCGGAGTTATGAAGAGATCGCTCAAGACAAACGCCAGAAGACATTGACAGATCGGAAGAAGCCAGGATATCGCAACAATTGCTCGCTTAAATACCTCCAAGGCTTACGACGCTATCATGGGCGCAATGTAAAGATCCGCCGCTCTCCAAAGGAGATCTAGTCCTAAGGAGGAATCAAAAAGCGAACATAAACTCTCCCAAGTTGGGAGGGTTCTTACATCGATTTAAATAATTCGCCCTGAGCTTATAAACTTAAGCGAGAAGATGGATCGACAATCAAGAATACTTGGAATATAGAATAATGCTACGCGCTTTTTCACTTAAGTTTTTGTACTTTTTTCCTTTGTGAATAAAAGTTCGATTGAAGAAGTCGCTTTATATAACCTCTTTTATAATCATAAATTCGAGTGCTTTGTTTATGTTAAGACTCAGGACAAGATCCATGAATCATATCCCGTGAGCCTCGGGTTGAGTCGATGAACAAAGATGTATACTTTCATGAAGGAGAAACAGGAATACTTTTTATGCCTTTAAAGGTCAAGAGTCTCTAAATCGACAAAGAAGTATCCCCGACTTCCTCCCAGAGCTCCTGCACCGATCTTCGCCAACATCGCGAGCGTAGCCTTCCCTAAGGCCCTCAAGATCCACTCAGGATAGAGGGACTTGTGATCGCTGTGGTCCGGCCGGCACCGTTGGCCGCTATTTCCTTCAGCAGGTTCTTGAGGGCCCCCGGGGCTTCCTTTAGCCGAACGATGACTTCACCCCGCCGAGTGGCCTCGCCATCCGGATGAAGCGAACTCAGCAGGGGCTAGAAGCGCCCCGAGCTCAACAGAAGCTTCGAGAGCTTTAACTCTCTCGTCGAAGACGGTGTACTGCGCCTTAATTTTGACCTTATAATCTGCAAGGCAAAGCATTAGAGAGGATAGTAAAGGATCAAGCAAAGACTAGCTGACAGCTACACCTTCAAAATACTTCTCCAGCTTCGCTCGGGAATCCTCCGCGGCTTTTAGTTTTCCTTCGAGTCCCGAGCTGGAGCAAACACAAGAGATCGGCAAGATAGTCGACTAAGCACAAAACATGAAACAACCCAAGAGATAGCTACCTCGGAGGGAGCCGGTGATATCCAGATTCTCCTAGCGCAGAGCGTTTTGTTCCGTCCGCTACATCCGAGCCCTGACCAAGGGATCGAGTCGCCGCATACTCGGCTTTGATGTGTTCTAGGTCAGCCAGATACTCCTGGCGCGTCCGAATTTTAGGGAGCATCCTTTGAATGTACTCGGACTTTCGCTCGAAGCGCTCCCCTATTTTCTATAATGATCATAGTAAAAGGTAAACGCGCGGCGTATGGGCTGGAAGTGGACACAATGGTCTTGGAGGAATGCTCACCGGGCGGCATTCGCACAAGCCTTGGCATGGATGAAAAATCTCCTCTCTTTGCTCCTCCGGTCATCCAAAGTTTCAAACCTCGCTATCTGCAAAGACGGTATCCGCTATTAGCCGGGGCGAGCAGGGGTCAAGGACTCGATGAATCTCTTCAACCTCAAGGGACGAGCAGAGGCCGCTTAGGAGCAATGGGATCCGCAGGTGGGCATGGCGAAAGGTGAGACGGCACCGAGGACTAGGAGTCACTGCACCTCGTAAGTAGTTTCGTTGAAGTATGAATTCGCGGTCCAACTCTCACAGGCCCCGGCAGAGACCCGACGAGCGACGAGCGAAGGGTTCCCGTGAAGAAGAATCACAAGAAGATCGATGAATAAAGAAGGAGTCTACGAGTAATCGGACCGTGGACTTCTCATTTTCATCGGGGCTTCTTACAAATAGTCGCCCACCTCGAAAGAACCACTTGACCACCACCGATCGGGTGCCCCTGCTTCTTGAAAACCCGAGTCCTTCTGCTCGGGCGCTGGAGCCACCGCTCACCAATGAGAGGAGCAGATACGAGCTCGCGCGGATGGATCTTGATTTTAGGACCGCGACCGGTATCGGGGGCCACGAGGTCATCTGACAATATTTTCTTCACCTTTTTCGCAGCTGGGCTCCTCATTGAGATCACCCTGCCGCTTCGCATAACACCGGGCAAGGAGGAATTTCGAAGGAGGAACATCAAGAACACGATGCGATCCTCAAGATGAAAGTCGAGAGTTAGCAAAACTTTAGAGAACAAGGAAACGAAGATTCTAATAAAATTAGCCTACCGCAGAGGGGCGGAGATGTTGAAGGATTTCGCACTTGATGTAAAATATGTCGACGCCGATAAAGAGTTCGCCACCCTCGTGCAAAACTTCTCCTGGCAAGTCGTCGGCCGCTCCTGGTCGGGTCATCTTTTCCCTATAAGTTTAATCCTGATGAACTCGCCTCCTTCAATGGACCCACGGCAATGAAGTGGAGGGCCAAACCCACTCCCAGAAGCCCGCTTATCCTTCACCTTTCCGATCAATGCCAAGGGTTCGCACACTTGATCCATGTCGAAGAATCAGGTAGAACCCCAGAAATAGACATTTTGGGACGGCACCCAAAGGAACTGAGGCAAAGATGACTCGAGGTTGGCACAAGAAACCATTCCCTATGTCACCCTTGTTGGAGGTCTTGACAGAATGGCAAAGTAATCCTTCTTCAGCCCTTCCCGTAGCTGGAATCCAGCGCCCCCGATAACCTTGGGGTCATGCCTAGAAAAGCTTCACAAAGGTGGACAAAGAGGGAAATTGGAAGGATAGAATTGGGGTTTAGATTCACCAATTCGATTTCATAAAAGAAAAGAAGGCCGCGAAGGAAACAATTGATCGGAAGACCAAGGCCGCGGTGGAAAAGGATTCAAGGCCACCACCTCCACTGAGCGAGGAGTCGGGACTGATTCACCGGCCACGGGCGCATGGAGATCGTGGTCAATATGGCAAGATCCCGCCATCTACTATGGATTTCAATTTCTCTTCTGCTGTTGTCGAGGTCGCCCAATCTTGTGTGAAGGCAAAGAAGGAGTAGAGGAAGACATTCTGCGTAAAGATTGACAATGACTGAGAAGGCAAGAGCAAACAAGGTTAACCTTGGTATGAGAGTTCAGGAGGCGGCGAAGGTGAAAGGAGAAAAAGCTCATGAAAGATGAATCGCGGGGTGTCGACGACCTAGTTTTTAAAGAGAGAACAATAAAGTCTCTCGCTGAATCGGGCGGAAAAGGTCGCAAAACGCCTCACCCTTTCGATTCCTCATAAATTATTTGCAGCCCGACGCCGACTTACGGGTTTTGACATGATTTGACCGCTTGGATCCCACTTACCGTATTGAATGGGATGTGGAAAGTTTCCAACTTGAATAAAACTTATCTTCTTGCGGACGCCCCACGCTGACCTTCGGTGGTTACCGCATGACGAATCATGTATCGCAAGATTGAGCCTAAGCGGCACAGATCCATGGGCGTGCTCCACATGGCCGAGAATGTCAGGCGCCGCTTTAAACAAGTACGCACGCCTTCGGATCTAAATGTGATACGCCCAAGAGAGCTTGTCGCCCGACATCACGAAAGGGTATCACTCGCCAAGAGCCGCTAAAAGTAATATGCTCCAAGAGAGCCTGCTCGAACCTCGACATCACGGAAAGGGTATCACTCGCCATGAGTCGCCTTAAACGTGATACGCCCAAGAGAGCCTAAGCCGCCCGATATTAGTCGAAAAAGATATCACTCAGCCAAGAGCCATATGAAATCATGATACGCCTAAAGAGAGCCCGCCATATTCTTAGGACATGGGTATCCTTGGCCATGAGCCAAGAAGAACCTCGACATGACACAAATCAATTACGACTATGCTTTGTAGCACCGGACGCGGACCACTTGGCCAGCCCACGATACACTCCGAATTGAAGCTAAGCTACGTCCGTCGAAAGTCCGAGTTGAACGCCGCCTAACCTTGAGACGGCGATGAAAGCCGCACGACTTGGGACTACGCAGAGTCGCATTTAACTCGTGTTGACCCTAAACTACGCCTCGCAACTGACAAAACCCGTGACGCCGTGATAACGGTCCAATCCACAACCAAATGGTCAAACGGAGATTCTTCGACAAAAGGTATTTTATTACTTTACATAAAATAACCTAAGTGCTATATGTAGAAATCATATGCCACAGAGGATTATGTCACTACGCGCACCCGCCCAAAGATCTCGACGAGGGGTTCCTAGCCTCCGCTAAGGACTCGCACAACCTCGAGGAGAGTGTTAATTGCCACGCGTCACGCAGCCTTCGCTCTTCCTCCAAAGCAGCTCAAGGCTCGATCAAACCTCCCAACGCTTGACTAGCCTGGGGTCCACCTTCGCTTGATGATACCACCGTGGCATGATGAAGGTTTAAGCTAAAAGCAAAAGGATGGAAGATAGAAAGCAAGAGACACATTTGCAAGCATTGGAGCGCTTTTTATAGCCAATTCGCATTTAAATCAAGCAAGCGCCGGATATTAAGCGAGGAAGTCAAGAGATTTGGGGTAAATGCGACTCGTAAGATCTAAGAGTTTTTTTCGATCAACAAAGTTGGCGCAGAAAACGAGGCGACTTCAAGACACCAAATGATCACAAACGATGAAAATTAAAGACTTCAAGCGAAAAGTATCAAATCCACGCTGGTGATGGGATGAGAAGTCCATGAGGTCGCCCGCAATAAAATCGCCCTGAAAAGATTTGCACTTGACAAAAGCAAAGGATGGAATTTATGATCGAAGTTCTTCATAATTCGCCTGTTGTAAAAGGAAGATTTTTCGATTGATAAGGAAACCACCGATTTCAGGTGAAGCCCGAGTAAAGCAATGGATCATGAAGCACTCTGGGCCGTTGTGGAATATACGCCTGTGGGGTCCTCGTGATGTGCCCAAGATGAAGGCCTGCAGATGAAGGCCCAAAGGATACTCTCCACGCCAAAGCCACAATTGACTAAAGGGATATACCCTAAAGGAAAGTTGAATTTATGTTTAGATATGATAGATACAGCTTGTAATCCGAGTCGTTAGAAGGATAGAATAAAGATGTAAACTCGCCCTATAACCGACTAGAATCTTGTAACCGATCAAATCTCTTAACCGATTGGGACTCAGAATCTACCCCATAATTCATTGCCGACTACAAAAGTCGCATGTATGGGATACAAAATAATTAGAAATGTAGGTCTTTAATTGGATGACGGTTAGGTGGAGCTTTTTTTGTTGTTTTAAATGTAACGAAATTTAAGTTAGGTTATAATTTTTGTAACGAAATTTGTTATAATTTTTAATGAAATTATAACTTGGTGTAGATGAATCGCAATGGATGTACAATGCGATCGCCGCCGTGAGAGTTCATTGATGGTGTGCGTGCTTTTCTTGATGCGGCCGTTGCATTCTTGCCTCCAGCACTTCATATGTTGTCCGTGTATAGATTGCAAGAACGAGAAGGAGCACTCCAAATGATGGCAAGTTATGAACCACTTGATCATCGAGGTTTCATGCCAAACTATACCGTTGGACCAACCTTGGCGGTTGAGGTGATTAGCCAGAAGACGATGAAGAAGGCAAGGAAGAGGAAGATGGATTCAACAAGATCCCTGACGGCACGCAATATTGTTCCGTGGAAGAAACACTTGGTGACTTTGGTGATGATGAGCTAGACCAGATGTCGCGTGGATTTGAGAGGGAGACTACATGATGAAAGATACCAAGAAGTTCTAGCGCATGTTAGAGGACCATAGAACTCCATTGTACCCAAACCGCTAAGGTGGCTACAAAACTCGCTGCACTACACCGAACTCAAGCAATGGAAGGCTACAAATGGTGTGTCGATAAGGGATTCGATGAGTTGTTGTCACTCAGAAGAGGTTGCTTCCGTAAGATAACACTCGCCCGACTACATATGAAGACAAGCAAGTTGTCCGCCCTTTGGGATTGAAGTATGTAAGATACACGATGTCCTAATGATTGTATCCTCAGATCGTGAATGAGTAGGCCGACGGATGTTTGTCCAAGCAGCGTAAAATCACTGCACAAGGTGAAGAATGACGATCCAGTGAAATAGATGGGGAGCGTAAGAAGAAGAGACTCCAACTAAAGTATTGTGGTATTTCCTCGTGATCCCCGATTGAAATGTATGTTTGCTAACAAAGCACATGCCTGCATGATGCGCTGGCACAAAGAAGAGCGTAAGGACGACGGGATTCTTAGACACCGTAGATGGCTCACAAAGGAGGAAAGTCGACCGAAGTACCCTGACTTCGCAGATGAGGTAAGAAACATAAGGTTTGGGTTGAGTACCGATGGGATGAATCCTTTCGGAGAATTGAGCAGCAGCCATAGCACTGGATCGCTATACTATGTATCTATAACATTCCTCCATGGTTGTGCATGAAGCGAAGTACATCATGATGCCATTGTTGATCCAAGGCTCCAAGCAACCCGAAATGACATCGATGTTCACCGAAACCATTGGTTGAAGATCTTGTGACGCTAGGGACGATGGTGCAAGGGTATGGGATGAGTACAAAGGGAGTATTTCACCCACGCATTGTTATTTCTAACAATCAACGATCGCCCGCTTCCTGAACATGTCCTACCTAACTATCAAAGGATATAGAGCCCGTGATCCAAAGGCTTAGGTAAAACAGATGGCATGTACCGAAAATCTCTCTAAGGTTGTGTACATGGGTCACGTGAGGTTTCTTCACGAGTCACCCGCTATGGAAGGAAGGCAGAAATTTAATCGCAACTGCACCTTCGCTCAAGGCCTCAAAGATCGAGTGGGCCACGGTGTTTGCTATGGTAAAGGATTTGAAAGTAGTATTTGGAAAGGGTTCGAAGCAAACATGTGCGTAATGAGGATGGTCATGCACCCACGAAGAAGAAGTCAAAATTTTGGGACTTGCCTTATTAGGAAGTCATGGAGGTTCGCACTCACTTGACTTCATGCAAATCATGAAGAATGTCCGCTTGAACTCGCTAGGCTACATAGATATGTACGAAAATCGAAGATACACCGCAAGCTCGTATGACCTTAAACTTTTGAACTGAGGAACGACCTACATCCCGAAAAAGAGAGGGAAAGGACAACATTACCTACATCCCATGAGCTACACTCTAAGCAAAGAAGAGAAAAAGTGTGATAGAGTTCCTAAACAGCAGAAGGTCCCTTCCTGATACTCCTCGAATGTAAAGAGACTCATAAACACGAAAGAGAATAAAATCGCACACATGAAATCCCATGATTGTCTTTCGTCGCACGACACGCTGTTCTGCTATCGTGAGAGGCATACCGCCTGAGTGGGTACGGGACAATCACAAAGCCGTTCTTTTCAACGCTGTTTCGCTGTAAGGTCATCACCCGCATAAACTAAGTAAGCCGCAGGATGACGTGGTACAAAGTGTGGTTAGTCTTTAGATGATCTTTCCTCTTGCATTCTTTGATATTATGGTTCATCACATCGCTCACCTTGTCAAAGAGATAGGTATTCTTGGACTCTGTATCTACACAACATGTTCCTTTCGAGAGGTACATGAGTGTGCTAAAGAAGTATGTTCAGAATCGCTCTCGTCCTAAGGATGCATTGCCGAGGGTTATGGGACAGAGGAGGTGATTGAGTTTTGTGTGGATTACATTAATGATCTAAACCCGATCGGCCCCTATATCACGCCATGAGGGGAGGCTACGGGGAAAAGAGACACTAGGAAGGAAAGCAATTGCATGCAATGATCTTCTTACATTTAAGCAAGCACATTTCACGGTTTTGAAACAATCAACCGTAGGGCCCCATATGTCCTTGAGCACAAGAGTATTCTATGCCGCGATTTCCTGGAGGTCCGAGGATTGATAACATCAAACACATGGATTCTTTCGGCGCTTGGTTACAAAAAGTACATCCTTTTGAAAGGGTCGCACTATGAACAACTTGTAATGCTTGGCTCGAGGACCATCTAGTGAAATCGTGATATTCAAGGGGTACGATAAAATGTTACACATTCTACACCGATCCCAGTGATAACAAGAGCACCAACTGTAATAGTGGTGTCCGATAGACGCCAAGACAAAGAAAGGCAAGGTGGATACATATTATGGTTTCATAGAAGAGATATGGGAGTTTGACAATGGACCTTTGAAGGTCCTCTATTTAAGTGCCAATGGGTCAAATTGACTTCTGCGGCGGAAGGTCGACAAATACGGTATGACAATCGTGACCTCACGCAAGTCGCTTATAGGCGCGAACTGCTCGTCCCTCGCGAATGATGTTAGATGTGTCTTTACGAATGGACATGTCAAGCAAACCTAGGAAGTAGAAAGATTGTAGTACTAAGCCAAAGTGACACGTGGTTCTCTAAGGCAAACGAAGGATTGTTAGAGTTGAGGATGTCATAAACGAGGAAGAATATAGTCAGTTCGACGAGATCCCTCCTTTCACGTGGGATGTCGACATAAGCCTCCTCAACGACACAAACGTGGATACTCCTTTCATACGTCATGATCATAATGAAGGAACACTTGTAAAGACAAAGTACGCATTACTTAAGATGTACCCCACTGTATGAACTATGTATATGTAACACGGGTCTTCTACTGTATGAAGTGTTTATTTGGAATGAATGTAAAGTGCCAAAATTCAGGAATGAAACTAAAGTGCTAAAAGCTTTTTTTTTAAATTATGCTATGAAAGTATTGTGCTAAAAGCATTTTTTAAAAATTCTGAAATGAAACTGAAGTGCTAAAAGCGTTTTTAAAAATTATAGAATGAAACTAAATTGCTAAAAGTATTTTTTAAAAATTATGGAATGAATCTAAAGTGCAAAAATAATTTTTTAATAATTATAGAATGAAATTAAATTGCTAAAAGAATTTTTTTAAAAATTATAGAATGAAAGTAAAGTGCTAAAAGCATTTTTTTAAAATTCTGAAATCAAATTGAAGTGCTAAAAGCTTTTTTAAAAATTATAAAATAAAATTAAATTGCAAAAAGCATTTTTTAAAAATTATGGAATGAAACTAAATTGCTAAAAGCATTTTTTAAAAATTATAGAATGATACTAAATTGCTAAAAGCATTTTTTAAAAATTATAGAATGAAATTAAAGAGCTACAAGAATTTTTTGAAAAATTCTAAAATGAAACTGAAGCGCTAAAAGCCTTTTTAAAAATTATAGAATGAAACTAAATTGCTAAAAGCATTTTTTAAAAATTATGGAATAAAACTAAAGTGCAGAAATCATTTTTTAAAAATTATAGAATGAAACTAAATTGCTAAAAGCATTTTTTTAAAATTATAGAATGAAAGTAAAGTGCTAAAAGCATTTTTTAAAAATTCTGAAATGAAACTGAACTGCTAAAAGCATTTTTAAAAATTATAAAATGAAACTAAATTGCTAAAAGCATTTTTTAAAAATTATGGAATGAAACTAAATTGCTAAAAGCATTTTTTAAAAATTATAGAATGAAACTAAATTGCTAAAAGCATTTTTTAAAAATTATAGAATAAAATTAAAGTGCCAAAAGCATTTTTCAAAAATTCTGAAATGAAACTGAAGTGCTAAAAGCTTTATTAAAAATTATAGAATGAAACTAAATTGCAAAAAGCATTTTTTAAAAATTATGGAATGAAACTAAATTGCTAAAAGCATTTTTTAAAAAATATAGAATGAAACTAAATTGCTAAAAGCATTTTTAAAAAAATATAGAATGAAATTAAATTTCTAAAAGCATTTTTTAAAAATTATAGAATGAAATTAAAGTGCTAAAAGTATTTTTTGAAAATTCTGAAATGAAATTGAAGTGCTAAAAGCTTTTTTAAAAATTATAGAATGAAAATAAATTGCTAAAAGCATTTTTTTTAAATTATGAAATGAAACTAAAGTTCTAAAAGCTTTTTAAAAATTTTGACATTGATTTTCGTGTCGTTAGTAATATTAACCGCTTGTAGAATTCTTCCCACTACAAGCGCTGGTTCTAAAACCGCTTGTAGAATTCTCCCACTACAAGCGTTGGTTCTAAAACCGCTGTAGAGATATTTTACAAGCGGTTGGTTCTAAGAATCGCTTGTAGAGTCTCTCTCTACAAGCTGTTGGTTCTAAAACCGCTTGTAGAGATAGTTTACAAGTAGTTGGTTCTAAGAACCGCTTGTAGAAGTGCCCTCAGATAAAGTTTACACGCCTACTCTTTCTCACACCCCAAATTTTGTAAGTCCTCGCCGAGACCCCGTGGCCGCTTCTCTCGTGTCTCTCCGACTGCCGCCGCTGCCGCCCCGCTAAGACTCCCAGACCGCCGCCCTCGCCGACGCTGCCGCCTCCTCCGCCACTCCAACCATCCCGGCGCCACTCCACCCTGCGCCACTCCACGCCACCGACCGTCGTCCGGTGCCCTCCTCCGCCGCCGCCACTCCACCCCGCTCGCGCTTTCTCCGCTCGACGCCTCCGCCACCAAGCCGCCGCCACACCGCCATTCCACCCGAGGACCGAGGTACACCGGCACGCTCGCCGCCCTCCTCTCTAATTCTGCCGCCACAAGGTGTTCGTGAAATGCCCACAAGGTTCGGGCCAAAGACGGCTAAATTTCAGCCAAATGATGAAGTACAATGAGAGGAAGGGTTTGTAACTACTTCTAATTATATGGAAAATATATAATGCGATGAAATAAATTTAAGAACAAAGGGAAAAGTAATGCGTGACAAAAGTAGATATATTGAATTGGATTGTTGTTTCTTTGATGTTGCGGGCGTGGACGCTTTTTATAGCCACCATCCTCATTCACTATCACACGTATACATCACAACAAGCGTTGAAAATAGTCAACAAGGATGGTTACCAAACTATGATAATCAGTGGTCATCACGTGATACAGAAAATATCTCAAACTATATTATAGATAGTTGTTACCTATGAACCGTCTGCTATGTGTAGAAATTTATGTAATAATATGCTTGTGTTGTAATCTGTAATATGGTTGTTTCAAACTAATATGATATTTATGTCAACATTTTTCGAATTAGATAGATGGCGCAACAAGGACGTGGTGACCCTACTGGCGAGGGAGAACAGCTTGCCGACTCCATCGCTACCGGGTAGCGCCAAGGTGATGCTAACGCTGTCGTCGCCGAGGCTAATGTTGGTTCCGTGAGGCTTTTGAGGTCAGCACCGATGAAGCCATTCACGCCGAGCCACTGAGTCCCAGAACACCGTTTCGCCAGCATGAGGTATAGCCGTAAGAATATAATCCCCGAGACATGTTAATTAATCGCAATTCATTAATATAATACACTCGACACGCTTATACATATGTTTATGTATTTCAAGCCCTGACATCGAGCAACCAATCCAAGCATGGGGACCTAACAAGAAGCCATCCACAAAGCATGTGTTTACCGACGTTAACAACGAAGGATGCCTGTTGCCTCTTTAGCAGCTTAATGCATAACAACGCTATGTTACTACATGAGGGATCACGTCCCAATTAGCATCGTAAAAATGGGCCAAGTTCTCGCTACCAAGGACTCGCCTGCAAGATATTAAGGAAAATTTCACATTTCTCAAGGGTCCAAGACAAGGCCAAGAAATTCAATTTGAAGAAGATGGCAACAATATTTCAGCGTGGAAGACGCCTCTCACCGCAAGTATGTGCGTATGAGAAAGACCCGACTTCAACCAATTTCCTGTTGACGGATCACCGAAGCATTCGAGGAGTTCAAGCCGCCACCAAGGCTAGGCCGCGAGCCGTAAGAACAAGGCCAATTCACAAATGAAGAATACCACCACCATCTTGGCACCGTGGTTACCTCAAGGCCGTACTCAAAATGGGAGAAGGGAAGAAGAATTAATGGCGGCGACGCCACACCACCACCGACAGGTGGAAGGGCGCCGACAATTGGTTCATGGGTCATGGGGAGCCTTTCGATGACGCATACTTGGTGATGGCACCAGAGTACAAGAGGGTCGCCAAAGGATTGCATGCCGCCGAGCGCCTCCGCGTGTACGCTGGTGGCGTATGGAGAATGACGAGCTAACGATGCCCTTGAAAACCCCGAGCACCTGTGATGACACGAGGTATGGGCAAGCTTAACGCCGTGGAAGTATGGTTTCGCCAAGGATGCACATATGTACAGGAGCCAGATAGAAGCAAAACAAGAGAATCATATAAAGTGTACCAATTGGAACAAGAGCTCGTGAGCAACCTGTGCTAGCATCGACGACATAGTTGTGCAACAAGTACAAATTGCCCTCAAGAAGCTTCAAGGACTAGGTCCGAGCAATCACCGACGCCATGATCGACCCTCCGCTACGCAGTAGTAGCCGCTGCTCACCGGGCCCCTAAAGTGGACAACTTGCAGCCCGCTATCCCGTGATGACATAAGGGTTCACCGCCAGGTGAGCTATACGCTGATGCGCCAGAACCTCTCCATCAAGGTGGCATATGGCATGGCATATCCGGTGGAGCCGGGCCGATGTTCCACTACAACAAGATACCCCGGGTTACTCAAAGGTCGTGGGTAGAGGAGGTGCCGAGCGGATTTGAAGAACTTCACCGATATTGCTAGAGGCGACGACGTGACCAAGCTTGACAGTTCTCCACAATATCATCCTTGGCGCAACGGGTACATCATATTTCCAGATAGTGTGGACGCCCTATCTCCACCACGGCAACCCACACCTCCTCCAACGCCACCTCCACGCAATGCCTCGCAGAAAACAGAGCACGCCTCCACCACCCGCCCACGCAGGCCCTACTCCACCACCAAAGATCTCAAACAAAAAGAACCCTCAGAAAACCATGCCTCCACCATCTCCTCCGAGGAAGAAGCTCGATAGCGTATCTAAGGCTCCTTCACCGCTTCCCAAGAAGGCGGAGTCCAAATGATCGACAAAGATAAAGGAACCTCCAAAGAGGGCATATGATATGAATAAGGAGGAGAGGACGCGTCACTAAAGCACTACGCACACTTCGCAAAAATAAGGTAGAGCCAAAGGTACCTATTGATCCAAAAGCGCGAAAAACTTCGCGACATGCCGCAAAGTCACGCTCAGGCCGGCCCAACTATGAACGAACAATTATAAAGGCTACGTAAAAATAAACGTGGTCAAAGCGGCGTGGCAAAGAAGAAGAAGAGAGACTAAGATCGAGAACTCGAGAGGTTTATGAAGGAGGCAGACTCGGCCTACACACCGTAGCTTTGGATTAATAGATGATATCCCAATGGCAACAAAGGTCGATGGCAATTTCGCTGGCCGGAGCCGATTGACCCAAATGAGATAAAGGATCCGCCAACCAAGGTGCGGCAATTTCACGAATGGTACATGATAGAGTCCGCCAAGGAAGAATGATGTTCCTCCAGATCAAAGAAGATGATTTTTATCGCGAGGACAACACCATATGGCTCAATTTGACGACTTATACCATATTTACCATGCCGACACCATCAACGTGTTCTCATGAGTCGTGCCCGTAAGTGTCAAGCTCATACCTTTACCGCGGTGCTTCCTCGCATAATAAAATTGCAACTCTTAAACTTATACCTTTTATGTAGAATGGAGTTACAACGATGTAGAAAAGATAATATCTTCAACGTGGGCTTCATCGACCTGCAGATTGTTAACGAGTTCATCGCTGATACAACCGAAAGGTCGTTGAAGATTACATTCTCGATGCATTCTGGGACAAAGACTACAAACCGCATATACCGCTTCGACTTTTGTAGCCTGGTGAATGAATTTATGGGGTAGGCGCCCGATCTCAAACTCAAGGTCACACAAGACAAGGGATTTAGATAAAGTTCAGTTCTCATGCGGAGGAGATAATACACTAATCCTGTAGCCGGGATTATGCAGATTTCTGGACCTAAGATTGCTCAAAGCGCCATGTGCTTTGGGCGATACGAGATGTTTTATGCTCAGGGCTTGATGCCCATGTTGTTGCCCGCCTCTCCCTTTATAGTGGGGTGAGGCAATTTACAGAGTCCCAATCGGTAAGAGATTCCGATCGGGTTACAAGATTCTAGCCTGCTATAGGATGTAGTTTACATCTTTATTCTATCCTTCTAACGACTTGATTACAACCTGTATCTATCATATCTAAACATAAATTCAACTTTCCTTTAGGGTATATCCTCATCCATACACTTATGAAGCCCGACGTGGAGAGTATCCTCCGGCCTTCATCTTGGGCCTGTCCCGAGGACCCCGAACCTATATTCCACAAAGAATTTCGAGTGCTTCATGATCCGATCGCTTACTCTGTGGCTCTCGCTCAAATCCCGACCGTTTCCTTTATCCAATCAAAAATCTTCCTTTACAACAAAGTAATTATGAAGAACTCGATCATAAATTCCATCCTTTGCTTTTCCAAGGCAAATCTTTACTGCGCAGATTTTATTATGAGCAATTTCACGGATTTCTTTATCCCATCACCAACGTGGATTTGATACTTTTCCGCCCAAGTCTTTAATTTTCATCGCTTTGATACTATTTGGTCGCCTTCGAGGTCACCTCGCTTTCTCGCGCCAACTTTGTTCAATAAAAACTTTTGTCTTCTCAAGTCGATTAACCCCAAATCTCTTCACCCGACGCTTAATATCCCGGCGCTTGCTTCGATTTCATCCGAATTGGCTATAAAAAGGCGCCCAATGGTTGGAAATGTGTCTCTTGCTTTCTATCTTCCATCTTTTGCTTTTAGCTTAAACCTTCATCATGCCACGTTGGTATCATCAAGCTTAAGGCGACCCGTGCTAGTCAAGCATTGGGAGGAGTTTGATCGAGCCTTCAAAGCGCTTTGTCGAAGAATTCGCTTGACCTTTCGCTGTGGATTGACCCGCTATATGGCGCCCCGGTTTTGTCCGCGAGACGTAGTTTAGGTCAACACGGTTCGCCCGACTTGCGTAGTCCCAAGTCGCGGCGGCTTTCATCGCTGCCTCAAGGTTAGACGACGCTCAACTCGCACTTACGACTGACGAGCTTAGCGCCAATTCGAGTGTATCGTGGGCCGCCAAGTGGTCCTCGCTATCCGCCGCCGCAGCATAGTTCGTGAATCCAGCTTGTGTCATGTCGAGGTTCTTCTTTGCTCATGGACAAAGGATACCCATGTCCTAAGAATACGGCCGTGCCTCTTTAGAGCGCATCATGATTTCATATGGCTCTTGGCCGAAAGGATATCTTTTCCGACCGAGCATCGGCAAATTAGGCTCACTTGAGAGCGATCACGCTTAGACGACTCATGGCCGAAAGTGATACCCTTTCCCGATCGATGTCGTTCACTTAGGCTCTCTTGGAGCATATTACTTTTGATACCTTGGCCGAGTGATACCTTTCCGACCGATGTCTGACCGCTTAAGCTCTCTTGAGCGTGATCACATTTAGATCCGGAGGGCGCCTCAGATTTGTTTAAAACGACGACAAGATTCTCACTGTGGAGCACGCCCATGGATCTGCGTGCCTGCTTGGGCTCAATCTCGCAGACATGATTCGGCCATGCGTAATCCACCAAGGCCCAACGTGGGGTGTACCGCAAGAAGATAAGTTTTTATTCAAGTTGGAAACTTTCCACATCCCGTTCAATACGGTAAGTGGGATCCAAGCTAGTCAAATCATGTCAAACCCCGTAAGTCGAGGTGACAGGCCTACAAATCATTTATGAGGAATCTGAAAGGGTGAGACGTTTTGCAGCCTTTTCCCGCCGATTCAGCAGAGACCTTATTGTTCTCTCTTTAAAAACTAGGTCGTCCGACGCCCGACAGTTCATCTTTCCACCGAGCTTTTTCTCCTTTCACCTTCTCGCCTCTCTGAACTCTCCCTCACCAAGGTTAATCTTCGCTGTTCTTGCCTTCTCGAAGTCATTAATCTTTCGCAAGAATGTCTTCTCTACTCCTTCTCCGCCTTCACCACAAGATTGGACGACTCGACAACAACCGAGGAGAAGTCAAATCCATGGTAGATGACGGATCTTGCCAGACGGCCCGATCTCCGTGACGCCGGCCACGGCGGTGAATCTGGCCCGACTCTCGCCCGAGGAGGTGGTGGTCTTCAATCCTTTTTCCACCGCGCCTTGGTCTTCCGATCAATTCTTTCCTTCAGCTTTCTTTTCTTTTATGAAATTGAATTGGTGAATCTAAACCCCAATTGTATCCTTCAAATTTCTCTTTGTCCACCTTTGTGAAGCTTTTCCGGCATTAGCCCCATTTCGACTTCTCTTTCTACCTTTATCTCCTCAAGCCCTATCCTCCAAAAATGACCCTAAGTTATCTGGGCGCTGATTCCACAAGGGAAGGGTCAAGAAGGATTACTTTGCCATTCCCGCCAAGACCTCCAAAAGGGTCGGGTATAGGGAATGGTTTCTATCGTACAACCTCGAGTCATCTTTGCCTCCGCTCACCGGGCGACGCCCCAAAATGTCTATTTCCGGGTTCTACCCGATTCTTCCGACATGGATCAAGTGTCCAACTCTGGCATTGATCGGAAGTCAAGGATAGCGGGCTTACAGGAGTGGGTTTGGCCCTCCACTTCATCGCTCACGGTCCAGCCCCAAGGAGTGAGTTCATCCGGGATTCGCTTATAGGGGAAAATGACCTAACCCGAACGGCCCGACGACTTGCCAAGGGAGAAGTTTTGCACCTGTGGCCGGCTAACTCTTTATCCCGAAGGCCGACATATTTTCCGCTGGGCGCCCAAATCCTTCAACATCTCACGCCTCTCCCGCAGTAGGCGACTTTTATTGGGAATCTTACGCTTCTTGTTCTCTAAAGTTTTGCTAACTCGACTTTCATCTTCGTGGATCGATCGTGTTCTTCAAAGGTTCCTCCCTTCCAGAATGCCTCGCCCAGCCGTTTCTCTCAAGCACCGGGCGCGATCTCCAAAGCAGGAGCCTCCTGAAAAAGGGGAAGAAAATATTGTTCGATGACTCGTGGCCTCGATGCCCTGGCCGGCGGTCCTAAAATCCAAGATCCATCCACTGAGCACCGGCGCTTTCGCTTCCTTTTCACTGTGAGCCAGCTGGTTCTGCCAAGGCCCCGAACCGGAAGGACTCTGGTTTTCAGAGGCCCGGCACCACCTTCGTAGTGGTCCGAGTGGTTCTTCCGGGTGGGCCAATGATTCGCAAGAAGCCCCGATGAAATGAGGAAGTCCAACAGTCCGCTACTCGCTGACTCCTTTATTCTTCAGATTATACCCATTCTTCTTCACAGAACCCTTCGCCGACACGCTGCCGGTCCTCGCCTGGGCCTCACGAGGTTGGACCCACGGATTCATACTCGACAGGAAACTACTCGAGGGTGCCGGTGACTCTAGTCCTTCTGCCGCTCCTCCGCCGCCATGCCCTCGCAATGATCCCGCTGTTCTAAGCCGCCTCTTGCTCGCCCCCCGAGGTTGAAGAGATTCACCGAGTCCCGCCACCCCCGCTCTCCCTGCTAACAACAGATACCGCCTTTGCCGGCGACGGGGTTTGAAATTTTGGATGACCCGAGGAGGAGCAAAAAGTGAGGGACGATTTTTCATCCATGCCAGGCTTTGTGCGCATGCCGCCAAGGTGAGCATTCCTCCAAGACCGCTTATGTCCCTCGCTCGCCCATCCGCCACGCTTACCTTTGCTATGATGATTATAGAAAATGGGTGCGCTCGAGCGAAAGTCCGAGTACCTTCAAAGGATGCTCCTCAAATCCAGACACGCCAGAGTATCCGCCGACTTAGAACGATCAAAGCCAAGTATGCGCCGAGCTGCGATCCTTCTGGCCCGAGCTCCGACATCACGGACGGAACAAAACGCCGCGCGATGACGAACTCGATATCACCGCTCCTCCGAGGTAGCTATCTCTGGGTTGTTTCATGTTTTTGCTTAGTCGACTATCTTGCCAATCTTCTTGTGTTTGCTCCAAATGACTCGGCCGCAAGCTCAAGGAAAACTTAAAGTCACGAGGATTCCTGTGTTGGCCGAGAAGTATTTTGAAGGTGTAGTCACAACTAGTCTTTGCTTGATCCTTTACTATCCTCTCTAATGCTTTGCCTTGCAGATTATAAGGTCAAAACTCAGCGCAGACACCGCCTTCGGGCGAGAGAATTAAAGCTCTCGGCTTCCTCGCTACGAGCCCGTAACGCTCTAGCCCCCTCGCCGAGTTCGCTCATCCAGATGGCGAGAGGCCACCAAATAGGGGTGATGTCAGCCGTCCAACTAAAGGAAGCCCTGGGCCCTCAAGAACTCGCCAAGGAAATAACGCCAATCTGCACCCTGACCGCGATCACCAAGTCCTCTATCCCCGAGTGGATCTTAAGGCCCTTAGGAAGGCTACGCCGCGATGTTGACGAAGGTCGTGGTCGCAGCTCGGGAGGAAGTCAGTGATACTTTGTCGATTGTAGAGACTTTGACCTTAAAGGCATAAAAAGTGTTCTCCTGCTTCTCCTTCATGAAAGTATACATCTTCGAGTGGTTTGACCTGGTGACCTTGTTCATCCTGACTCAAATTTCTGTGCTTTGGGATATGATTCATGGATCTTGTCCTCGAGTCTTAACATATTTTGGCGTAAGCACTTGAATTCATGATTATAAAAGAGGTTATATGAAAACGACTTTTTCAATCGAACTTTATTCACAAAGGAAAAAGAAGTACAAAACTTAAGTGAAAAGCGATTGAGCTGTTCTATATTCCAAGTATTGTCGATTGTCGATCCATCTTCTCGCTAAGTTTATAAGCTCGGATTTAATTATTTCATCGATGATGTAAGGCCTCCCAACTTGGGGAGAGTTTATGTTCGCTTTTGATTCCTCCTAGACTAGATCTCCTTGAGAACGCGCGCTCTTTACATTGCGCCCATGATAACGCCGTAAGCCTTGGAGGTATTTCACGAACGAATTGTTGCGATATCCTCGGCTTCTTCCATTCCATCGAGGTCTTCTAGCCGCACCGCCTCAAGCGATCTCTTCATAACTCCAACCTCGCGGGATCCAATTCTAACTCACAGGTAAGACCGCTCGCGCTATATACCGTAAAGAAAGGTGATCGCCTCGATTGCTCACGGTAGTTCGTAGCCCCCGAGCATCAAGGCGCTTCTTTGACCACCGAGCAGCATATGGTTGAGTCGATCAAAATTCTTGCTTTTATGCCTTGGAGCACCATGCCATTAGCTCGCCTAACCCGTCTGCATTTAAGGGGTGCGCGATCGACGCTGGCAAATTTTTATGCCCACCTCACACCAATCTTGAAATACTTCGTCAATCGAGTGCCATTATCCGTGATGATTCGGCTGGGCACGCCAAATCTAACCACTTATCTCGTGAAAGAATTCTTCGCCTTGCCGCCGTGAATGGTGGCGACGGGTTTGGCCTCAATCCATTTGGTGAATTTATCAATGGCAACGAAGAGATGAGTATAGCCTCCTTGAGCCTTTTCAAAGGTCCCACCATGTCGAGCCTGCAATCGCAAATGGCCATGTAATCGGATAGTCTGTAATTCTACTACCGGCTTGTTCATTTGACGCAAAAAACCGACATCCTTCGTGATGTCCGACGATGTCCTCCGTGACTGCGTGACGGCAATGGCCAAAGAACTCCTTGGTGATAGGCTTTTCCGACTGTGGTCGATGACGCCGCATGGTTCCTACAAATTCCCGAGTGGATTTCTTTGAGCGTGTCTTTCCTTTTGTTCCGATATGCATCGTCCGCAGATGCCGCAGGAGCTTTTACGAGCAAAGCTCCTTTCCAACGACTACATAACTCTTGCTTCGTGCATGATCCGCTTCGCTTGACGCGATCCTCGTAGCTTGTCTTCTCGTTAGGGTAGTCCAAGTATGGAGATGTCCAACTGAGTAATAATCAAGACCTCTCGCTTTTCCCTTTTCACTGGATCGCCCGATTTTGGCCGAGCGCTAATCGTGGGTTTATGAATTTCTTCTACAAATATTCCTACGGGTACTTTGGACCGGCAGATCCCATCTTCGCTAATTCACCACCGCTTGCTTGTCCCGTCAAGCACATGAACGAGCCGAGTCCATCGGTTGCTTTAGCTTGCACACTTCTTGGCAATATGCCGCCATGTTGTCCTCGATGCAAGACCATTCCTTCAGACTTGATTGACTATGAGCATTGAATTCTACGAACCGCCAATGTCGAATGCCGAGACATGGCAGATACGGGAGTCCGTGGAATGAGTGCCTCATACTCGGCGGTGCGTTTGTTGGATGCAGAAAAATATTTGGAGGACATACTCAATCTTTTCCACTTGGTGATATGAGCACTATACTCAGCCTCGCTACCACGAGCATGAGGGAACCGTCAAGTACATCGTCCAATACTGAGATCTTTAGTAATCGCCGGGTGTGCAATTCTGTCCACTCACCAGAAGTCACGAAAGTGCTTGGGATTTGATGGCCGTCGTGGGCTTGAATTGAATGTCAAAGCCCCGAGTTTAATCGCCCATTTGGCAATTCTCCCGCTGGCCTCTCGTTGTGAAGTATGTCTCCGATCGGAAGGAGGTGATTACCAAATGATATGCTCTTGGAAGTAGTGTTTAAGCTTGCAGATGTAAGGAGTACGCATATAGTAGCTTCCTGACCGTGGATACTGCACTTTGATTCACTTAGACTTCACCGACGGCATAACGGTGTCGACTCGGTGGCACTGAGCCGCTTCTCCTCTCTACGTATGATCGCAGTGGTCGCTACATGTGTCGCTGCTACGATATAAAGCAACAGGGTTCTTCCGGGCATTGGCAGACTAACACAGAGGTGCCGCCGTGAAGGTCTTTAGATCTTCAAGTGCTTGTTGCGCCCGACGCCCATCGGAACTTATCTTGTTTCTGAGTAGTTTGAAGAAAGCGCATACTCGTGATACCTGGCCTGAGATGGACTCGCTCAGCGAGCTGCCATACACCCTGTAAGCTTCGACGCCTTTTTTGGCTAGTTGGTGGTTCCATATTTGATATGGCCTTGACTTTCTCCGGGTTGGCTTCAATGCCTCGCTAGGGACACTATGAATCCGGCAGCAGCTCCAAGATATCTCAAGACACACTTCTCGTGATTCACCATGTTGAAAGCCCTTAAACTTTCGGAAGTCTCGCTAAGTCGATGATAAGATCTTTCCTTTCCGAAGCTTTTACGATAACGCCATCCACAACGCTTCCACGCTGCGCCCGAGCTGGGCGTGAAAATACCGTCAGATCGCACGCGATAAGTCGCGCTGCCAACGCTTTTAGCCCGAATGCCATCGTGATGTAAACAAAGAAGTCTGAAAGGCGTGATGAATGAGGTCTTGATATGATCTTACTCCTTTAGGCGAATCTGTGATAGCCCAAATATGCATCAAGAAACTCAAAATTTCACAACCCGCAATGAGTCAACCACCTAATCGATCTGGGCAGCCCAAAGGGGTCCTTCGCACGCCTTTGTTGAGATCACTTAATCAACGACATACGCCAAGTTTTATTCTTCTTTGAACTAATACAGTGATTCGCCAACCAATCAGATGATACACTTTTTGATAAACCCGCGGCTAGGAGTTTCGTGATTTCCTATTTTATGGCGCCCCGACGATCCGGAGCGAATCGCTAAGCCTTTGTTTGACGGGTTTTGACTTCTCATCAACATGAGAGA